>PYXC01001802.1:652500-702500 GCA_015244755.2 Tenualosa ilisha | reverse complement strand
CACCTGAGTCAGGGAAGAGCAGCCTGGTTTACAGCTCAGAAAACTTGGGGAGAAAAAGAAACGAAAAAAACTTGTTTTTTCACCGAGGAGCAGGTTTCTCTGGGCTTTTATGTTTTATAAGAGATGAACACCTCATGACCTCCATTTCAGCTGAGGGTTAAATTCTTTTTCCCTCACAGTTGTGTCTGTAGAGTCACTGCTGACACCCAGAACCTGTGGGCCATCCATCACACTGATGGACAAGCCCCTCCTCCAGTCCAGTATGGATGCAACTATAACAATCATCTGCAAAAATACACACAAAACCTCACACTCTCCCTCTCACTGAAATACACACAAAACCTCACACTTTCCCTCTCACTGAAATACACACAAAACCTCACACCCTCCCTCTCACTGAAATACACACAAAACCTCACACCCTCCCTCTCACTGAAATACACCAAACCTCACACTCTCCCTCTCACTGAAACACTCAAACCTCACACCTCCCTCTCACTGAAATACACTCAAAACCTCACACTCTCCCTCTCACTGAAATACAAAAAAGATGACCAACCTTCCTCTCTTTTTTTCCCTCTCTCACAAATACACACTCATACTCACACACACACACTCACACATACACTTGCACACACACACTCACACATACATATAGACACACACACAGTCACACACTCACACATACACTTGCACACACACACTCACACATACATATAACACACACACACACTCACACATACTCACACATACACTTACACACACACATATATATATATATATATACACACACACACTAACACATACATATAAATACACACACACACACTCAGTCACACACTCACACTCATGCACACACACTCATACTCACACATACACTTACACACACACACACACGCAAGCACACTCATACTCACACACACACATACACAAATATTCTAGAACACTGTAACAAATAGGACTGTGATTCCCCTTTCAGGGACTGATTTTGCTCAGAAATATGCAGTGCATAATCCCCTGGCTATAAAATATGCATTAGCTTCTTGTAAACAGCCAGAGAGATAGTGGCTGCAGTTGGGCCTGGTTTATTACACCAGGGCCCAGACAAGGTGGATGCTGACAGGGAGAAAGTCTCTTAATGCTGCCATACATTAAGGTTAACTCACTCACACACAGAATGGCATAGAGCCAACACTCAGATATAGGAGACATGCCAGACACAGCAGCCCATGAGTACTGCTAATGGACCTGAGAAAGATCAAGTCATTTTCATCTGATTCAGGATCAGTTTGATTTGATTGAGCATGCAAGTGTGCATTACTGTAACATGGTTCAGGAAGTGCAGCTGACAACAAAGACAACGGAAAAGAGAAATAGAAAGAAAGAAAGAAAGAAAGAAAGACAGAGGAGAAGAGCAGAAAAAAAATAGCTGCAAAGGTTCACACATATTCACACACATGGGTTTATCATGGGTCTATTTTTCAACTCCACACATGGCCCAGCACCATTGTTCTCTTCCATCTGTCTGTGCGCTGCCCTGCTGTCTGCTGTCTGCAGGTCTGTTTCATGTCACTTGCATGCACAGCACAGCCCACAGTCCTGACTACATCCTCCACAGCCTTCAGCTCAGCATCTGACTCCAGTACAGTAAGACCAGGAAACTGGGAGCGAGTCAGCCTTTATCAAACAGAGCCTATGCCTTCTCATCTCATCATTCCAACACATAAAAAGAGCCAATTGAAATTTCAAAGATTGTTTTTTTAAACTTGTGTAGCTGAAGATCATTTTGATGATGGCACATCAGCACAGCTGTGGGGATGAGTGCTGTGAGGCACCAACAAAGCCGGTCTGATATGCCTGACATGCTCACATCACCATATGCCCAGTATTGATGGGTTATGTTGATACAGTTATCAAATATTCCTTTCGTTTTTCGTGTGCCTTTCATCCATGTGTGCATCAAAGCCACCACCCGCAGCTGGGCCCCAGGCAGTGCTTGCCTCTCTCACAACAAAGCAGTGGCTCTACCAGGCTGTTAAGGGTTTCTTCAACGTTATCCCAGCGTTTCTTTAACACTTCCCTCAACACACTCCACCGAAGAGCTAGTGTGATTGGCAGGCAGATTTGGAAGTCCGTGCCGTCAACATACGTAGAGAAATGAATCTCCAGCTGCTTTGTTAGATTTCTGAGGGACCTGTACAACACTCAACACAAGAGCACAACACACACTGATTTGTCAAGATGCATCAAGATTTGTCAAGATTGTCACGATACACTCTGTTTCAATCACACACACACACACGCACACACACACACACACACACACATATAGACACACACACAAAGACACACATACACATAGACACAAACACACACAGAGAACAATATTCTATATATAGATATATAATGTGCACACAAGCACACACTAATACATGAAAACATTCTCTCTTTCATGTATTACTTTCTCTCTTTCTTTCTTTCTCTCTCACACACACACACACACACACACACACACACACACACCACAAAAAAACACACACTCATGTCCACTCACACCTGTGGTGCCCACATGCGAGAGGACCAGCAGGTGTGTGAGTGTGGTTGGTCGGTGGCGAGGCGGTGCTGCAGTCCCTCCTGCCTGAGCTGACCTTGCAGCCGTGGCTCGGCTGCCTGTACCTGGTGATGGGCCTGCATGCGCGTGAGCAGACCCCATCTGCTGTGGCGTAATGACTGTGCTATTTGGAGGCAGGAGAGGTTGGTCTGGAGCAGCTGCTATCTCTCCCTCTGACCTTTTAGCGTTCTTCCTCTCTCCGTCTGACAGATGTGTCAACTCGATTATTTCACAACAGCCCTGAATAAATAAGCGATTGTGAGCGCAGGGGGGCTAACCTGGAGCTACAGCGAAATGTGTTTTGCAACCGGACTCACATACACACACACACACATACACACACACACACACACAAACGCGTGCGCGTGCAAACAAAGCACATGGCCTGCAGACAACAAAACACACATTCACTTGCAAGTTGCACACAACACAAACACAACTCCGAGCATATTGTACAATTTTGCTATTTGGCATATTTCTCCTGTTATGACTTTCAGGTGCTGTACAATCTGTTTAATCCAACTTATTAATGGTCTGTTTTGACATGCCAGTGGCTTCGCTTTCTTTGCTCTCCGACCAGCTAAGAAAGGGGAACAATTGAGGTGACTGGGATGCCATTGTGGTGTATTTGCCCTTGGAGCCGTGCTATTAGAGAAGCCAGGGGGGAGGGTGGGGGGAGGGGGGGGGGGGGGGTGGAGGGTGGAGGGGATCAGGTGTTGCTGTGCAGCCACTGAATGGATTCCCTCTGCCATTTGGATCACAGCTGAGGAGCTGCCGTGACAACGGGGGCATGTGTGTGTGTGTGTGGGTGTGTGTGTGTGTGTGTGTGTGTGTGTGTGTGTGTGTGTGTGTGTGTGTGTGTGTGTGTGTGTACTGGAGGGGGGGGGGGGCTAATTGACTCACTGAGTGATTGGAGGACAGTGAAGAGGCGAGTGCAATCAGACCAGCTCTGATGGAGTTTGATGCCTCTCTAAATAGTTTTCAAATGGAGGAGCAGGTGCTGTTTTCAAGCAATCCCCACTCCTCCTCACCGGTGCATGGGAGCACGAGTGCATTTGGGGAGGTGTGTGTGTGTGTGTGTGTGTGTGAAAGAGGACTAGAGGTGGGGGTGTGCTTGTTTTTGTTAAGGAAGGTGTGAGTGTTGTTTGTATGGTTGGTAAGGGGAACTGTGTGTGTGTGTGTGTGTGTGTGTGTGTGTGTGTGTGTGTGTGTGTGTGTGTGTGTGTGTTGTGTGTGTGTGTGTGTGTGTGTGTGTGTGTGTGTGTGTTGATCTTTGCATGCATTGGCTAAGGAATAAAACTCATTATAAATGCCCTTTTCTGACAGATCTGTCCGCATGTCTTGTACGCAAACTGACTGCTGTGTGTATGCAATAACAAGCAATTTACACCTCACACCAGCAGACCAGTAGCCTACAGATGGGCCTATAGATGCTCTCCATGCCAGCTATCAAATCTCATATTGGCACTGAGGGGCCGCTGGGTTACATAGTCTGATTGGTTGGCTAAAATAAGACTGAATATCTGCATGCCTATACCCAGCTATCCAGGGTTTTAAAAAGTCAGATTGATGCAACATGAGTGCATATCTACCATATAAAATTGATGTTAAAATATTTTAATTAATAATAGTTTAATTTCAACACTGCCTACTAGGCCTGTGCAACTGGAATGACAGACAGCATTAATAAATTCATAACAATTCAGTAAACGTACAGCAAATATTTAAAATAATTCTTGTAAACAATCATTTTTCAGGTAAATGTTTTCATTGTTGTTTTTACAGAGGCTGAGTGCTATCCTAGTGTATGTCGTACAGTACAGGTGAATTTAGGAGTAATTTACAGTTCAATTGTGAATTTTGCACAGCCCTGGTGCTCACTGTGTGCGAGAGTTTTGAGAAAGCAGTGCAGCAGTGTGTGCATCAGTTTGTATGTGTGTGCACATGGGTGTGTACTTGAGTGTGTGTCCCCATGAAATTTGGCATGCTTCTCTCCAATGTGGTAGCAATGCACAATACCATTTATTGGTATTTCATTGATACTGAACCTTCAGATAACAATATACTGGCACAGGGGGTGACCCCCGGCAAAAGTTTGGATCAGCCTGTCAGCATAGCTGGGCTATATGAGCATGCTGTGCTAGCACTTATGGCCATCATGGTGAGGTAAGTAGGCAAGAAACACAGACCAGGAGAGAAAAAGCTGAGAGAGAGAAAGCTGAAATTGGTGACTTTTGAAACAGTAAACTGTCAGAGAGTGCAGAAATGGAAGCCCAGAGCTGTGGTTCTGATGGATGGTGTAGAATGAACGTTATCCTAAAATTCAACTAGGCCATGCAGCAGATGAAAAGAGGCAGAGCAGAGTGGGGTTCCAGGGCTCGTCAGTGAGGAGAGATTGGGGCCAAGAAAAGAGGCAAGGGGATCAGTGACCCTACAGGTGAAAGCCCTACTGACCTACTCCCTATTCTGAGACATGACATTTGCTTTGCGTCTGAAGATTGTGCTAGTCGTTTCTTGCATCTATGTGATTACCAATTGAGAGGAATTTCAAAATATTGTTCAGCTTCTGTCTGGGCTATTATTGCAGAGATTGCTCATCATGCATAAGCATCTGATTATTAAACTCAGTCATGTAGATAGAATCTGTATGCTTGACTCAGCCTCACAGATATTGACAACATAATATAATGAGATGCCAGCCATCATTCTAAGACAATCAAGCCTTCTGATAGCTCAGGAGCTAATCACTGATTGACTTCAAAAAAAGGAGATTTTGACTAAATAAAAGAGCCTAGATGTGTCTGTTTAGGAAGAGAGAGTCTGTTGGACAAGAGGAACAGCACTACGCCAGCAATGATAGATTGATTGCTCCTGGGGGCCCAAATCAAAAGACAGACAGCCCAGACCAGCACAACCCTGCAGTCAATCACAACCTAATTTACCTCCAAAAAACAACCAGAGGACCTTAAATCCCCAGCCCAGTTCTCATTACATCGATTAAAGCGGCCCCCAGGTTCCAAAAAGGTCGGAGTTCACCAGACGGCCAAGATCCAGGAAGAGGTGGTGGTGGTGGTGGTGGGGACGAGGGTTGATGGTTGAGGCCAGTTCAACAGACAGCAGAGCCCAGGAGAGCCACCTGGGATCATGGTCTTGGATTTTTTCTGTCTTTCTCTCTCTCTCTGTCTCTCTATCTCCTCCTCCCTCTCTCTCTCCCTCCACGCTTCTGTCACTGGGCCCAGCACTCCTCATTTGTCATTTCTATTGATTCCCACAGAAGACAGATGGCCGTTCTGGGTGGCAGAGACAGATAGCCTTCGCGAGCACAAAGGTTGGCGAGCCCGGCTGTCCCTTGGCATCCCCCTCCTCCATGCCAGGCCTGCGAGTGCCACTCAGCATCGGCTCTTCCTGCCCAGACACTGCCTAGCCATTAGTGCCAGCCATTAAACTACATCCACTCCGCCATAAAAGCAGACCATAAAGGGCTTTTATTTTGTAAGGCTGAGCACGTTTAAAGTTTTTGAGCGCTCCATGAAAGCAAGGCTGAATGAATCAAGTGGAGCGCTGACAGGCTTCCATCTGAACTCGTTCCTGCAGTGGAACATCTGTCTGCTCTGGCATTGTCCTTTCCCCCACTTCCTTTTTTACCCAGCCACAACAACAACAACAAAAACACTACAAAATGTGGGTCACTAACCCATTCAGTCGTGTAATTTATCAAGACATTGTCCAGCTGTGTGGCTTGTTCAATAGCACTAGGCCCGAATGCAATCCTCGCTACAAGAGCTATTTGTTGGAATTTCAGCCTGATGCATATTGAATGGGCACTCTGGCGTGCACATCTTGGTGCCACATGCATATTTTAGAGCTGTTTCCCATGAAAGATAAATTGTGTTGCCTAGTTTGATGACAAGAGGAGTCAGGGTGGGTGAGGTCAGAATTCCTTTAGCCTTTTCCTGAAGTCCAGGTTTAGTGTGACCAAAGCTGGCAGTCCCTGCTGGGTGTGTGTGGACTCTGCCAGTGGGAGACGTCGCCAGACCACACAGAGGCAAAAAATAACAGCTCAGAGGTTCTGAGTTCTTTTTTTTTTTCTTTCTCCTCCAAAACATCTCCTCTTTATACTATTTATAAACATCTCTTGGGGCCGTGGTGGAGGAGGAGAAAAGTAGAGGGAAAAGAGGACATTTGCATTGGAATGGAGTGTGTTGACTCTTTTCAGCTTCACAAAAAAATAGGTGATGAATTTTTAAGGCAAAAACTAGCGCGGTGTAAGTCTAATGCATTCCAGTGTGTTATGCACTGCGACTCATGAATGTGATGAGTAATGAGAGGAGAGAAAGGAGAAGCACTGCTACCCCTGAACTGAACCCAAAACAGCTCCCCTCTCCAGGCACGCCTGGATGACTCATTTATGAGCCAATGGATCAGCATAATGCTGTGTCAATACTGCAGTCCAACAAAAGGCTGATCAATAGAGGATCAATACACATGTATTTTAATATTATTCATAATGCCCACAGTGACCCCAGCTATATGGGCTTCATAATTATGCATGAGAAGCAGTCATAAATCACACACACACTACTGTGAAACTGCATAATTGCACAATCATTGCTGCACACCACATCATACAATAGGTTCTATATGGGAGCAATGAAAAACTACAAGGCCAACATGAAGCGACACTGTCAAATGCCGACATTATTTATTCAGAGGGGTCGTCTGTGTCAGGGCTTGGGTCCAGCAGGAGGGAACCTAAGTTATGGAATCCCACTGCCGTACTGACCAACCCCGTGACCCCAACCATTTATCACCCGCTCTGACAACACAGAGGAACCAGATCAGGATTCTTGTACAATCCGCATGGCCACTTGGGCTTTGAAACCCACCTTACCAGCACCAAAAACTAAACAGAAACAAATATGGCAGCATAAAAACACAGTAAGATTTTAAGAGAAGCGTGGCGACTGAAAAGGATCGACACTAAATAAGGAGAGGTAATTGGATGGACAGAATAGTAAACGATGACAAGATCTAAATGTAAACAGAGCTCACTCTAGGGACCAAAACTGCACTCACCAAGCAGAGCAAGGTGCCAGCAACCTCCATGCTCATGGCTTTAACCTCTTGGAGACGTCCACGCTGATGAAGTACATCCTCTCCCTGTGCTGCCTCAGCTCTCGAATAAGTCATCTGCTAGACAAATAAACATGTAGATGTCTAGAGCAGAGAGAGGGGAGAGGAGCAGACAGACAAGCAGGCCATTTGTAACTGACAGAGTGAATGCTTTAAAGAGTTATTGAGATGAATCAATGTTGAATGCTTCTAGTATGTCCTGAAGTATTTCCTGGAAGAACAGTGTTTCCTTGTGTTTTTCAATGAGCAAACCATTTTGTTGTAGAGGTGTGTGTGTGTGTGTGTGTGTGTGTGTGTGTGTGTGTGTGTGTGTGTGTGTGAAATACAATTGCCTTATTTATGCGTAACAGTGGTACTTGTTGGCATGCCACCTCTCATGTGCTGTTGGCCCATCATTGTTTTAAATTTGACTTGTTCAGAACATTACAAAACAAATGTCTCTATATGGCAAAATAACAGGGTGATTGTCTGCAAACCACCAACAGACCTCCGGAAAAACAACGAGCAACACACTAGCTGGAAAGGAGCGCTGAAAAACCATGTGGCTATCTAGCTGCATTCACTGGTTTTTCTAGCACTTTTGTTCAGTTCTACTTTTTCACACCAACCTGCAAGAAAAAAAATGTTAATTAAATCATAGGGTGATTATGCGTAACTACATCCTCGTTTAGGAGTCTCAAAGCCATGCTGTGGGTCAGTGTGTGAGTGTCACTCCTCGGATGAGAAGTCATAAGACTAAAAAGGAAATGGCAGTCTTGTTGCTTAATCGACCTTTATTGGCCTTCTGGTTCATTTGAGGGAGAGAATTAAATTAACATGGTGATCCTGTCCTGCGTATTAAGGCCTTCCGAGCCCCTCCTGCTTCAATAGAGGCCTCTGCCTTTTACGGTCTCTGATTTAGCGCTCTCTTTTATTAACTGCCTTTCATTTGCCATATTGACATGCAAGCACAGCCAGCCGTGATCCAGCTGAGCAGCTCCGAGAGACAGAAAGACCCACCAGTTTATGAGCCTCTATGCCATTAAGAGAAGAAGGCAATAGCACAGCGCAGGCACTAGCAGCACCCCAAGAAAAAAGACGTGCTTGCACACACAATCACATCCACATCCACACACACATACTCACATACGCCCATATTGAAGCATGCACACACACACACACACACACACACACACACACACACACACACACACAAAAGCATTCATATACATATCCATGCTTTGTCACACCTCTGCAACACACAAGCCCAGACAGAGGATAATACAGGCTGCTCAAATGAAGCTCCAGACTCACACCTGTCCAACAATAATAAAGAGCCAAGAGTGTGAGGTACTGGCTGCTGTCGCACTGTTTAATGTGCGCTTTGTCATTTGGCATTACAGCACGGATGCCTCTCAAAGCTCTTTTTGGGGGCACAATTGTATTCTCGCAGAGATGTTGGATTGCACTACTGCCATCTAGTGGTGGGGAAACAGCCACATTTCAGTCACATCGAACAAAAGCTTCAATAACATGTGGTATGGATTTACAGACGCTTATGGACAGGCTCTTTGGTAAAATTAGTAATTAAAAAAATTTTAAACTTTTTTTTTCTTCCTGAAACTTTTATATTGACCACACTTATAACAGACATCTTTTTGCTGTGTGTCTGAATTGTTTGTGTGTGTGCCTGATACTCACGTCTCATGCACTTGTTTTATATGTCTGCATAAATCATTTTGAATAATTGAATCAATTCGTATATTTAAAATTCTATTTTAGTGTTTCCATCGTCCATTCTATTTTAGTGTCAACAAGAGGTGGTGTTCATGTTTCTCAACCCTAAAACTCCAGTTCATGAGGAGTTCTTGTGATGAAGCCCAGTCTGTGGCCACCTTATTAGCCCACAATTAGCAGACCCTCATGGGGAGCGGATTAAATCAGTCAGTCTTGCTTGGGGCTACGGACATGCTGGGCACATGACCCTGACCGGGCCCACCAGGAAACCATGAGCAGTTCCTCAACAATCTCATCTTTCTGGGGGCAGCACAGGAACATTTATTTAAAAACATTTTTGTCATTTGGATTAGCAAACCTGTGATGAGATGTTTTCTAGTGCTGTGGGTGACTGAGACTGAGCAGTCTTCTGTCCTTATATGTATGCCACAAATAATTGAATCAAAACACTTTTTCACACATGCTGAATGGAATTAACACCTGTTAAAAGAATCCTCTCTATGATTAGAGTATTATGCAAAGGCATATAGAGGCGTATAGCTGATTCACACACATACAGTAAACGCACACACATGCACTACATCTAATAGAGAGTATCTGTGAAACAAATGGCCGTTTGGTACTTATGGTGCTGGCCAATCGAGACAAATGGCTCTCAGCCTGTAGGTTGTACTACAGTGTGGTTGCTCTTATGATGGCAGTATGCACCTGTCCTTGCACTTGATGAATAGCTTGGGTATAACCTGTGCCCACAGCAGATCAGCCCCCACTACCTGCAGCAATGGATCTCTCCAACAGCACTTAGTACATGAGGAGTACCTGAACATGTACACACACACACACACACACACACACACACACGCACACACACACAAGCAGTCCTCGCACAAAGAAATAATAATAATCTGGCAGTGCATTAGAGGTGAACACCTTCTGTGGCTGCAACCCCTCTGCTCTCCCTAAGTGGATGCATTATAATTCCAGGTTGTGCTGAAAGTGAAGGGGTATTAATATGCGTTTACATCTGTCTTCTATTAATATTCATGCCTGAATCCACATCTCTACACAAAGCCAATTTTCTGGCCATCTGCGTTATGGCTGCTGGAGGTGATGAGTCTTTCTATTTGCGACGCAGCGATACATCATGAGCTTCCCTCCGCGACCAGCGCCATGGTGTTCTGGATCAGTCGCACTGAGACTTGGAGGATTTTAATTAGAAAAGAAAGGATGCATTACAATTGGACCCCCACCCCGTCACCCACCCCATCCCCCCTCTCCCTTTCTCTTTCTCTCTCTCAAAGACACACAGATACACACACAGATACACTCACATAAACACACATCTGCCTCCCCACCCACCATGCACACTCCAAGGAAATTGAAAATAAGTAATAGTTTCTCCTGTGTAGTGCAGTTATGCTCGTTATGATATGCCCACCATGAAATGCAGAGATATGTTGGCTGATGTACAAGGAACCAAGAACATTAGAAACAGTAGAAGTGATTTAAAGATGTCAAGAGACTAAAATCTGATAGAAGCATACCTTTTCCTCAACTGCAGACTGCCAACAGAACATAAACATTGTGCATGGACAAGTCAAGCGGTAAACCATTTGACAGCAGGAGATACGAGACGAGCCAATTACTCTGGGTGCCAGTCACGCGGCTGTTACACCCCGAGATATTAGAAAGCCTAACACTGTCTCCACTTGAAAGCAGAGGACATTGACATGCCGAGGACAGACACCGGAGAAGTTTTACTGGGCCCAAGGTTTAAAGGCTGGGTGGATGTCAGGCAAAGCCCCCCTGTCACGTCCCATGATTTAGACTTCAGTGACAGGAATACTGCTGGCTGGTTCTCAGGGGACAGAGTTGAGTCCATTGGCCACTGGCTCCACTTAATGATTTATGATGGAACTTGGCCTACCAAGTCCCAGTGGACCTGGGAGCTTCTCAGAGTGACCAGTTTTATTGCAGTTCTGGGAATCAATTATGCTAACTGTTTCTAATGAATGCACTTCAGGGAGCAGCGCTGGCACTCTTAGCCATTTCAGCCATTTGCATATTGATGACATAAGGACAGTTCTTGCAAAGCAGTGATGAAATACATTGGAAATATGCCTGTGCCTCTCTCTCCCTCTCCCTCTCTCTCTCTGTCTCTGTCTCTCTCTCTCTCCATTCCCCTCACTTTTTACACACAGAGACACAAAGACATTGCTGAACCTCTCCAGGTCTCTGTAGTCTGAAGTCATCTTCAATTAGACGTTGCGGTGAGCAGAGCTGGATCTGGTCCAGCAAGCCTTGTCTCCCTCGGGAGGCGGGAGATATTGTGTGCTTAGAAAGGCCAGTCATTTACAGTGAAGAGGTTAACGTGCATTAAAGATGTACTCAGCTGGTTGTGTGTGCGTAATGGTCATCTGGCAATGTTTCTAAGCACTGAAATGCATTAAGGCAAATCTGCAGGAGGGAGGGAGGGAGGACGGGGATGGTATGGGGGACAGACACTGGACAGACGCAGGAACCAAAATTAACTTATCAATATTACACATGCAATGAAGACATGATGGATCCATAACACTTTCATGACGCAAGTGTTAAAGGGTAATCAGTTTCCCCAAGAAAATTATTTAAGAGACAATTTACAGTGGTTATCCTTAATTTTGAAACAACAACAAAAAATTCTTTGGCTGTCACGCCCATTTCCCACAGTAAGAGAAATGTGATGTCATTTTGTCAGCATCCTATCCAATACATTATATGTCCATAGTATTAATAAAGTTGACTGGTATTTGGCAGAGAGTTTTTTCTAAAACAGGAACTCACACCATAGGGTTCCAGAATCAAACCTGGGTTGCCTGATTGTCAGTCAAGTGATGGAATCACTGCTCCACCACACCCGTATAATAGCAGTTACCATGCAACATTATTGACCAACAAACAGTAGTTATAGTAATTATAGCCTTTTAAAGGTATAGTCAGTGATTCTGTGTGATTGTCTAGGGGGCTGGCTGCTGATTGTTTGTTTGCAGCAAAGATTCAAGAGCGGAACACTCCAGTAGGAGGTGTAAATATGTTCTGTTTTTGTCTGGGGGGCAGACTACCCCAACTGTTTTCAGTTTTCAGAGCCTGTGTATCATAAAGAGACAATTTTTTTTCAGTGACCCAAGACAATAAAGAGCTAGCGGGTCATGAGTGATATTATCTTTATGTTATAAAAAGTGGTATGTGTTTACAAACCATGTAAAATCACTGACAGCACCTTTAAATTATTCTACCTCAGTACTGCAAGGTACGGTGAAGTGGTAAAGTGGTAAGGTAAAGTGGTAGTTGTTAATCATGTGATTCTTTGAATTCCTTTACTCAGCTGCATTTATGACATCATACTCTTTTTAGGTAGATCTGAAGTTCTTTAGGTAGTTCTGAATCATCACCAGAATTATCCAAACTCAAATGTCTAAACTTCCCTCAAGAAAGGGTACAGCAATAATCAATGCAATGTTTTTGACCCCAATATTTCATACCTGACAGAATGACATTAGTTCTTAACCTAAAGTGGTGAATGGTAATAGCAGTGTCTGCAAACCTCAGAAAATTGCACTGAGAAGAACGTGAATTTACACAGCAAAAGTAAATACATAACTGTGGTTTATTTACCTTTAAGTTTTTAAAGGTTTGGTGAAATCTGAAAGTAATGGTAGGAATCCCTAATCAATGTGATTGGTTATGCTGGACCAATGATTTCAAAGTTATCGTGATGCGAAGTACCTCGTCACACATCAGTCAATTAGTTGGGTGATACCAGACTATTAGGCTATTTCATCACATAGCATACTTACTTCATTTAATTTCATTTTTATTGCATCTGTAGAGACCTTGGGTGTTTTTAAATATTTATAAAATGTGACACTCAGACATTTTCAATCCAACAGACTCATGCCCTTAATGCATTGGGCCTAGTTATTATGTGCATGAAGTCAACCTAATGGCAATGATCATAGCCTGTGTTTTAAACAGCATTGAACTGACCTTTTGAGACTTTTTGTTGGCAAGACTTGATTCTGGAGCTAATAATGAAATAACAAACAAACTCTGATAGTGGGTTGAATAAATAGTGCTCAACTCTGATGGTGGGTTGAATAAATAGTGCTCAACTCTGCAGTGTACCATTATTATACAGAACATTTGACCACAATCATATGTGAATCATGTGGATGTCTGGCAAAAGCACAACATAAATGATGAGCATGCATGTCTAATCAAGGAGGATCAAGTTTACAAATACATTGAAAATTCTCAAATACATTGAAATACTTATGTAAGTATTAGCTCAATACAAGAGAAAAAGCAAATAATTGGGCATTAGGCTATATGCGGTCAGGCATTAGTCTATATGCGGTCAGGATCCATGTAGCCTACGGACCCAGACGTGGTCAGTCAGTTTGTGTCCAGCTTCTTCGAGAGACTCGACTGCTTGATAATAACAATTAAACAGTTCATTTGGTGTTCACCTTATCCACTCTCGAAGGTTGAGACAGTATTCTAGTTTGACAGTATTCTATTCAAGCGCAATTTTGCAAGTTCAATTAAAACCTTATATTTAGGGTGGGTATTGAAATGGTCCTTTTGGCTGAATGGTGCCCTCTTTGGCAACCACAATTGAACTCAATTGCTTTGTGATATCTGACATAACATGTTTGTTTTGTTCTAATTCTAATTTAGTGACCATTTCTAAGTTCAAGATTTTCACATGAAGGAGGGCACAACCATGGTTCACATGCACAACCTCTCCTAATTCATCAAAGCTAAGGCAAAAATAGTTTTCCATTCTGTCATTGTAATTATTATTATTATTACTATTACTATTGAGCCTGCTAAACCATAATACTGTTTAAATTATCAGTATTGTTGACAGACAAATATTGTAATAGCTAACAGTATACATTTTGAGGCATTCAATTCTATGTGATAATCAGAATAAACCACATAAATTCATCATGGAGAACATTTATGGATGTTTTTTTCACATAAATTTGTTTCTATTTCCTTGCATGACCTGCAACTAAAACAAAATTACATTTTAAACTACATTAGCGCATCAGTCCTCAACAATATGAATATTTTCACTGAGAGATAGTTATACCCCATTATAAATACTAGCCATCGGCATGTGCATGTGGAGTCATGACACCAGAGCATGAATCTAATCAGTGGCACCCCATCACTCTGAGGTGTTGGTTACTTTACTGTTTGTGGTTGGTTATGCTCGGAATGTCTATGGAGATTTGGAGGAGGAGGGCTTGCTCACAGGCTCTCTTGCATCGGGGAGCCTGCACTGATCAGGTCTCTCACCTGGGGGTGAAAAGGACAATGCTCCAAGTCTCCGACTCCCCTCGCGTTGGGCGTGCTGAGCCTTGGCTTCCTGACATATGTCACTCCCAATCTGTTCAGTGGGAGTGCATCTCCCTGACATAACCTGTCAGTTCGGCGCAGAAGGCAGGCAGCACAGAGCGCCAAGCTGCACGTGGCTGAGGAGGCAACCCACTTCCTGCTAATTGGTGTTTTTGTGATAACACCATCTGTTCCTTAAGAAAGTCGGGCTCCAGGAACACAAGCTTCTCCTGCATACATTAATATGCTCAAGACAAACAATGCAGCAGCCACCTGGCCAAAGCCCCAACAGTGAGGAGTCCTAGAGGTGACTGGGAGCAAAGGATGGGTCACATGCTCTATCCTCTTCTCAATACCTAAAAATACCACCAAAATATTGATGATTGAGACTAAACCTATTCTATATGGTCATATGTCCAGCTTCCAATTCCCAGGAATGAAGCTCAGCACCATTTAAAAACTAAATTACATATTCATCCCTCACTATTCCTGATGAAATGGTGTTGTCTTTCATTTCTGTACATTGCTCACAGGGAAAACAGACGAGACTATAAGACTGACAGAGGCAGCTTGCCACCATGTGGAGATGAATGTTATTGCACTTATGACTTTTGGATGCTCTCAGACATGTTTTCACTGCTTTGTAAAATAAATTGTGGCATCAAGGGTTTTTTTTTCTTCATCTGAAATATTTAAATATATTTCAAAACAGGCTTTCGATTTTAGGAATATTGGTAAACATCCAAGTGTAACACTGACATGTCAGCGTGTTATTGGCTTACAACAACATGTCCAATCATTCCGAGGACTCATTCATCCAAAATTACAGCTGTTTACTGTTCTGATTTACTTGCCTGGTGAAAATAGATGTCAGTTCTGTCGAGAGCAGGATAAGATTACCTGACAACAACCAAAAACAGACTGACTGCTGGCTCTGGTAGTGCATTCTGATGGTCTAAATTAGATTGTAAATGCACTGCTAAATGCAATGACTGTGTTTTACACTGACAGTCTGTTACTGTGGAATCTCCCCAGTTTCAATTCCATGGATGATTAAGCATGATAATTAAGGTTTTTGGACATTCTCCACTGAGGCCTGCGCCCAACAGCTGGTGACATCCAAGCGTTTGAAGCAGAGGAGTGCATTGTAATGAATCCCCATTAATTTCAGTGATCACAGAAGTCTGCTTTTGGCAATGTTACAAAACCAATAAAATCATTCAGCATGAGACATGGTTTATTGCAATGCCTGTCACCAAGTTTTAAAGACAGAGGCCAAACACATATAACCAATACGTTAGATGATTGCTTTATTTTTAACATTTGCTTATATAAAATCCACATGCCTTCCTTTTAGGTACCAAGTAATGATTTATTATTACAAACTGTAAATTTTTAGGGCATAAATTGAAACTAAAACAGAATAATTACATCTTTTTATTACCAAATACTTCCTAGTTTAATGGCTTAGCTGATATTTTAAGCCACAGCCTATTTAAGAAGAAGCTACAACAAGTGATCCTAATTCCCTCTCATGAAAATTTAAAGCGGCTGTTTGCAAAATGCATGCAAAATTCAAAATATGTCGAGGACGAGGTTGATGCAAATGTAAAGAAATTATATTAAGTCAGAACATGAAGAAAATTGTACAGGATATCTGTTGAGAGAGGTAGGTCTAATTTTTTCCCAGGGATGTGCTGTTTACAAACGCGGAGACATATGATTATACCTGTGGACATGAGCCAACATTTTCAAACAGTGAAATATAGGTAGCCCACGTCATCTCTGTGCGTTACATAGGTAAAGATGGCGGCTACGGAAATTTGCATGAAATGGTGTCCCACTTCATAGGTAAATATTTCTAGGCCTACCCCTATCACTTCTCATTTCATCATTGAGGGCTAGCTTCCTTTTTTTCGAAATCAAGTGCGAGTGTAAAGGGAGGAGAAATGGGACTGGGCCACAGGTACAGAAAATCAAAACATCTCAGTGTAACCACGCCCATCTCTCTAGCACATTTCTCCACCCTCCATGCCTTCTTGACAAGTAGCCTACATGCCCAACTTCCAATGCAGACTACTGCATACAGGCTATATGTGAAAAGTACTACATAGTACAATAAGAATCTTGGGACATGTTATTGTTGAAATATTATTTGAATACTACAAATAGCCAACTATAGAATCTTGTATTTTTGGGATATATTACTATAGCACTATAAGACTGTACTACAGGAACACTATAGGGAGGAAATACTTCTAGAAGTATTATACAGGGATGATAGCAGCACTATATAACACCATAGAGGTATTACAGAAGTATTAAAGGCCTTCATATTATAGAGCAATTACAGGATTCCTTAGGACGTTTTTTGCTTCATTTCACTTCACAGCATAATGCAGTATTTTAAAGAAAGAATGCCCTTTTCCTATCACAAGGTGGGGATTTTTTTTCCGTAAGAATAGGTCTGCCACCTGAACATGGCAAGTGATGTATTACACGTAGGCTCACGCCTCACAAGCATTTTCTGCTGCTTACAACTCTATGCAGGACAGTAAAAAATGGCTTCTTTAATCAATCCCTCGTGACATCCTTTTGTCTGATCGCTCATCTCCCATGTTAGGTTACAAAATGGGCTACATGCTCAGCATTGCGCTAGGCTGGAGTGACCTGCAGAATAGGTGGTTATCAGACATATGACGCACACAACGAAATGAGCGAAAGCAATAATGTAACACTCGATTCCGAAAATGTAGCCTATCACACAAAACTCAGACCGTTTTACCTATGCTGCACCCGTCAAACACGTACAGTAACTCTTCGGAACTCATCGAATTCTTTCCGAGAACAGCACACTATACTGATGCGTCATAACAGGGTATAGTGTGCACAAATCTGCCGTATTCCTCAGGACAGGTGCGTGTATCCTCATTGTCAAAACTGGCTTATTGCAAACGATTACTTTGCACCCCAAAACTGCTAGTAGATCTGCAATACAGCTGCTGCGAGCTCTCTCTTTCTTTCCCGGTTTGCTGCTAAGATCTCAAGTCTTGCATTCCACGATTTGATGAAAGCATCCTACTTTGGTTAGGCCTACTGAAGTAGGCTACTTCTACTTCAGTAGACCTAATTCTCTGTTCTCATAAACGTAGCCTAACCATCAACTGCAAAATAACATGTGCAAATAACAAGTTTTAAATTCATTTAGCCTTGGCTGTCACTTACAAAGATGGAAGTGGGCCCAATGCAAGCGTGACGACTTCCGTGGCATTTTTGGACCTTTTAGCAACATTAACAGTAACTTTGTAGCTGACTTGTTCCAGAGCGGTAGAGAAATCTCTTTATGACTCTGACTTGTTCAAACCAGCTTGCGGTGAAAAATAAAATTATTTTCTTATCATTGTAGCTGGTGCCAATGAGCAGGTCTCTAGTGCCGCTCCCTGTCCAATGGCATCAATGACGTCTACTCCACTGACAGCTACAACTGACTGCAGCCTTTCTTGTGAAGGAGGGGGTGGTTATTTCATTATAGAGGTGACTTCAAAACGTTTTCCATTCGTTTTAAACGTTTAGCCTATTCCTTCCTGTGGGTGACGTTGCAACGTTCTTTCTTGAACTCGGGATTTCACATGAACTAACGAACGCGCGGCCTTCCCAGACTATGTAGCCTAAACAATAATCATATTTACTTCAGAATTATAAAGTTTAGATCATTGGAAATAAACATAGAAAATGATCTTTTCTGTAATCTATTTCCTAAATTCCTGCATATAGCACATTTAAGAATATCAACTTTACACATCGGTTTGGGGAAATCCAGTTGCCATCCAAAGAATTCAGTCATGATGAAACAATACCTATACACTAAAATGTTTAAGCTGAGCAAAATTTATGCTACATTCATGGCCAGAAACATCACAATAGTAGAGAACTTTAATATATACTTTAATTTTGTCTTATCTGTCAACAACAACATCAACAAAAATACAATGGTTAAGATTAAAATTTTGACTAATACCTCTGTTCCAAGAACACACACAGAGAGAATGGCAGCACCGCTGCAATCTTTCTTAAAATGCATTAAACTTTTGTTTGTAAAGACATGAAACTCACCGAGTGGTTTGTAATGTTCACTGGTACGCTGACACTTTAAGTCAAAAAGAGACTTTTTTTAGTGATCCATTTATCTTCCTATTGGATGGTCAAGGATACGCGGTCTTAAGGCCCCTATTATGGCCATTTTTACTGTCAGTAATGTAGTTTCAAGGTTGCAGAATTCAAGTCATTCAGCTAGGCTCCCTAGTGCTATCTATCTATCTATCTATCTATCTATCTACCCCGGGCCAGTCTATATACTAAATCAGGGATCTCCAACAGGTAGCTCGGGACCTGAAAGTAGCTATCCAAGCTCACCTGAAAGTAGCTATCCAAGGGGTGAAAGGAAATGTAAATAAATCTCATAACATAGTCACTAAAGTTATAAAACCTGTTAAAATTCTGGTTCAAAATGATCCTAGTTTTACTGCTCTGTGATGATGCTACTGCTCAAATTTAGATGGTGTATAAGGCTGTTCCTCTGAGTGTGCTCATGGCAGGACATCACAGTGGAGGCTCTGCACTCCAAAAAAGCATGTTGCAAACCAAAAACTGAGTACCTATTGGCACGGCACAATGCTACTTGGAGAACAGTCAAGGTGTTCATATGCAACTGGACTTCTTTTTGGAGCATGCATATAACTGCACACCGAGAATAGTTTGTGGATTCATTAAACATATTATGAATTGTGTGCAATCAACACAGCATACATCCAAAAGACACCATTAATGTACCCTCTCTATTCTGGTGAAGCTGGTGTAGCATCATGATTTGTGACTGTATTGATGTCTCAGGTACTGGACAAAGTTATTGCAAGAAATAAATAATCCCCAGGTTTATCAGCTTTCCAACAGGGTAAAGAGCATCATCCACAGAGAGGCAGAAAACCATTCACCAGACCACATCAATATGGCCGGGCTGAAAGAAGAATGGACTAAAATACCTCCGGAACATTCTCTCAGGGTTGTGCAGATCTGATTCACACTTGTCAGGAGGCTGGCTTGAGTTTATTCCTGCAAAAGAAGGTTAACATTAGATTAATTTAGAGAGTTTACTTACCCTTTCCCACATTTTTTGGTATTTAATTGTTTTCAATAACGACATAATGATTTTTTTTTGTGGTATTAGATCAGCTCATTGTGTTTAATCATACTGGTGTGTTACATGAAGCTTAGATCACGATTAGTGATCATTCTAAGGGGTTCACATAGCCTACTTTAAACTTTGACTGTAGCAGTAGAGTGGCTTAGCTCTCGGCCATGTTGATTTTGTCTCGGAGGAAAAAAAGGTTGGAGACCCCTGTCCTAAATAAATAGTGGGAAATACAGTGTTGCTTTAATCGCTTTAGATGTCTCCTTGTGTTACTCAGGAGCCTTGGACTTTCTAAGGTAGGCCTGTTGGCCCAAGGCTGTTTTAAGATAGCTGTCTCACAATTCTTCACTTGCATTGTTTTTCCTGACATCCAAGACTATTTAAGACTTTTTAACATTTTATTTTTGATAAGATTATTCTTCGTCATATCCAAACTAGCCTGGACTACCACAGTCGCTGGTATGCAATACCATCATCCTTTGCGTTAGCGCGGAAGGAAGCTCACATCTGTAGTTCCATGGCAACGCCGTAGCGCATTGAGAAAAGTATGCTAGCTAGCAAACAAGCTAAGAAAACAGCCACCACTTGTAGATAGCGAGCAAGCATAACCGCCCTGCACTGCAAATACGTCATTATCTTTCACCAAATATTTCATTAGAAAGCTGTCTCCCATGTACTCATTTATGATGAGTCGCACTCCAGATGCGAGAGCGAGGTAAGAGCACTGGCTAACGTTACCTATTATAGATGATATGAAACTTAGCCTGCATTGTTGCTAACCTGAACTACCACGACTCCACACATACTTGTCAATTGTAAATTGCTAATTGCTGATTTCGTCCCATTGTAATGATGCGATTGGAAGCGTTTGGAAATAGGGTGGGATAATGTTTGTCCAAGTCATTTTCGTCTTCGATGCTGTATAACCAAAGGCATAGCTAACTTTAGGGCTACTACTGACAGTCATTGGCACACTAAACTTGTATCCTACTTTATAATTAAGATAGCTCATCTTAGCATTTAACTTATCTCCTTTGCTGCCCTCTGTCATGCTTAATATATTGCTGTAAAGTCTAAACTCTATTTTTTCAAAACGTGTAATAAACAAACCATGTTATCAGATAGGGTTGAAGTGGAGCGGTCAATTTTCAAATACCTTTGACGTTATATTGTACACAAATAAGGAATTATCCCAACCTTAGCCACTTTATGAATATGTGTCATGTCCTGTTATGACGGTGCAGAGATACTCAGACGAAACAAATCCAAGACAACATTGCAAACACGGAGAAGCATTTTGGGGAGATGTGTCAGCTCTTCGCAGCCTATGTTCGTAAAACAGCGCGGTTACGGGACAAAGCAGATCTTCTGGTCCGAGAAGTCAATCTTTATGCCGAAACAGAGACCCCAAACTTGAAGAGTGGTCTGAAACATTTTGCCAATCAGCTTTCCCAAGTCCAGGATTACCGGCAAGCTGAGGTAACGTTAAATTATGCCCTCAAATAAATAATAATAATAACAGTCTTTTATAACGTCTTATGTAAATGCTCACCTTAGCCAAATGTGAAATGTCTGTGGCCACTGTCATGATGTTGTCAACATTTCAAACAGGTAGAAAGACTCGAGGCCAAAGTCATAGAACCTTTGAAAGGCTATGGAGCTGTTTTAAAACTTAAAAGGGTAAGAACATCAGACATTAAAAAAATGAATCAATTCTGATTTTCATAGACTTCTACCCCACGTTTTACCAGAGTTGAACACAAGATGGCATCATTTTCACATACTGTACAGAGCCACATGTCAGTACTCAGCTCTGATGCAGCCATGCCTCTTCCACAATACCTTCATATCATGTGTTGTATTTTTTATTTAGTAGGATCAGTATGTATATTTTTATTGTTCTCAGTGTCATCTCCATTGCAGTTTTTGAGACACATGTAGTATTCTCCTATTATTTACCCCAATTCTTAGTTGACCACAGTAGAAGTCAGGTGAAAAGAGGTTTGATATGTCCTTGTTGCCTGTATTGCATGTATTCATAGGAGGACCTGAAGATGACTCAGAATGCCAGAGACAGAGAGGCCAAACAGATGCGGCAGTTGGAGAGGATGAGACAGCGCAACCCCTCTGACAGACAGATCATTGTATCCTTCCAACATTTCCAGTCTCCTATCTCCCTCCCCCTCTTTCCCTCAGCTTTTCTGCCTGTCATCACACATTCCAAAAGAAGTTTATGTAACTAGAGCTTACTATGGAATTTTCTTAGATCTTGGCCAGTAGTTATATAATAATAACTTGTCAAAAGGTGTGTTTTTACATGCTTTTTGAATGAGACCAGGGAAGGGGCATTGCATATATGGAGTGGCAGATTGTTCCAGAGAGTAGGGCGGTGAGAGACAAGGCTTGGTACAGAGGACCCCTGAGCCTTGGGCAGGTGACCCTTGTCAGCGGACTGCAACAACCGTGGTTAGGTGCAGGGTCGGAGGAGATATGAGGTGTCCCGGTTTTGCACATTTAAACGCTATATGCCAAATGTTATAAACATCAGGTCAAGGGATGCAGAAGTGCATGTAAACCCAGTCATTCTTTTTCACCACTCAAGGCCAATTTTGAATTTGTTCAAGACAATCTTACCTTTCAATTGTGTCTGGCAGTTGTAGGCCTAAGGGACGCTACCGGTTTGTTTTACACAAAAATCCAAAGTTTTTGGCGCCCTCCATATTTTTTCCTCTATTTTTGTCTAGTCTGCAAATATAAGTCAGCTCCCCTTTTTTTCAGAGCTATTTACAGGAAGAAAAAAAAACTGACACAGCACTAATAAGTTCCAATTTTGCATGAGACCATGGCAGCCATTTCACCCAGGGACCAGTCATAACCAATCACACACTTAACCAGCATGAAGCAGGCTTTACATTATTCACAAGCACTGAAGGCATCTTTGTTTCTGTTCATGGTTGAACTATGGGCATATATTCTCCTATATTTTGCTGAGTTTCCTACTAGAGATGGGAAGTCAGTGGCTTCTCTCCAAACCCACTGAGGTGCGGTTGGGGCTTACCCAAGCTATTTTGGAGGTAAAGGTTCTTGTGAAGAACAGATTGACATAAGCACACCTGACATAAGTAAGGGGATCTGTGGTCCATGTAACGTCATGAAAATGAATTACTGTTATAGCATATGAGGAAATGACATGCTATGCATACAGTGGCCCTCATTTATTAAAACGAATGTGGAAACCAGCGCAAGTTTGAGAGCAGGAGTCATTTTACAACAACGATCATGTGTGATTTATGAAACTATTGGTATTACTCAAATATCAGTGTAAGAAAGGAGCAACTGAAACTAGCGTCATTTTAATGTCACGCCCAAATCTATTCTCAATATAGACGCCCCGTGCCGAGAATCTATTCTCAATTGAGAAGCCCCGCCCCTTTTATTTCCCAGACAGAATGTATGAATTGCTGATACAGCCCTACAGTGCAAAATTATTTTACTCCACATTACTCAATAGTCACTTGCCCCCGGAGAAAATAGAAGACTCATGAACGCACTTTTTATTTTAAAAAAGTATTTATCAGTATGATCTGTCCCACAATCCTGGCGGCATAACGGACTATCAATAATTACAGGCTACGTTTAGGAAAGGAGGTAAATGTGCATGAGTACGGTAGTTTTGTCCAATATAGGCTATCTTTCATGAACTCATAACTTTACAATTCTCCAACAGGAATGTTGCGCTGTGCAGCAATTCTCTAACTTGAAATTGTGTGTACACCATGTCCCGTTTTGATGTGGATTTGAGCATAAATACCGCTCAAGTTCAGTTTAATAAATACCACCTTTTGTGTGGGCATGAATGTATGCACAGTTTTCTGTCGTACGGTCGTTTCGTAAATGAGAGCCAGTCTGTTCTGACCCTGTTTCATAAAATACAGCTTTTTGCGCTTACACTTTAAACTGGGCAGGTGGTCATGTTATTTGGATAGAAAATTCATTCATTCCTTTAAAATAGGCAGCTTACAAGTTTGAAACCAAGACAAAGTACATAATGCTGTTTAAAGGGGAAAACGGTTGAAAAGCAATTGATGGTTCTTTCAGATGCTGATTTACCTTGACACACTCTCAACAGTCCCAGGTGGGTGTGTTTCTGACCTTGGTGATGTATTCTTTCATTGCACACTCACACACACACTGTTTGGCCATATGTAGCACGACTGGGCCCAGATGAGCCCTGTGCTGTGTTGTTGTATTGTTAGTCTCCATGGGAGGCCTCCTCTGTCGTGACCGCCTGAGAACAGACTCCACAGTGGCTCAAAGGAGCTGTGTGCACGACTGCTAGTGTGTGTGCTGCCGTCACTCTGTCCTGACAGGCTGAGAGCGAGCTGCAGAGAGCCACGATGGACGCCACGCGCACGACTCGCCAGTTGGAGGAGACAATCGACGAGTTTGAGAAGCAGAAGATTCGCGATATCAAGGTCTCTGCCATGCACACCACTAACGCCTCAAAAACAGAGAGAATTGAACTGAAAATTGGCACCCTCTCAAATTGCTTCTTGATCACAAAGTGCCAATGTGATCAGATTTGTGTCTATTGGATATTACTCTAAATTTAATGTTAGAATGTTCAGTAGCACTCCTTAAATCACAACCCTGTTATGTATGCTTTTGGTCATGCAGAAAGTGTTGGGGGAATTTGTGACTGTGGAAATGGCCTTCCATGCCAAAGCACTGGAGGTCTACACCTCGGCTTACCAGCACATCCAAAATGTGGATGAGGAGGGAGATCTGGAGGTAAGGGAGCCACTGACCCCAGTCTGCTAGGAGGGGAATGGAGAGAATCATACTGTGTAGAGTTCCTTTACAGTGATGCTGGGGATCCTCTCACACCAACTCACCTTGGGACTGGATGATGACAGAGTTGTAGTTGAACACGTATACTTGTAATATGGTGTATATGATATGTGCAATGCTACACACCCACAACCCCCCACAAACTAATTCTAATTGCATGAATATAATAGCAACACAGGACTTCATGCAGACATGAAAATGAGGACACACAAAACACCTTTTTTTTGAAGTGATACCATTTTTTATGTTTATGTTCTAAACATCGTAGACGACAGACTCTTATTTTAGGTTAATCTCCATCATGTATGATGTGAAACATAAATGACTCATCTGACCTCTCCCTCATTGGGCCATGTCAACAAATCAACAGATATTGGTATCACTGCCTGTTCTCACTGCGGCCCCCATACAAAGCGCACGCTATGAAAAAAAGCATTTGAATGACATGTCTGAGTCAATCAGAAGTGTGTCTTGTTTTTCCTCTTCTTCTTTGGGAGTTGTTGAAATGACTTGCAACAGTAAGTATGTGTGGAATGATCCGTCTATCACCTGTGTGTCACAACATTCCCAGTGAACACAGGAGCTGCAGGTACTGATGCCAGCCCAGATTCAGGCTTTGTTGAAACTGTTGACTTGTGAGCGAAGGGAGGAGCGGCTTTAAACAAAGTGGTGGCAGAGGTAACAGAAAAACCCATTTCTGTCTCTGCTGTCATCTGTTCCTCATCGCAGACATTCCCATGCAGTTAGTCAGGCCTCAGACCTTCCTGGGTATTTCTGGCAGAGGCTTTGAGGCCCGATGACCTCAGGAGTCCTGATTTCTTAAGAGAGATTCCCCAACAACTGAGTTTGTCCTCCAGTCCTAGCCACCTGGCCCGACTCGATGGGCTGGAATGTGCTGTCTGGCAGGGGCCCATATTTACCAGCCCCTGTGCTGCTGAACCACACCATGGCTGAGTATCTGATTTCATGCTATGCTGCTCTGCTTGTTTGCCTTGTGAAATGCTAAATCTGGCTAATAGAAATTATTATGGCACAAGCATGCACAAGGCACATCTGCTCCCCAATTTCTAACCTCCCCCCCTTTCTCTGTGCTTTAATTTCATGCTTCAGTAGATCTAACCTGTGTGTGTGTGCGTGTATGTGTTCGTGTGTGTGTTCGAGTATGTGTGTGTGTAAATGAGTGCGCTTCTGTGCTTGTGTGTGTCTGTTCACATGTATATATGTGCCTGCCCCAGTTTGTGTGTGTGTGTGCGTGTGTGTGTGCGTGTGTGTGTGCGTGTGTGTGTGTGTGTGTGTGTGTGTGTGTGTAAGGTCGATTGTTGGAGGGAAATCATTAATACACCTCATCATTAAATTGGCCGTGATTCATTAACTCTGACTATGCAGTATGGTTTAGATGTTCAAGGTTCATATTCAGTGCAAGACAGTCTTTGAGCTCATAAAGACTATTATGGTTTTATTTATCCGGACACTGTTTTGTCACCCTAGGTCATCTGGACATAACAACTTCACAGTCTAAAGAGAATAACTCTCTGCATGTCAGTGTGACAGTTCAGTTACTCACTGTTACTGAGATGACATACACTACATGCACAATCTTTATGTGCATGAGACTATAAAATTGAAAGGGGATTCATACAGATTGTAAAGCATAAAGACATCTCTACTTGTGTTATCAGCAGCACAGTATAGTGGAAGCAAGCTACATTGTGGACATGACACTAATTTTACATTTGTTTGAATTTGTGACTTAATTCTGCTGTATAATAAGAATTCATTGTAGTAAATGTAATAACATATGTATGCATATGGAGTGTTGCATATAGACAGTGAGAGCAGAATATGCCTGGCATGAAAAGAGAATGTGTTCAAAGGGGGGGGGGTTAAAGAAAGGTGAAGCATTTGATGGAGACAGAGTCATAATGGCAGACAAACAAGCAACCAAGCCAGCTGTATTACAAAATAAAATTCCTCAAATGGAAAAAAAATGTGAGTAGCACATTAAAACAACATTTTCCATTTCAAGGTGTTATGTGTCATAGAGGCATTTGGGCATTCATGGATTTGTCTTTTAACTTCCCTCTCTGAGCTCTTTATGATAAATTACTCGTACGATTCCCTCTAGTTTCGTTGGAGCTCCTGCTATAAATACCAGAGACGTCATGGCCATTTTTCCGGCCCAAATTCCCATGGAATGCCCCAGGGAGCACAGATGTGTCTCAGTAGTGTCACTTTAGCCACCAGCAGCAGCAGCTGAAGCAGCACATCCAGTTTCCCATCACTGCTCAACTGAGAAGTGACTAATGCATCAAGCATTCAGACAGCTTTTACATTAGGAGACAAGACTTTCAAGATTTTGTAAATTAGTCAAGCTTTTTCTCCATTTTATATAGTCAACACATTGTGAACATATAATGATTTAACCTAGGGTTAGGGTGCAGCACAATTCTTATTTTTTTCCCAATTTGAGTAAATAACTTCACACTTTAGTGGCTCAGGGTGTTATTTGATTGGATGTCAAGCTAATGTCAACATCCTCCTTCCTTAGTTGCAGACTATCAAAAATAAAATTCTTGTTTCATCATCTACTAAAGTGAGATGGATGGCTCTGCTAAAAATCTGTGATTGAGTGTGTAATCTCAGCCCCTTGCACCAGAAGTGTTCAAACTGCTGCTGTGCTTGTTGTTTTGCCAGGTGTTCCGCAGTATGCTGCACCCCCCTGACTCCCTCTCCCGCCTAGATGTAGTGCAAGCCAACACCAGACGCTCCCTAAACCAGACCGGCTCCAGCCTGGGACGCTCAGGGAGCCTACAGGTAAGCCATAGAGAGGCATTACCGACACGGAAAGTTCTGGTCATTTAGAAGTGAGATGGGAAGGAAGGGAGTAAAGGGTTTTCTGTCAGCTCTCTGGAGAGGACACGGATGAAACTAAGAGTCCGTACCCACGGCAACGTTTTTAGGGCAATCCAATATTTTAATTGTTTTGGCCTTACGTACACATGGCACTGGTGTTGTTGGTGCCCTGATGTTATATTTTTTGAGAATGGGTCCCAGAGTGGAAACATCTCACAATGCCAGAGTCGTGTTACCAATGTGTTAACATTGTTAACAATGATGACCACATACCTCCAGCTCCACCCTTAGCCTGTGTATCCCAAAACACAGTGTCCTACCTGTGATCATTTCCATGCAGGCAGTAGACGATAAACCTTTGCTGCATGCATTGCCTATTTCCCAATAGCATAAGAATTTTAATGCAATAACAAATATCGCTTCAGGTCACCCAAGACACCGGCCCCCAGTTTATTGTTTTGACTGTGGAAAAGTTTCTTGGAAAAACCCAAAAATATACAGAGAAGTTTGTCTTGTTCAACCAAGTCTTTATTGCGTTCACCGAGAGAATGGTTATAACAGTGATAATCCTCAACCATTCTAGCCTTACACCTTTTCTGTCTACCTTAAGTATTCCTACTGGTAGATGATGTAGCTGGCATTGAGCCAATCCTATGCAAGGCCTTAGTTTCTGTCCTTTTACGATGAGGCTCTAAACATGGTTTCAACACAGTTTTCAGAAAGGAATCTACCAGTCAGCATACTACTTTCTTGCTGGCAGTTACACTTTCTTTTAATAGCACAACACTCTGTTACATGCTTTATCCTATGTCTATATGCACACATACATATATTACTTGTTTCTACAGAAATTCCCGACATGACCTAAATCCATTCTTGTGTATACATCCACTAAGTGAAATCTCTGAGCTCTGTTGTGGGAGGCTTTAAAAAAGTGTTTATTGTATGCTGACAAACACATAGCAACAAACTAAACAGTAACAAAAAAAAAATTAAAATAGTACTACACACGATGTGTCCTAGTCAGGCAGATTCAAAGTTCAGCTACCTAATAAGAATGACTTAGCGGCTAGCGTCATGCGTGATGACATTTAGCAACTGTCGCTCCTGACAAACAAAAACAAGCAGTTGACTATGCAATAAAATGTGGTTTGTCAAGGAAGCGATACCAGTTGTTATTCTTATCCTAACTGTTTTTATTGCCCAGAAAGATTTATCTTCAAGATACTGATGTTTGACCTGATTGACAGAAGTTTGTAGCCATTTTGTGTAGTTTATTTTATTCAAATATGTAGTCCTGAAACTACATGGATATTAACATGGATAGCAATTATGTTATGCAAGGGTATTCACTGGAGTAAGGTCATAAAGAAAATATGCCTGGTTGTTTGTCACAAAGATCCTCTCGCACAGCCTGTAAACCTGAGGTCAGTAACACTAAAGCACATGATAGACCTGTGACATGAGTTGTAACTAGTTGATGTTCCGAAATACAAGCCACAGAATGTAATTCTTCATTCAGGACTACATTCACGTTTCACCTTCTAACGATTCATGACTCATCCGCTGGCTCATGAAAGGTGTGAATGCGGGAGAAATCTCGGCATACAGCTTCAGTGATTAGTACTTGTGGTCAGTTAAATGATGGAATTACTGTACGGAAAGTGACGGAAAGAGATTAGGAGTGAATAGGCCAGCATGACTCATATGTACTTCGCTGTGATCCCTGTGGAATGTTTATGTACTCAGGATCCACGGGAGGAGAGAGATGCTAATTGGTCAAGCTACTGAGAATGACAAGTCTCTTTTTTCCACTCTCCTGGCTTTCGTTCATGTCCATAGGGCTATCACTAGTCGACCACATGATCATTGTCACTGGAATCACTGGATGTGACTACTTTTAAAACCTTTGGAATGTTAGGGACTTTTGAACCTCTTAATGGGAATTCCCAGAGAGGCAACTATACGATACAAAAAGCATCACTGTCATGAAGTGAAAGTAGCTACCGCCACCACACACCAGAATAGGTTTACTGATTTTAGAAAGTAACTGAAATATTCCAGTGTGTGGTAGCCACCTTGACGTGTCCCTGCAACCCACAAGCACCTGACAGATGGAAATACAAGGCCTTTATATAGTGCATCACTATTGCAGTCTTGTCTCCCATAACAACGGGATTCTTTTTTCTGATTGTCGGATGAGGTGGGAATTTACTTCGTATAACTGGCTACCCTTGAAGTAGATTTGAGAAATTTGAATCACCGTTCCATATAAAGGCACTTATGAATGGTAACCATAACAACCGTAGTAAAGCATTTCATGCTGTACTTTACCCCCTTAATGGTAGCTATAATAGGTTATTTTCTGTAGTTCATGCAAATTATAAAATTATATTCTAAATATAAACGGGAGATAAGTGTGATAACGGCCTTCAAGGTGACCAGTTTAATGGAGATAATGGAAATAAAGGAGTCCTTCACCTCCACCTCGCCATTATTGCCATCGAACTGGTCACCTTGTCAGCTGGTCAACATTTGAGCTACGCTACAATTTCATTAAAATTTTTTACATTTTATGATTGAAGATGGCAAAATGGTAAATTTCATTTATTCTTCCTTATAAAGAGTGTATTGGGAGTGTCTGTAGCCATCCTGGTTCGGTAGATTTATTTTTACTGGGCTCTCTGGCTTCCTTTCCAGTTTCCAATTGTGACACATTTTTGACCTCAGAAGCAATGTTATCAGAATAGGCTTCTGTAAAATTCTATTACAATTATATTAAACTTAATTTATAAATAGATTTCAAATTTTATCTTAACCGGGATACTGGAGTGCATATGCAGTCACTGACGACCTTTCCAGCATATTCTATTGTTCCATCTAAGAGCGGTCTAGTAGCAGATGAAAGAGAACCTCACCACCCTGTCAAGCAGCCACTCAACTGTGCAGACTGTATTTCCACAAACACTTCAGTCAGCATTATGATAATGCTGTAGATGCTATTGCTTTTTCATGAAGACATATTTCTAGCAAACCACTTAAGAAAAACAGTTTGCAGTCAATGATACCAAAGCTGTACAATTTGGAAATATTGCCAGTAGCACTCATTGTTTGTCATTATGACACTGTTATCCACACATGCATTCCAAGCCAAGTGTTGACCTACTGAGGCCATTGTAATGTTAATACAGGCACAGGTCTGTCCTCATGCTTTACATTATTCTTCCACATGTGCATCATGTCTGATGTTGTCTGGGCGACTGTTGATGACACCCAGGGCAGGCTTGATAAATATGCGTCTGAAAAAGGCTATCTCAATCTCCAGTCTGGGAGAGGGAGAGATGCAATCTTTTAGGCGCCAGTATTTGTGTTTGCTAAATTTCTATCAAGTCTAACATCGAAATTTAAAAAATGTTTTTTAGTTGCGACCCAAGACGATTGTGTAATAGACACATCGGAGTAAACAACCTTATTGTTTGGGCTCACCGCATGGAGTCAGTAGGACAAAGAACAAGAAAATTTGGTACAACATAGACCAAATAGCAAACTGGCAGCCAACTCTATAACTGATGAGGCCATGGAAAATTTTAGTTGCCATGGCCTCATTGATTAGCATTAGCTATTGTTTTGCTATTCGGTCTATGTTGAATATGTCAGATTTTCATATTCTATTCCCTACCGCTAGCCCTCGGTGACCTCAAACAATGGGCAAGGGTTGATTTGCACTGGAATATTGCGTTGACGTAAAACAGTTATTACAGAAGGGTACGCAATAACATGGTTCACTAAACACCCATCCAAATCTCCCACAGGAAGTGCAAGTGTCATTTTGTAACCACTCTGCCCATAGGCTCAAAGGGCACCAAGCAGAAACAGGCAACAAGATGAGGAGGAGGAAGATGATGACGACGAAGATGACGATGATGATGACGATGACGACGAAGACCTGGAAGAGGTAACAGATGAGGAAGACTAGCCCAGGAGATACAGCCTTTATTATGGTACCATTTATAGTGTTTGTCTTAAATCATTGTGGAAAGAACATTCCAGAAAGCCACACAGTGTTTCGTTTCTTGCAATAATAAAACATCTATTGAGTGTGATATTGTGCAAACGATGGATGATGGACTAGATGGTGTTGCATTAGTGCCCATATATATAAATGCCTTCAATTATGATTTTACAAAGGGACCATTTTGTATTAGTCTTACAGCATTAAATGCCGGGTCTTTAATGTAATTATTTTTTAAAAATACACATAATCATTCTCATGTTTACATTAACACTACATGCCAAACAAATAATTGTTTATCAGATTTGACAATATGATGTCTTAGTGTCACATTGTGAGACCTTTACCATGTAAATAAACTTTTCTATGGGAAATTCTCTTATTGATATGGTTGCGCTCACATGTCTTGATGCAAACCTGAATATCACAATATTTCCCAATGAAAAATCTTGTTTTGCACAATTTGCAGTCACCCTGACCCCCGCCAGTGTTTCCTTCCCTTGTATACAGTGTCAGTGTGTGTGTGTGTGCGCGCATGTGTGTGCATGAAAGCTTGTGTGTGTATATGCGTACGTGGCAGTTTATGTGCGTGTGTGAGTTCCACATCATCATAATTGTGTCTCATGACTTCCCTGCCAATCATGCATGAGTCAGACCCATCCATCCCATTCCACCAGCGCCATGGTGACGGCCCCCACCCCCCCAGGTCTCCTCAGAGGCTGATAGGCCAGACAGGGGAGCGAGCAGGCAGCATGACGCCAGAGTGCTGCATCCAAGCACACAAACACCGCGGGGCAGCTCCACAGGCTGAGGCAAAGACATGTTGCTGGTGCAGTGAAACTCGCTGGGCTGCAGGCATGTATGCAAGAGGACACACACTGAAATGACTGGGTTTGTGGCTTGTTTGAGAGTCAAACAAACCCTAATTGCTCTGCAGGCATGAGTCATCTGCATTATGTGTGTGTGCATGCGTGTGTGTGTGTGTCCGTGCGTGAGTCAGAGATTGTATTTGAAACTCTTTCGTTATTTCCACATAAATGTGGAGATCCGTGACTAGAGAGTATGGGTGACTGAGGAGGGATTGTTGGGTGCAGATAGCGTGGCGTCCTCTTCCCCGTTTGATGAATGTGATGCCTTTGTCATCACGCTTCCTCTAGCGGGCCATGAGCCACTCAGAGGAGGGATGTTGTCTTCTGCCACAGACTGACCCATATCAAATGTGGTCCAGTGGCTCTGTCAGGCCCAGTTCACCACATCCTCTGTGGGCGCTCAGCAATACTCCCGCTGATACACTTACGGTCAGACAAGTCATGGATTTATGTTATTCTGAATGTGCTGATTCAGAAAAGCCAAAAGCAATAAGATCAACAACGACAAACCCTCACCACTGTCACATGTGATGGCTCTTTTGCAGCCATGCAATGCAGTGCATTCAAACCCCTCTCAGTGGAAGGAAGCAGCCTTGTGCACAGTGGTCCGTGTGCTTGGCGGTCAGTAGGGGGCGACACCATATGAGGGCTCACGTGGAGTGGGAAGGAAGGCTGTGGTTTTGGCAAGCTCCCTCCACACCCTTTGAAGCTCAGCTGGCTGTGATTCTCTCCATCTGGAGTTTATAAGAGCCCTGAGGTTGCTTTTCCACCAACTGCAGGATTAAACAGGATGAGGACAGCTACCGAGCATGTACACTTCAATGAATGAGTGAGCACACTCACTTGTCACGCGACACCCCATTGGCTTTCTCAATGAAGGCAGGGAAAGCGACGTTAAACATCTCAGTTTAACTAAAATCTTTGCTCAAAGATAAAAAAAATTATAGTAATAATCAGTAGATGCAAAAAGGAGATCTAAAGCTGTGGCTGTCTGTAGATCCATGTAAGCAAGAGCACAAGCTAATGCATTTCCTGTCCTGCTGGGCTGGATCAATGAGGTCTGGATGGAGAGGGTGGAGATAAGGATTCCCTCCTTGCTCACCCCAGCTCCAGGCCCCTGAAGGCTCTCCATGTAAACCCCCCTTGCCCTGTGGATTTGAGGGCAGATTGGTGCAGGGATGTGGCTTCTCCGAAGAGGGGCAGCGGGCCTGGAGCGTGAGTCACAGTGAATCATTAGCCTTGTGAGGCGTGGAGGGAGCTGCAGGGGCGGTGAGGGAGTGAGTGAATGAGTGCACTCTTTTATGGCTCTCTCTGGCAGCCGCTGGCTTTTCTTTCTTCCCCTATTTACATTCTAGGAACACTCCAGCTCCGGTGCGTTTTTGGGATTTCTGTCGCAATGGGCTTTCAGGTGGGGTTGTCTGGTCACTGACCTGTGTTTACTACTTCTTGTCAGTGTTGACACAGTGACCAATGCCTCCGGTTTCCTTCCTAGTTGCACATATGTGTATCTGTTGTCTTTTGCGTTGACAAATAACACAGACTTTACACAGTACAAAGGACTACATCGTGATCAGAGCAAATTCATTACCTTTCTGCTGTATTGAGATAAGTGGAGAAATCAAACAGTGATTTGCATGCAGCCAGGAAGCAAACTGAATGTGTCATCGCAGAACGGAGGCTAAAAGTAGCAGGACCTGCTATCCAGGTCAGTCACTTTTCCCCGCTTTGATTGGCAAACTGCCGTCAGCCCGTGGCTGTTTTTTGTTAATGGTTTCAAAATCCCAGCGCTGAAGTGGAGCCCGTGCGGCAGAAAACCTTGCGCAAGCACAGCTTATCTTCATCTGGGTTGATCTGAACTGTCAGGCAGCAGGCCTTAAGGCTGCTCAGCTCACTGCCAACACAGAGGCCTGGCACCTCACTCTGGCTGTGACACGCACACACACATCCAGCTCTGTGTGTTAGTGTGTGTGAATATATATATATGTGGATATGTATGTCTTATTCATTCATCTTATGTAAGGTTGAATGTGTATGCGAATGTTCTGTATTTGCACATAAGCGAAAATTGTATTACCATAAAATATTGTAAAATTTTATGTGGTGTGTGTTGCTTTAAGTCATTGCGATTGTTTGTCAGAATGTACCAGTGTGTTTTTGCAGGGTCGACACACAAACAACTATGAATTAGTATGAAACAATTTAAGTCCTATACCACATACACATAAGTACCACACCAAGAAGACACACATTGTACATCTGTAGCTTAATGATATCTTCTTTGATTAAATCATGAATAAGGAACGTGCGTTGTGTCCATACATGCTTCTGCCATTTCCCTAGTCTGTGTCCGCCCCAGATCTCATGCTGAAGTATAAGGCATTTTATATTCAGACAACAGTGCCTCCACTCATGCAAATAAAGCCACAGAGCAAATTGGAGAGAAGTCAAGCCAACGTGAGCCAACAGGCTGCTGTCGTCTCCAGAGTGTAGCTCTGTGCTAGGCTGGAGAGGCTCTGAGAACGCTGTGTAGGAGGGCCCTGGGGAGGGCTGTGGGCATCCCAGGGGGGAACTTGTCCAAATGTGAGGGGAAATTAGAGCCTGGAAGTGAAATAGGAAACTCACACAGAGCACCTCCCTGACAGGGTCTGAAGCAGAGGTTGAAAGGTCAAATCAGCAGGGGGCGGAATTCTGTAAGTACATTTTTATATGTATGTGTGTGTGTGTGTTGCTTGTTTGTGTGAGTATGCGGGTATGTGGGTGAGAGGAAGTTGAGCAGAGGGCATTTAAGAATGAGCTCAGACCTGTCATAGTTTCTGATGTTTGCACGTGAGTAATGTGTGTGAGGGTGAAACATTCCTGTCAGGTTAGAGGAGAGGGTGGTCTTGATGGACCTTCACAGGCGTGGCGGACGTCAGCAGGGAGCTGAGCCGACTCCACAGTGGGGTGGTGGGGGTGGGTCCCCATGAGGAATCACAAGACCAACCACACCACTCCCACTCCCTGTGCTGTACTGCGGCTGCAGATAACTGCTTCCACTTGACAGCTCTGAGAACAGTAATATGACAGAGGCTGACAGACAGCTCAGTCTAAGAAGAGGCCACTAATTGGGAAAATCCCCTCTGGATTTTAAAACCCTCTGCCAGTGCTTTGTTTTCTGTCTGCTTTGCTCAGACTGGGGGGTACTGTGTGTGTGTGTTTGCGTGTGTGTGTGTGTACATTTTTTTTAAGTATGCAAGACAGGGTATTTCCAAGTCATAAATTGTCTCACCGTGGCTTTCAGTTCCAAAGGGAAGGTGTAATTTCTTGAGGTGGCGGGATTAAAGAGGAAAAACTCTCCTTCCTGTTGGCACAGAGAGGCTTCCTCACATGCCATAGTCAGCCCTGGGAGAGGAGACAGACTTCCGAAGACAGAGTGAAAGAGAGAGAGAGGGATTCTCTGTGCCAAGCTGGCATGCGGGCATGTGTGAAGTGTTTCCCAGCACCCCCGCACCAAGTGCACTCCATTAACGGGAATAAACAGAGCCGACTTTAATCACCACAGTGGCAGAGCGAGCGAGCGAGTGAGCGGCTGTTCTGTGACAGCAATGGATTGTGGGAAGGAAAGACACAGGCACTCACAGCAGGGCTTTGTTTTGGAAAATGTGGCAAGTGTTGCCATGGAGCCAGTGTTTGATCCCATGGTAATTAGCCAAGCCCATTGATTGCACAAGACTTTCCCCATTGGCTTGCCCAGTCACCTCTTTAAACAAGAGTGGTGCACACGGCTGTTTACGTTGATGCTATCTGCTTTGTCCGGACAGGGACGACCCTGTGGTTAGACAGCAGGAGATTTGGCCAGGCACGCCAAACCATTTTGAATGGACATTAAATAGCAACTTCTCTTCCCTTACACATGGTGCTTTTCTAGAGTTGCAGATGCTTCACACAAGCATTTCCAGTTGAAGGACCACAGTCATTTTAAGGTCATTTATTTATGGTGGTGGTGAACTGTTATGGGCAGAAGCCACAGATGGTGGCATGAAGTTCACACACTTCTCCCATGAGGCCATGCAAAGGCCATGAGGCTGGAGGGAGGGGGATGGGGGTGGTGGTGGTGGGGGGGTTGGGTACAGGGACCCCCTGCAAATCCCCACCAAGTCACATTAACCATCACAAGCATGAGCAGCATGAGGAAGAGAAGATTAGCACGTCTTGTAGACAGCCTATGAGAAAGCCTGTAGGGATTGTATGTGTACGTGTATGTAGACATACCTCAGGCAGCCAATGAGAAAGCCTGTAGGGATTGTATGTGTACGCGTATATAGACATACCTCAACCAGCCTATGGGAAAGCCTGTAGGGATTGTATGTGTACGCGTATATCGACATACCTCAACCAGCCTATGGGAAAGCCTGTAGGGATTGTATGTGCAAAATAACATCTTATGCAAAGGAAAGGATTATCATCATGATGCAATCAAGCAGCATTTTCCAATAGATGCACAGGGGCCTTATGTTACTCCATAGTGTCATTTCATAATCATTTAAAACTATTGACATATGGAACTCATTGTAAAGGCATTATTTGCATTTCTGTGGCAGGGGTCTTTTGTAAGTGTTGTTGGTGGGGGGAAATGTGTGTGTGCTGGTGTGTGTGGTGTGTGTGTGTGTGTGTGTGTGTGTCTATTGGAAGGGCACTTTTGTAAATCAGCCCAGCTTGTCTTTGTACCAGTGTTTACTGTGGTGTGTTGTGAGGGCCGTTTGAGCGGGGTGGGTTGTGCAACTGGCCCATTTGCCCAAAGCAAATATGAGCCTTCTGAGAAGGGGGGTAGGGGGGTCCATGTATAGTGTTGCTGTATTTTTTCCACTAGTGTTGTTGGTTTTTAATCTCCTTCGCTTGCACAATTTGCAATTCACTTGAAACTCGGCATGTTGTGCAACATTTTGCCTTGATAGAAGGTTGCCGCAGACCAAGGTATCATAACCTCACCAAGGACCATTTTCGGAAATCACCTGTGCACTACTCTGAGTCACAATGACTTTGTGATCTTTTAACTTCTATACTTATGGCAGAATGCCTCCTTCCTTGTGCTGAATAGATCCTCATTGCACGTAAAGGTCAACACATTGGCAAGACAGAACATTGAGTTGGAGGTGGCTGTGTTTTGTAAGCGGAAATAGGCTTGTAAAGACCTGCGCTGCTGTCAGACACATTTTTCAAGCACCAGAGCACCTTGATTGAATCCAGAAATTCACTGCCATGACACCCAGATGTTCACTCACAGTGACACTGGACAGCATGGAAACGCACATTTTATTTCAGCTCTTCAAATTGTTTGCCATGTTTTACAAACGTGAATTCAAACATAAACACACATGTTTTAGCACTGCAACTGCGCGCTAACTTGTTCCTTCAGATGCATGCATAGTGACTTTTGAATTTGGGATTCAGATGTAATGTAGCAAAGAAAAGTGAGGGAGATGTCCAAAGACTAAAGCTGGCCTTGTGGGCACATATGACATCAACCATGAAGACATCAACCATGCCTTTCTGGGATTGTTGCTCAGTTGTCAAACTTGTGTCAGTTCCACAAATCTACAATGAGTCCACATTGCATCAAAACACTGTCACCAGGAACCAAGGTTGTTGATCTCTAGGGACACACGCACTCACACTCACTCAACATTTGAACCAGACTACTGGGAATTCCGTGTTTACATGCTGGCAGCAGCTGTCGTGATGTCAGAGCGGAGCAGAGGCACAGTCCCCTGATGAGGAAGTGTTCACTCGGGGTCAGCCGGAGGGACTGCTTTTCGTCCTGCGCAAAATCTGACAGAGTTTCTCCAAACATGTCTTCCCCTCTGGAACATGTGTTGTATACACAGTATGCTCATTTTTACCAGCGCTACCTCTGGCAAGGCTCGTGCTCCACAGTTCTGTACACAAGATTAACGCCAGAACAAAGGGGAGATGGCGGGGGCCTTTGGACCAGATTCCAAAAGCCGGTGATGATTTTCCATCCATGCTCAGCAGACATTCCAGACCCCTATTTGTGTCTTGAGTCATGCTGCCATGTCGGCTTTTGTCTGAGTGCCGCTGCACAAGCAACGCTCAAGTCCCACTGAAAACAGAGTCGCCTTTGAGCCGCAGTAAATTTGAAATTTAAAAATGTTCTTTGGGCATTGTGATGATTAACAGTGAGACCACACACACACATACAAACACACAAGCACAAAAGCGGGTGTACAGTCACTGGAATTTTCCCTTTTGCTGAGAGTCTCAGGTTGAAACAAGCCGTAATTCGTTCAGATTCATGTTTTACTGTCTGTGAGGCAACATGGATGAGCATCATTTACAAGTAGGCCTTAAAAAACCCTGAGGAGGTCCTCCACAGCAACAGCTTTCCAGCTTTTAGTAGCTGTCAACTAAACAAACAGTGAATGACAACTTTACACAACTAGTTCCTCTTAACACTTTGTGACCTAACAGGTTTATGCTACACTCTTAGCATGATGAACTGGGACTGTTACATGTTTCTCATAGGATTCCCAGGTGTAATGGAAAAAGTCATTACTCTGTAGATGTAGATGGCACTGTCAAATGGACTCTTATTGTCACCCCCATGACCCATCTCATTCCTTTGAGTTTGACACTATGTCTGGCCGCTGCTACATTGTCCAGCCATAATTCCTGATATCCACCTATGGACTGACAACCATGTAATGTAAAGTGGGATAATAATCTGGAACTATTATGAACCTTAGCTAAAACCATAGACAACTTGTGGTCTATCATGGTTACTACTGATTGTAATTTTTTCCTGCATGACCCCTGGCAGTTGGGTTAGCCCCTTGAGTCGTGGATCTGCCCAAGGTTTCTTCCTAGACTAACTAAACATAAGGGAGTTTTTCCTTTCCCCTGTTGCTCTTGGGTGCTCCTTCTGTGAAGCGCCATACAGACAATACTATTGTAAAAGGCGCTGTATAAGTAAAACTGAATTGAAGTGAACTGAATTGAATAGATGCTGTGTGTTATAGGAATAAGAGTGAAATTCTGCAGACATTTCGTATGCTGAAGTTATACAGGCTCATGCTGACACAGAGTGGTACTGAGAACAGGTGTACCCATTAGTGAGGTGAAGGAAAGCACTTAAAGCTTTTCTGACTGCTGCAACATGTACTGTTTACCAGGCTCCTGCCAAAACAAATCAGCTCTGTGACTCAGAAGTCACTTCTCAATCAGTACACTCGCATCTAATCTATAGGCCTTGCTGAAAGAGGGTGTCTGGTCCTCCTGGTTCAAGGCTCAAAATGAATATGATTATTAAACATTTTATTCTGGTGTATAAATATCTCACTTAACACTTAACAATAGATTCTCCTGCTGACAGCAAAGCCCACATTCTTCAGATTTTGTTTAGTTTTCTTATCTGGTCTACCAGCAAAAGTGTATTCTTTATTCACACTGGCAGAGAATAATGAAGTTGAAAGTACATGCAATGAATTTTCTTGTGAAAGACCTACAATAATACCATATGTATGACTGTTAATAGCTGATATTTGTTAATGTGTCTTCCAAGCATGTTGCAGGTCCTTGAAGGTCAGTAAGGTCTGACAAGTATGAAATGATGAAATACTGTTCTTCAGACCTTGAAAAGCATGGACAAAAATATCGAAGGTCAAAAATGCAAAAAACAAGCATGTGTAACAGTAGGCAGCTGCACGGTGTGCTCATCACTAAAAACTCCATCTTGATGTCTTTGGAGCAGAGCTAGAGAGTGAAGCAAGCACCCTAGGGTGTGGGGCTGCAAGTTGCTGGTGTGCTGGTTAACGCAAGTCACACATGTCTTACAAAACTAGGATTAATTTTGGAGAATGTCTTTGAATGTTTGGATGTTTGTTCTGTTTTCTTACAGACAAATTGGAGCACCCTGTGCTGATTTCTGAGTTATTGGAATGCATTGTTAATGAAACTTAGAAGGCCTGAACTTGTCTTGACATCCACAAGAAGCCTAAGAGTAGGAAAGCACAGGGTGTGTAAAAAATCCACAGTGATGCGGAGCAATTCATTTGTCATGCTTAGGAGTAACATTACCTCATTGTCCTTAAAAGTCTTATTTCGCCAAATCAGTTTTTTACCCCTTGAAAATGGAACCCAACATAGAGCTGCCATTGTCCTCACCGATACGTTTACACAACGATTATTCATCAGTACAAAAGAAATGAGTTGGGGTTTGCGATTTTGGCACGCTGAAAACTTAATGCATGACAAATTAGGTTCTCATCAGTGCAGTTGTGTAAGCATGTGTACATCTAGCCAACCCATTTAGGCCACAATGATGTGCCTGCAGAGCCGGAATATAAGAACATAAGAAATAGAAACATATAATCCTGAGCTGGTGCCACAGGGTAATCTATTTAGACAAGACAGGATGTTCACTATTCAGAGCTTGCAGGTGGGTTGCTTACAAAATGCCCCCCCCCAATACACTGCAATTTCACCAGGCTGTTTGGGTTGAGTGAGGGCCCAGGTCATTTGATTCAAAGCTTCAGTGCCAGCTGTCAACACTTATCAGCCAGAGGTGCTGCAGTATTGTGGTTTCCAGTACGCGAATACAATATGCAAGGCTAGACAAGCTGGCAATCCTGCTGCAGAGGAGAGGTAGTGGAATTTGCAAACTGCTTCTCACTGTTGGCCTCTGGCTGAGCCCTCTTGTGTGTGGCAACACCGGTGCACCTTCACAGTTCTGCCGCTGGAAATGGGAGAGAAACTAAGCAGTTCAGACCAGATCACAAATAATTCCAGACAATATATTGCTTCAATAAATTGTATAATTTGTGTTGCTGTTGACTGTTGAGCTTGAATATCAATAAACTTGTACTACTGTTTGTTTTAGTGAGGTAATGGTGTACACCTAAATACTTTCCCTAAATCCCTAAATCCCTAAATACTAGTTTTTTAACTGAAAGGCAATCAGATATCAAACAAAATGACAGCCTACAGTATGGGGACTGACAGGAAGCCTATTTGTATGTGTGGGTGTATGTAAATAGACAATCTAAAAGTCACATATGTTCCTAAGGGAAAGTACATGCTGGCCTTTATGGTTTTGCAGAATCTATTCTTGCAAATGTGGAACTTGTTTTTTCTCAGTGGTTCTCACCATGGCCATGTCAATACACAACCCTCCATGCTCCCGTTTGCGCGCTCAGCTCATGGTAATTAGCTCTTAAACAGCAGGGAATTGGTGAAGCGCTGCTATTTACAAAATTACAACCAAGCTGTAGAACTTTTCTTTCTCCACAGGCAGTCAAAATAGATGTTCCTCCTCAGCCAACGCACTGCGGCTAGTTTGGTGGTCTTTTACACCAGTCTCATTCTTTTATCATGAGTTATAGCTCAAGCCAAGGTGTTATATGGTCTCTTTCTTTCTCCTACTTCACACACACACACACACACACACACACACACACAAACACGCACACACACACACACATTCCAGCTACCTTATTGTAGAGAAAACATTTAATGCTGCAAGATGAAAAGAATAATTTTCCATACTTTTCCATGTTGACTTTATTCCAGAAGCATCTGGCTCATGTTAAGGCATTTGTTTGAGGTGGGAACAGGATGAGAGAGAATGCAAGATCCCTGCAAAGAATCTGCCCTCCATCCCTCTGCACAATAACACTGACCTGCTGTCCAGAACATTCCTGTCTGTTTTAGTTACCCAACAGTCCTGGCAGTGACACTCTCTCTCTGTCTCTCTCTCTCCCTCTCTCCCTCTCTCTCTCTCCGTGTGTGTGTGTGTTTGTGTGTGTGTGTGTGTGTGTGTATATGTGGCCTTTTGTACAATCTTAAGGCTTTATTTGAGGTGCTGACTGCTGTTAAGTTTCACCTCAGGTCTTGTTAGGTCACAGATCCTATATTATCCAGATTAACACCTCTGAATGGTATATAACCCTAACATACCAAACCAGCACTTTTGTATTTCACGAAGATTTGCCATATCTCTCCTCCAGTTCCAGAGATTGTGGCCTGGGTATAAGGGAGAGGTCCCAGTTAAGGAAGTAATTTCCTGGCCATGATCAGGCCACAACAAAGAGTTCAGTCCAATACTGTTATGCATATAGTGTGTATGCGGAAAATCAGCTTAGCTAGACTAGAAATAGTTTGGCAGATGTTCTTGATTGTTATTGTATAGCCTTTAAACTACGCTTGTAACGGAACTCAGTAAATGGGCCTAGGTCTGATCACATCTGAACACTCGGGAGAATTTCTCACAGTTCATTAATTTTATTCATCTGCACATGGCTCATATGAACATGGCTTCCGATGTGGATTGTTTATCAACATCACGACGCAGCAGTTCCGTGAGCACTAGATGCGAGTGCTTGTCAACAGATTTGCAAATCACCACCAGAGTGTGAGTAGAGCACGTCTGCGAGCAATCGGCCCGAGGAGGTGGGCATGACGGGTCACGCTGCCACAGCCTGTTATTATGAGACATTACCATTAATAATGCATGTTTCCTGCTCTGTTAATTACATCCGCCCACAAGCTCTCGCTCAAAACACCTCTAACTAATGACACTACTACTGTCTGAAAAACAAACCTGGCGCTTTTACCAGAGTAGCTGGCAGACCTCTCTCTCTCTCTCTCTCTCTCTCTCTCTCTCTCTCTCTCTCTCTGTCTCTGTCTCTCTCTCTCTGTCTCTGTCTCTCTCTCTGTGCGTCTCTCTGTCTGTCTGTACTGTTAATCGTACACGTTTATGGAAAGAACGGTTGCGTAACCCATGCGCACGACGCAAGAGGGCTGTTGGCTGTCACGTCTCTCCTTTCAAAGCAAGTGCACTGGAGGCTGACCACCTGCGCTCCACTGTTGCCAGGGTCAGCCAAATTTGCAAAGGCCATATCAGGCCAGTGAGCTATGTCTGAGTAGACATGAATAGCCATTTCCTCCTCAGCACCATTCTACATGGAATAAAGTAATCTTTAACCAATCAGCCAGAGAATTCTTCAGCTATTTTACTTAAAAGCACAGACAAGTTAGCCTGACTCGTCTGTTGCGTCACACTTGCTTTTCCAGTGATTATACTAAACACAATGTGAATTTGGTTCTGGTTATACCAGGCTTCAAACAGGTTGGAACAATGGAGAGATCGGCATTCATAACAGTCAGCTCCCCAACCTTTTCTAAGCAAACAGCAACGGTGATCGTATTCTCACCCTAAAAGACCTGTTTGCACACATGAGTTGATTGTGCCGTTTCTGTAATGCACCTTCTCAGGCGCAGACTTGGTGGTGTGAGTGAATTAATTGCCCATTCCTTTCATGGGATTATGAGGCTAAATCTCCTTCGTATCCCTGCTATCCAGAGAGCTATTGAAATCCTGTTACATGGAGGTATTGTCGTGCAATTAATTGCTTTTTTGAAATGCTAAGCCACATCTGCCTGATCATTTCAGACACTGACTCAGTCCAGATGAGAGGAGGCTTTAGAACTGCTCATGCTGCACAAGATACAAGAGGTAGGAAGGCTAAGCCCTGCTCCTTACATGCATACACACACACACACACACACACACACACACACACACACACACACACACCTTCCTGAATGGAAGCCTATTATCATCAACCGAGAAAGTTCAGAGGGGAAGCTTCATTTTTATTTCACCCCTCATTCTCAGAAGTGAAAGCAGCATCACTTTCACGATGTGAGAGGGAGGAGGTTTTTACCAGTCACAAGTGAAAGTGTATGTGTGGGTGTATTTGCACGTGTGTGCGTGTGCGTGTGCGTGTGCGTGTGTGTGTGCGTGTGTGGTGTGTGTGTGCGTGTGGTGTGCGTGTGCGTGTGCGTGTGTGTGTGCGTGTGAGCACAAGGGTAGTTTTTCCATGTCCTACCATCACCAGCCCACCCCTTCTCCCCTGCTGGACAGATCACCTGACTCCTGGTTAAAGAGCAACACATGACAACCTCACAGCTTTATTGTATTCCCCCCCACGCCTTCATTCCCATTCCATAAGCACACACACACACAAACACACACACACACACACACACACGCACATGCACAGCAGCCTGGGGGTAGACCGTAAGCCCCGTTGATTCACAGAGTGGCCATTAGTGGCGAGTAGCCTGCCACCCATCGGGGGCGTGTGAGCCGGGTGGAGGAGGGTGGAGAGAATCACTGCTGTCTCCAAGGGCCGCGCTCATTTCCTGATGGCCACAGGAGCAGCAGTGAGTCATCAGTAGCCATGGACAGCTTGCGCCCAGGTGATAAGACTGGGCTGCTCACCGCGACGACACATAGCTCAACCCCCCCTCCCTCTCTCTCTCACTCTCTTCCTCTCTCTCTCTCTTGATCTCTCTATCTCTCTCTCTCTCACACACACACATACACACAACGAAATCCAAACATGCTGCTGGATGGCTCCAGGGGGATTTGCTGACAGCAGCAGGTCATGGGTTCTACTTCCGGGGAACGCAAACACAGTCTTGGCATGCAGACACACACACACACACAGTATTCACCTAACCCTTAGTCTTATGGAATGGACTATGACAACTAAGGTACTATAGAGAAACATGAGGGCCTATTTTCACCAGGTCCAAATTACTGTAACCTAACCCTGCTGTTACTGTAATGAAAGGCATCAATGTAATTGTTGGATATCAAAGAAGATCTAATAGATCTTGTTTTGTTTTGCTCTGTTTGTTTTGTTTTTGGCAGAAAAAAGAACCTTGTTGCCGATTGCTTTTGACTCATGTAGCAGAGCGGCCAAGTCAAACCGTTTTTTCCCCCAGAACATACGATCCATTTCATGTGGTGTTCTTGCCTAGACAGTTCCCTCCGCAGCTCAAAGGCAGATTGCACCAACAGCCTGCCTGCCTCTATAATATTCACACTCACCTCCAAAGCCCTCGAGCTGGGAATCCATACTGCTGCTGACATTCTATAGAAACATAGGCTCCAAGTCTGTCTAGACCTGACATACCACAGTGTCTCTTCAAGGCAATTTATGATGACCCCATAGTATAATCATTTAATTGTCAAGGACTGTATAAATGGCACCTCTGACATGGGTGTGTGTGTGTGTGTGTGTGTGTGTGTGTGTGTGTGTGTGTGTGTGTGGTGGGGTTAGCTCACTGTTGCAGCAGCAGCGTAGTTCAGTCTTGCCCTGGAGAGCTCTGAGTGAAAACAAGAATGTGACAGGACTGCCAAACCAGTTTGGAGCCATTCCACGACAAAATGATTTTGTAATCTAAATATCTTTATGCAACATTTCGGAGGATGTCTCTGTGATTTATGATGTGTACCTCATTATCTTCTTTCTTCTAAAACAGAAGGGTTTTTTTATGTTTTTCAGGAAGTCGCGGCTTCTGTGTTTATTGGTGCTAAGTTGACGGAATATTTAAATACAGTGTAACTGGCAGGAAGAAAAGGAAAAAACACTTCCTCATCTTTTGATTGCCTGTTGTCAGTTCTGCCACTGACCAAAGTTCACAGAGACCATTAACAGTCATATCAAAGTGCTGGAGACCACTGAATGAATGCTGTAGTGCAGTAGTGTAGCACTGGAGGACCAGAGCTGTTCTGGTCAGCAGGACCTCCAATGGGTTGGGAATGAATTCCACACGGGGTGGTGGGCTGCCTTTGATTTCTAAAGTTACATTTGTTGTTGTGCTTGTATGCTTGTCTGTTGCGGCTCTCTGTGTGTTTAACAGATGAGTCAGCTAATTACAGTGGGAAGAGCCTGACACAGAGCTATTCCCCTTTCCCATCAGAGCAAGAGGGAATGACCTCCAGTGGCCCCATGGACATGATCACACATCTGTTTCTCTTTCTCTCTCACACACACACACAGACACACACACACACACAGAGAGAGAGAGAAATGTAAACATACACACACACAAACACAAACATTAACACACACACACACATTCAATATATGGTTGTTATACACACAGCCATTTCCAAACAAATACACACAGGCAGGTACACCATCTTTCTTTTGTACTAACTATAAACAAAAAACACACACACTCCGCGCCTGTATACATAACAGCAGTGAAATACTACTCCCTAGCTCATGTTGATGTCAAATCCAAGGTGAAGATTTTCCCATGGAGCCTAGAGTACTAGAGAGGACAGGCTGGTTAGAGGAAACCTGTTTTTCACTATCTTCCCTAGATGATTGGCTCACTTGTCAGATGATGAGCCATTCTAGAAGAAGGGAGAAGACCAGCAATGAAAGAATGTAGAGTTTCTAAAAATAGCCTGCCACTGCAGCTCAATCTACAGCTAATCCATGTATGGGCCTAAATGGTTCACATGCAGCAGCTGTTCCACTGATTACTGAGGAGTGTGGCCACTACAAGCTGCCTTTAAGTCACCTTCAGTGGAGTCCCACACATGACTAAACATTAAGCATGCTTTATGGTGCAATCAGTAGGAGGGAGAGAATGTGTGACAGAAACAAGAATAATCACATTCACCTTGGAGAAATTGGCTAAATTGAAATCTTTATTCTTTAGGTCTATGCCAACTTGACAGTGCAATTACAAACAACATTTTTGAAAATTACAGCAGGTATTATAGTTGCCCTGTGTACATGGCCTCTTCCTCATAGCCATAATACAATCCTGATGTAGTAAACCAACAGATAGCTTCACTTATGCTGACCATGTATTCTTAGCACTTTATATAACTATCTTTTTGTACCCGACTTGCATTCTTCGGTTCTAACTCATCTGACTCTCAACCAGGAAAACCTGTCTCATCCAAACACAGCTGTGGCCGCTGGCATCAAGGGCCTCACTGGGAGTAGGCCTACATATGTGCACTGTGGAGAAAAGGAGGCCTTGGCAATCAGTGGTCCACATTCTATTGTGTTTCATTCTTTCCGTGGTGACGGTGACGCGAGCCGATTTTGGCTGTGAGTTTTGTGCAGCCAGGCGACCGGGCTGTTCCCTGTCTCTACAGTACTGGATGTGTTTTACAAGGAGAGCAGCATTTATGTGAATGCCAAACACAGCGCTTGCCACAGCAAGGCCTTTCCCTTTATGGAGATGAGTCAGCTCCACATTCACAAATATGCTCGGAGAAAATAAACGCCTGTAGGAATTCATGAAGCGACAGCTTATCTGTGACCCGCTGTCAGTGCACGCACGCAGTCGTGTGTGTTTGAAAGAGAGAGAGAACCAGTTTCGGTGTTTGTGTGTGTGTGTGTATGTGCATGACTTGTCACGGTTTTCAAAAAAAGAGAAAACATCTCAAGGAATTAACGGGTTGATGCCACCCACCAAGCCAAACATGCCAATATTCCGACCATAAAAAGCTAACAAGAGTGTTGCAATACTGGTTAATTATTGTCTACATAGTGACACGTGTTTTGATTGCCAGAATGAAACATTACATCCTTTTCCCCATGGTATGTGAGCTAAAATGTTCAGACACACAAATAAAGAAAGCCTTAGAACAAACGGCTCATGTACCTGTGAAGTGGCAGCTAAATGAGCTGCTCTTTAGATATCTCCTTGTGTTCAACGTGGCACAGAGCCAGTGTAAAGGTACATTGCAGACGTAAACCAGCATTTTGACATTCAGCACCGTTCCTCTCCGGGCGCAATGTGGTGATTGCTCAATCGTCGAGGCTATGCAATGTGTCACCAAAGAGGCAGAACCGGGCGGAGTTCCAACGGCGGCGCGCTTGCGAGCAGAGCTCTGGAAATAGCATCGTAGTTTTTGCTAGACAGTCGCTCTCTCGGGGTCACCTCAGCGCCGCGCTGGGATTCTAAAACGGACTGCGAGGTTTAGTAAATGCAGCGTGCAAGATAAGAGCAACTTCTCATTTGTGCAGAGCGGCGCTTTTTGTTCAAGTCCTATTTTGTTTGAATTAATTGAAGAGTTTGGTTACATTTCGTCATCTACTGACAATGGATAAACAGCACATCTGAATGTCCGATGCCTACACTTCATAAGCCACACGCCGGTATAAACAAAGTAATCAGGATTTTGTGTCCTCCTTTTTTACACCCGACGATGGCACATGAGGGCATTTTGCTCAGACTATGATTTTTTAACTAAGTTTTCCTGTGGAATCGGCACGGATATTTTTTGTGCGCAGCGAACGACCGTTTGTGAAAATGAGCGTGCAATGGAACGTCCCTGTGCCTTGCATCCGTTCGGGAAGATCCTGGCACAAGCGCGTGGACTCTGACGAGCCGGTATCGAAATGTGCCCGGCTTAGCGAGTCCTCGAGTGACGGGGGGCTTCTCGGCAGCTCCCCAGGGTCTCCGGTGAATTTGGGTACCTTGACGGCCACCGCGACCCACCAGGGTCCTTCTCGGATATGTCAGTACCTGCTACTACCTTTAGCAGACCGGTCTGGGGTGCACAGTGCACTGAACATTGAGACTGGAGAGGAGCTGGTGTGTAAGGTAAGGCCGTTTCTTATTTTTGGCTTGCTCAGAGTTTTTACAGTGTCCAAGGTTACGGGACATTTGCATTTATTCACCATGATCGCATGCAAACAATAAATACGACTGCAAACAATAAAACAGCTTGCTCGTCACTGTTTTTTTTTATTTTGTGCTTTAAACGCATGACATACGCGCGTGTTCCCAGGCTGTCTGACCGCAGCTTGCAGTGTTAATCCTCTGCTGGACTGTAGCAGTTCTTCATTCATCATGTGGATTTGCATATGCGTCAGCTCTGCGTACGCGACGTGATGATGGCAGACATATGATATGCAAAACATGTCAGACAAGAGCGCTAATGTACTGTAATTGGTCTGCCATCCCCGCGAGTCTCTGCTAAAGGCTATTAATGGAAAAAACAACAATGAGCCGACTTCAAAAGTCAAAACGTCCCTAGAGATCCATGTCACCATGAGCCTGAATAAATATGCGCCATCCATCATGATCATTATTATTATTATTATGCACATTTTAGAAATATTATACAATCATTTCCAAGAGAGGCTTTGTTCTTGCACAAATCTCCTGTTACTTTTGCAATCACATGATAACAGGTTCTCCACCGCCTCCAGAGCAAATAGAATTCTCTGTACCTCATTTCTTTAGTAGGTTGATCGTGGGTAGCTATGTGTCACACTATCTTCCTCCCTGTTTCACAGAATTCACAGTCCTGCAAACCTTTGTCACTGTCTCTGTGTATGTTTGATTTAGCGTGCGCATCCACTGAACAGTTGTATTAATAGCTTGATACAAAATACAGTCAAAGACTGTTATGAGATCAGACGTATGCCGTGTGACCGCTCTCTTTGTAGTGCACCACCACTAACTCTGTTCTCATGCTCTCCGCAGGTATTTGACATGGGGCTCTATCAGGAGAAGATCCGGGCCTATGACCTGCTCCCGACCCATGAG
>PYXC01001802.1:197500-647500 GCA_015244755.2 Tenualosa ilisha | reverse complement strand
ACACACAGGGCATTCCATCTATAGATAGCATTAAATATTACATGAGGCTGGTGTTAGATTTATAGTTGTTATTGGTGTTAACAGATTGCAATTACAGATTGATAGTGTTGGCAGTTAAAGGCATGGAGCTTGTTGCCATGTATAGCATATTAATGGTAGCAATATATTAGCACAGTCAGGGCAGACCTTGGACAGTCTGCCTGCTACACAGTTTATGTAGAGCAGCCAGAGAAATGTTCTCCTCTCCTAGTAGCTATGGTGGCTTGTGTGTCTCCAACTACCATTTGTTGTCTTGATTTGCCTGTTTGTGTGTCAATTCAGTATGAGGAACAGACTCAGGTGAGGTGCAATGAGAGTAGTCTTATGAGTCAACACCTTAGTGTGTGAAGAGAGAGAGAGGCAGACATCTGGGAATGGTTTGCTTCAATGTGTGTGTGTGTGTGTGTGTGTGTGTGTGTGTGTGTGTGTGTGTATGTGTGCGTGCACGCGCTTTTGTACTTTCACTCTTCACTGACTCCCCAGTCGCAGGCCAACTGTATTATGAGTAACCTATGAGAAGCTCTCCCTTCCCCTTTCATTACGGGCCGCTGCACGTCAGATGTAATGAAAAGTTCTTTTCCTGTTCATGTGTTACTTGTTCTCTGAAAAGCCTTTTAGCACAAAATGCATTTTCTCTGATGGGATGAACATTGCCAAAAATGGCAGACAATTAAAGCTCATTAATGATACTGACAGAAGTGCACAAAGTTAATTTTGCACTGTGAATAATGTATTTGTGACCCAACCTCAAGGCTAGACCCAAAAGGTTAAATAGAACTTTCTTCATTGTGTAAATGAAAACCATGTAAATACTGTTCTTGTACATTAAAGTTAAAGTGGACAAACAAAACAAAAGGAAAGATCATTTTTTGCATACTTAATTTGTCAGTCTGGTGTTGGGTAGGCTCATTAATGCGAGCACACACATTCAAGAGTGCTCTAGAGCACAGGGCAGAAGTGACCTGGGGCTTGGAGAGACAGGTCTCTGGGACTCCACTTGTGACCTTCTAATCAAGTCCAAACAACATTCTTCCTTGGGGGAAGTGCTGGTAGTCCTTAATAGCACTCATTCTTTGCACTCTCTCTTTCTCTCTCTCTCTCAATTCACCTCAATTCAACAACCTTTATTGGCATGACCATTTACAAAGAAACAGTGTTGCCAAAGTATATAGTGTAGATGGATGTACAACATCAGAACATGAAAGTACATGTACATAACAAATTCACACACACATGCATGGGTGCGATCATAGATAGACACACACACACACACACACACACACACACGTATTTAAGTATGTCACAAAAACATTGAAGAAATGATTGTTTGTAGACATGCAGAAGAGGAATAAAATGAAGTAAAATAACAGGAGGGATGCTGTAATAGACAGGCTGGGGCTGGAGAGCACTGTTGTGTTGAAGGGGTAGTGGGTGAATATCTTTAAGAAATGCCTTCTCTGTCATGGACTGAGGACACCTAACTGGCTGCCATCATGCATGTGCTGGTATCCTCGCCCAGAACTACAGCATGTTTTCTCTACCCCTCCAGTTTTATGAAGTCTGGTATGGTGGTAAAGTATAATGTTAAAGTATTTGTTATGTAAAAAAATAATTTGTCTATTTGGGGCAGACATTTGTCCCAGTACAGCAGAAGGTGCACCTCCAACTCCACCTCCCTTGTCATACCTGATTGCTCTCTGGGATTTTTTTTCTGGGATGATATTGTGCCTGCCTTTCCCTATGGCTTGATGGTGGTCATTCAGTTTACATTTGGTGAGGATCTGTCTCTTCTTAGTAAGTCTGACAGTGTGGAGATACACTGCCTTTTCAAATGACAATTTAGCATTCTAATTTGTGTTGTAATGATTTAAGTTCCTTTCCTCCAATGTTCCAAATAAAAATCTTGTTCTGTCTCTCTCTCTCTCTCTGTCTGTCTGTGTGTGTGTGTGTGTGTGTGTGTGTGTGTGTGTGTGTGTGTGTGTCTGTTTCTTTCACTCTCTTTCTCTTTCAACACACTTTCTCTGTTTTTGTCTATCAGGTTTTTGGGAATGTAAAACTTTTCTGGCTCCTACACCAAGTATCTCTTCCCACCACCTATGAAGTCACAGGCCCTTGCATTAGCAGCTGATTAAGGCTGGATTAGCTATCAACAGGCTTGCTGAAGCGTCCAGATTTCTGGACTGGCGCCAGGGAGCATCGCACGCCACCAGTGCAGCGCAAGATGACTCATCGCCGCCTGATGACGTGAACCGATGAGGTCTTTTATCTACAACACCCATATATGTGTGTATGTATATATGTAGATATGTATGAGTCAATCCTGTGTGTGTTAAAAAGAGAGGTGGAGAGAGAAGAGAAAGAGAAGAAAGAAAAGAAGAGGAAAGGTTGTATAGATATTTTGGAGACAGAAAGAGAAAGGAACAGCACTCCCTTTCTCACACCCAAGCTGTTCACCTTACCGGTCACTGCACATCAAGAGCTTGGAATCCTGCACCAGACATCACAAGAGGCTGTGTGCTTTTTAGTAAGTAAATCCCTGTCTGTCTGCTTGTCTGTAGGGCCTGTGACTTGTGGAATGGTGACGTCTGTGTATATTCAGTACTACAAATGAACTCCCTTGCAGGGATCTGAGCAAATATGAGGACGTCAGGGATCCTCAAAACAGTGGCTGCAAGACCACGACACAGTGTCCACAGGAAGTGGACCAGATTAGCCTTCGCTGCTAGCAGCACTGATGACAGTCTGGGGGTGGTGGCCTTGCTTTGATCTATTTCAATATCAGATATTCTCAGACTTCTGTCAATCAATGGCTCCAAATAACTAAAAATAATTTCAGGCATCAGTTTTGTGTCAAACTAACTCAGTCACTATTAATTCACAGATAAACATGTAGCCTAGGTAAGCAAAAAAGTTCTCTTGATATAAGAAAATACAGGCTTTAAAATGTATCTTTATTTAATGTGTCCAAATCCAAATGACTATTATCTGTATTAAAGCAGACATCAAAACAGTTAAAAAAAAGTTATCTATCTATCTACCTGCTGTCACACAGGCCGAATCACCAGTCACACTTATTCATTTTTGTAACACCACCATCAGCCACTAGAGGGGAGTATTTACATGGAAATGATAGCAGAGTAGCACTGCTGATTAGTCTAAGCAGAGAACAGTTGCTAGTGTATAAAGCATACTTGTATTTAACCATCCTGCCCTCTAAAGTATGTGATCACCAATTTTCTTATCTCATCCATGAAATTTTGTAACATTTTGTGAAAGTTACTTAGGCAGCTGAAGTGGAAGACGTCAGTCTGTTCACAATAAAGCCTATAAAACCTACATGGGTTCTCCAGGAGCTCCACAGAGGTATGGTATTACATATGTAAGATTTAAAGTCTGACACAGCGCGTGTAATGCAGAGGCCACTGGACTTTTAATGCAGACTCCAATCCCTCTCACAGTATTGAAATAGTCACTTTTCTTCTGCTCTCAATATACCCCTGAAAGAACAAATAGGGAACGGCAGACTTTTGTTACATTTTCTGCTACATTTTTTCCATAACTCATACAGTCCTCCTGTCCTTGAATACTGATCTGGCTGTGGATTTATTTTTATTATTGGCTGATTAGCAGTAATGGACAACAGGTCTCCTAATCACTGTTCCAGCTTTTCTGAAAAGGTCCTTTGTTCAGACAAACCAACATGTTACAATGAGAATGTTGTGACCAAAGCAAAGCTAATCTTTTAATAAACTTATGAGAAACATGGTTGGAGGTGTATTTATTCTCTCTCTCTCCCCCTCCTCTCTCTCTTTCTCTCCAGCTCTGTTAGGACTGCAAGATTGAACTCTTCATCCTTTCCCCTCTCTGGTTTGCTGTTTTTGTCGTTTTGGAGGCAGGGGCCTTGTAAAATGCAGTGGGGCTATTTGCTGAGATAATGTGAATGTCAGAGTAATTTCTCGGTAATCTTCCCAATGCACAGTGCTCTTGCTCTCGCTCCTTTCCCGCTAGCCAGCACAAGCACTCCCCACACCTAATGGATCACCGCTAACACGATGGCGTCTAAAAGCTTGTGTGGAACATTTCTCAACTGCTGGTCCATTTAGAGCGTTTACAAGTTAATAAAAAGGGCACAAAATAAAGATAAAGTATTCAATTGAATGATTATTTTTCATGTCGATGATGTAAGTACAGTAAACAGCAATGCAGGAAAACCTTGAGGACAATTTTAGTGCCGCAGTTCAGTTCCTGCCTTTTCAGTCGCTCTGACGTGCTTTCACGTCTAACTCCTCCAGCTGCGCCATAAAAGCCTTTTCTCAGAGCCCGACAACCTGTTGCTTCCCTGCCACTGCCAAACGTTTCATTTGCCAAACTTTTCCGAAGCAGCGGATGCACTTCCATAGAAGGGGGGAAAGCGCAACATAGCCTATTTGCACCATTTTAAACAAGATTACTGGAGACGCAAAGGAAAACAAAAGATTATGCCGTCCATGTGCGTGCCAGTTTAATGATGCTAAAGGGACAACTGTGGCAGGCTGTGTGTTGATGTTGCCGCTGACAGGGCCGTGCGGGTGGGTCGAGCGACAGAGAAAGAGTTAGCTCTCAGCCAAGAGAGCGACCGAGCAGAGACGCTGAAGTGAGACATGTGAGAGACAGAACGGAGCGTACACTCAGAGGGTTCATGTCTCTGCTTTGACAGTGACTAATGGACTGCAGGGTCATGTTTGGGGAGGTATGGGGACGGGAGATTGACCTACTTATTCACATGCAGATTCTCAACTAGCGAATTCACCTAACCAAAACCAAAAACAACCGAAAATACTCATCCATTCAGCGTCTACTGAAAAGGCTTTAATGGTTTAATACCCAGTGCCTTGAAAAGCTGCAGCTAAGGATCTACAGCAGTATGTGGGAATCAATTCAGGGGGAAAGCTGCATTTGCCAGGCACCCCAGGGCTGTTTTCAAAAGGCCTGTGAAAGTATACACTGACCAGCAATACTAGATTAGATTCTCCAGCCATAAAGCCCCGTGCGGTCCATCTAAAACTCCAGGATCAGTTGTCTGAGCAACAGCGTTGGCTGCTCTCCTCCTTGCCTCTGTGAGGGGCGTACAGGAAAAATGCACCCAGATCTCATGGCGTTGGAGGCTGTAGGGAGAACAGAGAAGAGCTCCATATGACATTGTTTGTGGAAGATAAGAAATACACAAAGATGATGAGAGAAGGAGCAAGCTTTTTGACATCTTCACTGCCTAAATTTCTGAGGAGGGATGAAGCCTACACAGATCTGTAATCCATGATATTATTCTGTCCACCAAGAACACTCAACAGGCACAAGATTGAAAGCCTTCTGTGGTTGTGAGGGAGGCCGCAGCTCTGAGAATGACTGCTGTGGGGGCTGTGATATAGCGACAACTCTGATAGAATATTCCCCTCGACAATGAATGCCACACACACAACAACACATACATACACATGCACATGCACGCACGCACACACACACACACACACATATAAATGCATTCCCACTGAACATCAAACCTCTCAGCACCAAGCTGTTTAATAGACTAAAGGAGAGAAGAGAGGCAAACAAGAAGGGCTTCAGAAGAGCCTGAGTTTTCATCATTTCCAAGTCCATGCGCATAGCGTACAGGCTTAGCAGTGTTAGGCCACCTAAGCCCCTCACAACATTACATTAGCTGCCCCCACTCCTGCTGTAAGCAGGTCTGGCATTTGTGAAACACTCTGTCCACTACTGTCAATAGATTATTCCAAAGCACTAAAAATACCTTCTAAAGTGAGACCAATTTACATGTTTTCATTTGCTAGGCACCTGTAAGCAAATTGTCTTGCAAGTGAAATTGAGTGCAGAAGAAGGCAATAGGAGGAAAAACATTAATGAGGACAGCGTGATTGAGTTTTCAATTTTACCAAACAAACAAAACTACTGAGTCATTGTGGAGATGGGGGAGTGAGAGTTTTTGTAGCATTAGGGGTGAGAGGAGGGAGGAGGAGGGTTCGCAGAACTCATTCCACCACCAAAAGAGTTTGGACTAACAGATGTCTTGACAGCAATGCATTTGTTTACAGGGGAAGAAACAGCTTTTACTTGGCCTTTTAACTCGCCTCATCCCGTCTCTGACTCGTGCCCCTATGTTTCAATAGCTCTGGGAAGTCATCAGTACAAAATGCATTTCAAGTTGTCAATGATATGCGGTGAAAACAGCAGTCTTATATCAAGCCTGTTGCATTTTCGACGGCATCAGAGCTGCCAGACTCGCAGCTTGGGGTTCAAATGTCGCCGCCGCTGATAAGGGCGGTGCGTGGTATGCGCCATCTCCTGCCGTAAAAACTCGGAGGCCCCTTTTAATTACATTTCAGCCACGTTGCCTTTCACTGGCACAGGCCGTGCTTCTGATCATCTCGGGCTGATTATTAGACCTTTGTGTTCAACTCTGTGTGCCGTCGAAGTGTAATTACACCGCGGTGCCCTAGAGAGCTTTTACATGTCAGCGGCCTTACACTCGCCGACGTGTTTTGGGAGTAAAGAGAAAGGGAAGAGGCAAAATAAAATAAATATATAATAATCAGAGTGGGCGATTAAAAAGCTATACTAAAGCTTTTAGAAATATAAATTTATATATATTTTCGTATTCCACTTTGACCGGCTTTAACAGCCTATTGGCTTGTAGAAACCAATCACTTTGTAAGACATGGAGCTTGTTGAATAAGTGGTGTAAGTGTGTGTGTGCACGCACATGTGCAGCTATGCCTCTGTGACTGTGTCTGTGTGCATGTTCTCTATATACAGGGAAATATGACAAGGCATCTTGATGACGAGGCATCTTACAATGCAGATGTGACTTCCTGCTGAATTCACTTCCTGTGTGGTGAAGATGTCAAAAGGAGGAGGTCACTGTGCAGAGCACACAAAAAGGCATTAGTGAGTCACATGGTTCTGCACAGATCCACTGTTCCTCTGCTGTCTTAATTCAGTTTCTGTATTTAAAAGAAAATACGCCCCACCTCCCACAATACAATCTCTCTTTACCACAACAGTGGATAAACATTAAGAACATACATTAGGAATCATCCAGTCCATTATTTGTGACATTATCAATCCTCTTGTTCTTGCTATCTTCCAGTGGGCTGTTGTTGTTTTCATGGGCAGAGAAATGACTGTATCTAGGCAGGCCTCCCCTCACACCACTGCCTGCAACAACCACAGCAATCAGCGGGTGCTCATTGATGTCCAACTGAGTCTACTGCCGCGCATCCCACAATCCCCTTCACCTGCATCGGCCATCTGAAGGTCGTTTTGCCTCTAGGTGACCGGCAGCTTTCAAACAGCTTCCCCAGGCCTCTGGGTAAGCAGGTGTCTCTCATCTCCTCGTCTCCAGGTATGTAGTCTTCACACAGGGGCCAGTTTGAAGCTGCTCCAGGCACTCACACTGAGCCCATCTCTCCGGACATCATTTATGAAGGACTTCAAATCCAGGATTTTTTCGCCTGTTGTGTGGTGAACCAGTGGGATACGCCACAGTGCTGACAGTTACAGACAGCGGGGGAAGAAGATAAATAAATAAATAAATAAATAAAAGACCAGACAAACAAGAAGTACCAGAGAGAACCTTAAGACTTCAGCACTGAAAAAAAAGGACATGGTTGCATCTGCAATAGCTGCCTGAGGTCACAGTGAGGATTAAAGAGAAGAGATAATGAGGAAAACAATTAGCGCTGGGCTGTTTTTGCTCCATACATGAGTGTGCTACTGAGCTGGGCTGGGGTTAGTTAAAGTCAATGCCAAGTGCCCCAGTCAGTGCTTGAATTTAAGGCCTTATTGAGCCCCGGGGCTAAAGTCTTCACTATGGCTTACTCTGCACCCAAGTCACATCTCTGTTGTTAAGCACTGGGGGTGTTCTACAGATTCATCTTCCTGAGTGTGATAGCTTTTTTTCCAGTTCAAACGAGGACCTCTGCCTTCAGTATGATGATGTGAAGAAGACCTGCTGCAACTGATCTCTGCACTTATGTATACACTATTTATTATAGTAAGGCATTGAGTACGTGACCTGATTCATAGCCAGTTAAAGGGAAGTTTGAAGTATGTTTGGAAGCTTCTATTCTATCTTGCAAAAAAAAGGGGCATTCAGTGTTTGTCCAAAATATTCTTTCAGAACTCAGCGTTCAAAACATTGTTGACTAGCTCAACATTGAGTCATGGCATTCAGAGACTAGCTCACGGGGTTCAGTAACTGAATCTTGTCAGCTAGCCCTGCAGGGAACAGGGGTTCGAGATTGACGTGTACAAGCCCTCTCCTCTCTCCCCCTCTGCTGCATGTCTTCACAGTAAGGCTGCCTCACAGACAGTGGCGTAATTGAGGCAGATATGATTCAGCATTCGATATGCGTTGCCGTGGCTCCCCCCCGAGCTGTTCCATCACTAAGGGAACGGACCAGCCCGCAGGTGGGCACAGATAGAACCACAGGGATTGTGGATATTCACTAGGCGGCTCTGATGTGATGGTCTAAATAAAATGTGGTGAACTGGGAAAACAAGCTGAGTCCTATAAGGGAGATGAGCCTAAATGAACCTCACAGCTTTTTTACTGGCGTTAACCAAACAGCATTTGCCAAGTACAGCCTGCTGGTGATCTTTTGTGAGATTGCTATTTAAATCCTAATGGATATCATGCCATGGACTCACACTCTATTGTTTATGGCTTTGTTGATAAACAGAGCAAATCATTTCCAGTCATTGACATGGTATTATCACAAAGAGACAGTAATTTCCTGTTGTTCAGGAGAGAGTGCATAATGACAAAGGTGTTAAAAAAAGAGAAACATAATACAGTATAACCCTTGCAGAGGTAGTTGTGTTAACAATGAATATTTTGCAAACCTTGGCCTTGGATTAGAATGCATTCATACAGAGCCGAGATGTATCAGAATTTTCCCATTATCACCCCCCCTCCATCTGTGTCTTAGCAGGCGATTGGTGTCCTCTGAGTTCTTCTTAATCATCATGACACATCAGAGGTCTCCTGTCTCCCTGAAGTGTCTTTTTAGTCAGTGTCCGCTATATTCAAGGTAAATTTGATTCTGTGGTGTTTAGCATCAAACTGCCTGTAGATCACAGAGCAGTTATCCTCAATATGGTGTAGTCATGAAAGCAATATGGTGGATTTTTGAAAGAAGCTCTGGAGCCTGGCTCTACCCACCTGTGTCACTGTGAGACTCTTGACCTCGCCCATTGCACTAGTGATTTCAGCAACATTTAATCAGCGATAAGAAGGGAAGATGTTTTTCAAAATCAACAGTAGCAGCACTAAACAGTAGCTTGCAAACATCAAAAAACTGCCAGAAGTGACTTCACTTGCATTCAAGCCAGTGCCCTCAGAACAGAACAGGACCACAGAATTAGCAACACACCTTGAGCCACTCCCAGTGACTGAACCCAAAGCAGGGATCCAGAGCACTTAAACCATTTTAAATCAGTCTTCATATGGACTAATTCAAATTTAAAAGAGAAAAGTGTGAATCAATCAATAGCCCTGTTCTTTGAGGTCACCGAGTGCTGTCTGTAGGAAAAGAACCAGAAAATTTGATACAATGTAGCTAATGGTAACTGATGAGCCATAGGAAAATAAACCGAAAGTGAGCTTCTGGGCCTGTGTTTGTGTTCTGTGTTAGTATTAGCTGTGGATTCACTATTCAGTCTATGCTCTATCGAATCTGTCTTGTCTTTTTCTTACAGACAGAACTTTGAGACCGCCAACAACAGGGATATTGATTGATTAACACAGAAGGTCACAAATTTACTACCACATCCCTCCATGTGTCCAAGTCATTGCAACTACAGAAGGGTAAAGTTTTTTAATTAGGAAAAATATCAGAATTCTTATCCACTTTTGATCAAGATGCTAATAAGTGAGATGCTAATGGTCTAACCTGATGCAACGATCTATGCTAGGCTGCAGCTAAAAGTGGCAGTCAGAAAATGGTTGGATGAACTAGTCAAAGGTAAAGGTAAAACTCAATTATTTAACTCGTGGGGAGGTGGAAAATGAGCGTATTTCCCCAAATGGTAGCATCTCTTTAAGTTCTTTAGTTATAAATGTGTTCAGTTCACGAAAATTGAAATGTTTCAGTAGAGTCTGCAAACTTATTGGCAAACAGACCTTGTGTCCTGATTGTTAATGGGGTTTATTACTAGTTTTGTAAATGTTAAAAGGAAGTAGGAAGTATGTGAAGAATCCTTGACCATTATGATTAAGCTGGAACAATGATTTGAAAGTGAAAACATAGACTACAGCTAAAGTTGAAACCATCTACTTGGGAAGAGCAGCCAAACTGTCTTAATGAATAGAGTCTGGTGATATCAGGCAGTGAAGTTGGTAGCATTCAGTTCCCTTATAGCCCTTCAACCCTACTTAGGCTAGATAATCATGTTTCCTTGCCACCACAATGGCTCTCATTACTACATACATACATACATACATACATACAACACAGAGATGATATATTTCTGACTTGGATGAGATTATGAAACTAACACAGGCTAAGAACCCTCATTCATAATATGCTGGGAGATTGTGGGCTTCTCATCACACACAATATCTCATGACCCTACCTTGACATCTCCGCTCTCATTCACGATGACATGGTGAGTTTGGATTGAATGACACTTCATAGGGCCACAATGATTGTCCTCATTTCACACTCATAATATTCACCCACTGCACAACAGAACACAAATTACACAAGAACACATTGAAAACAATGTATGTTGTTTCACCATTTTCCCCCTTTTTTCCTTGAAACAATCAAGCTATGTTAGACCAGTGATAGAGCGAGTGTCTCATTTTCTGCCATCAAAACCTGGTGTTTCCATGCTGGTGAGGTGTATTTAGTGTCACACAGGCTGTTTTGTCACACCTATATTTCAGCCCTTGGCTAGCTGTTGTCAAGCCTGAGTGTCAGCAGCAGTCTTTCATGTGCCACTGTGCACAGTATGGCACCTCTACCCCACACAGCCATTCTTCAGTGCTGTGAAGGGACTCTCATTCTCTCTCTCTCTCTCTCTCTCTCTCCTATACCTCTTTTACACCCCCCCTCAGAACACAAACACAGCCACCCTACCCATTACCAGCATCAAGCCAGGAAGCTGTCTCCTTTTTTGCTTTGAAAGGAAAGATTTCCCTTAACAGTGAATGGCAGGTGCCTCTGAAATGGCAGAAGCCATAGATCCAGGAGCAGCGAGACACACAGCATCCTTACATCCCCAACAAAATATCACAAATAATGGGACTCATTCCTATGCATGGGATTCCTGCCTGTTGCATGTGGGCATGCAAAACAAGCTCTTTAAGCGTCCTAAAGTACTTCAAATGCATACACTCAGGCTGGGGGTTTGCATAATAATTCCTCCTCATCATAAGAAATTCCACTATTTACCAAATAGCCTCATGATAATGATGATGTGTAGTGTAGCTGACAACCAGGTTTTTTCATCTGTGATTGACCCTCTGTAGACTGCACTGAGTCTGGAATTCATTTCATTTAAGGCCTTGTTTAAGAACTTGTTTGTAAAGTTTATCCAAATAATAAGTTGGCTTGTCTGTATGGTCAGTCATTTAAACAAATTTCCAGAAAATGTGCTATATTGTATCATTAACAGGTTATGAAATAACTTAATAGTAGATTTTTGTGATATCATATAGCCCAACCATTGCCCCGTGGGCCACACCACTGTTGGGTCATTAAGTGTCCTTGTAGGCTGGTGTGTCATAATTGGTCATGCTGACATGCACATATAAGAACAAGCTTATCCTCATCACCCTCTTTGTGATGGATTCCATGGCCTATGGTTAGGAGGGCATATATTCTCTTATTACTATTCACCCAAGCACCTTTTGAAGCAAACTCCTTGAGTTGGTTCAAGATAAGGCTTTGGTTCTCGGCTGACCTGCACACCACACACAGCCTGTTTCCACTGTGATCCCCTGTGTTCCTCATTATTGTTGCCCAGCATTGCAATCAAACCTCTTCAAGTCCTGGATTTTCTAGTGCTTTGATTGAGCCAGCAGGTACTTGCGCTTAGAGCAATCAGAATATGCTTGAATGACTTCATTGTTGCTCGACTTTATCCGGGGAAGGAATTTGAATTAGCCAACCAGGTTGTGTGGCCGGACGCTGTGTGTTTGCCCAGAGTAAATATGGGCAGGAGCAGTGCCTCACAACAGTAGAAGCTTTTGTTAATGTGACAGCCATCTTGTTTCTCACTGACATTTAACAGTCTTTTCTGCCCTGACTGTTTTAATGTATTTTTGTTGTGGCCCCCTGCTGTGGCTTTTTGTCATGTTTAGGGTTAAGGCCAGTTTCAGAATTGCAGTTTATCCAAAAAAACATTTTCTTTTTGAAAGAAAAACAGGATTCAGTTTAGTGTAATTCTAAAGCAGCTGCATGAATGTATTGTTCAGTGATGGCTTTCATGTGGGTGATCAAATGGATTTCCTTATATAAAAGATAAACACAATCAAACAGCTTTCTTCTTTCAACCGCTATCTAGGATGTTCAAAAGAGAATGCACAGACGTTGGTTAAAAAAAAGGCAAATTTATGGCCCAGCAGTCATTTTGTGAGACAGGAATGCTTACCTTTCATGTTGAAAACAGAAAGAGAATTAAAAACAGATCACAAGAGACGAGTTGAGAGACGAGTATTGCTTGGTTTGAAAGCAGTACTTTGACAGCCTATAGAAATAGCAGGCATTAAAGAATGCTGAATGTGAGCAGAGTGGTGCGGGCAACATCATGCTGTCTGTGGGGTCAACATTCTCCTGCCCTTGCCATCAATATTCCTCTCCAGTCAGCCCAAACCTGCGGGGAGAGAGGCAGGATATGGGTCCACCGCACATGGGAGAGAGCAGCTTCATGGTCCCATTGCACCTGACATGTGTCACTTCAAATGGCTGAGCAGAATTTGCAATGATACCTGTATGCTAGTTGGAAAACAAAGGACCAGCCTAGCATTCCTCTCTAATTTCCTACCACAGGTCTCCACAGTCAGAACTGAGTTGGAGAAGAAAGTGGCCATCATGAATGCTGAGCCTGTTATCTGTGTGACCTACAGAGCTACCTAGATGACCTTCTCCAGCGCTCTCCTGCATGCTGATATGCGGGCACAGGTGTTGACACCATTGTGGCTCTGGCACACAAGCTCAAAGACCTTCAGTACACTCTTAGTTTTGTAAGTGAAGACCTGTTGCCTCCTGGTTGCCACATAAACAGGGAGTGTATTGGTCAGGAAAGTTTCATCACAAAGGAAAAAAGGTCTAAAAAGAGAGGAGGAACAGAGAAAGAAAGAGAGAGAGAGAGGGCGAGAGATGTAGTTTGACAGGAATAGACTCCTGTCTGACCCCAGGACTGGCACAGAGACTAACCAAACACCTGAGCTCTGCTGCAAAATGGAAAATGCACAGCAAAACACCACCATAGACAGCAGCCGTGGCGCTTGAAGCCAACTGATCAATATAATAATATTCTAAAAATAACACAAGCGCTTGGCCGTCAGAGCAAGCTAGTTACCGCTGATGACGTGCCACGCCTGGCAGGATCCCAAGAATTCGATTAGGTTTCTGAGCTGGACTCCACAGCCCCAGAGACTTGGCTTTTGTGATGGAGCAAAGACTCGGCCCATAACTTCACGTAGCAAAGACTCTGCCCATAACTTCAAGTGAACACACAAAGGTATCATGTGCACTGCCAGATGTCATCCAAGTCATCACCGTGGAATGAAAGGAATGCCCGAGATAGACCGAAAGAATAGCAACATAGTGCAAAGGTATTGTGCAAAGTCCATTCAGAAATATGTGGTTATTTCATACACATTAAGCACCAGTCTGAGCTGAATAGACCTTTACATTTTTAAACTCTAATTTCCTGTTTTGGTTTGGTCACTGCTGATGCTAAATTGCTCAATACATTGAAAATGTTTTCCTAGTCAGTTTTTAGACGGTTTGGAACACAGTGTGAGGTTTGGGTGAGGTGGGTCTTGAAGCACTCCAGATCCACATTCTAATTATTTTTTCAAACAAGGACGTGTGCTATTGTAAATGTTTGCTCCCTCTTCTTCATTGTCATTATTGTGTATAGGTGTTGAACCTCAATTACTCCCAGCTATCTTATTAACACAGAGATGAAATTTGTTTTGTTTAAAGAAGATACTCCAATTTGACAAAGGCAGGCAACATTTTTTTCTTGAGTAAGCAATCTATCACACTGTGGGTATAATTTTACCGTCAACCTTGACAGTGAACAAAAGTCCTCTCAGAATGATGAAAATTGTCAGCTTTGCATTGTTGATGTCCTCTAGCAAGACCCCTCAATCATGTTCCCCTTCTGTGTCCTAACCATAGAATCTGAACAGTCGCTGGGCTGGCAGGTTCACTGCCTTCCTGAGCCAACAGATGCAGTTCCTCTGAGATGACTCATAAATCTTAACATATCAAACTTATCATATTGGCATGAAGCCTTGTCACATTTTCTTCCTCCCGAACAAATTGGCCCTCCACATACCAGTGTTCAATTGAGAGTGCGTGTCTATGCACTATGAAAACTGGCATTTGGGTGGCAGAATTCGCTTAGTTTCACAACATCATTATCTTGTGGGCCTCCTGTTCACTGGCGTGGCAGCAAGAACTCTACGGAGCATGAAAAGCACAGAATGCAAATCGACTTCAAGTACTTCCTTCCTGTTCATTACCTCCAATAGCTCTGTTCCTTTGCCTCTCAAGCTACTGATAAAACAACTACGTGGATGATGGACAGTACAGCAAGCCATGAGGGACTAAAAGAGCTAAACTCAAATCTTGTTTTTCAGTTTACTTACTATATCAATGAGGCAGATACAAAGAAGTCTAAGGGGTAGTGCTATTTCATCGATCTAACACTCAGTGGACCCATTACAGCGTACAGAGATGTCATCATTAGACACCTGAAAAAAAAAACCTGACTGAAGCCTAATTTGTGCCACTAAATGATTTGCATAATTTTACACTTGGCTTATCTGAATTTAAAAGACTGTTCGCAAGTCCGCTATATGGCATATTATAAAAGGGACCACCTACAACCATTTCTGAGAAGTGAGGCATAAATGGTAAATAAAGGACATCATTAAATACTCTTAAATACAGAAATATTATAGATGCTTGGGATGATAAGGCATGACTAACCCAACAAAATTGAAGAGGAAGACACAAATTATTCAGGTATGCAGATAATATATGATAATTGGATTGGGTGAAAAGGCAAGTTTGTGCTGGTGGGATAAAATATGCTAATGGAAAAAAAAAGTTGACTGGTGTTCACATAGGAAAATCATGGTCCAGTGCCTCTGCCCATGGCAAGCTAATCTTGGGGTCTAGCATGCATGCTGCTGAGCTAATGGCCAAAAGATAATAAGACAGCTATGACACTGTCCCCCCCAACATAGACACCATTCACACTCGCTACCTGCTCACTACTCATCTAGCATCTAAAATGGCCAAGAAGGTCACTATAATGACCACATTTTGAAACACATTCTCTACAATCCCTGCACAAATAACACAGCCACTGGATGTGCAATCAAAGTATCATCTCAAAGACTAATTGAGAGTCTACTCTCTACTGAAGGAGGTGGGCAATCTAGCCTGTGGTTAAAGCTAAATCCATCCCAGCCGAGTTCATCACAACACAGATCAACACAAATGCCTGGCCATCTCATGGCCAAAAAACAATCCAGTTAAGAGTGAGCAACCAACAGCCAGCACAAAAGACCACCTGTAGTCCTCCTAGGCTGGCTGACTGGAAGGCCCCCACCGCCACAGAGAAAGGAGGCAAAAAGCCAGAACACAAATCACTCCAATAAAGAGTGCCACCAAACAAGATCTAGCACTCTCCTGCCTACGTCACGACACACGGCTCATTAAGGGAGAGGAGGTTTGGGAGGGGATATGTTTTGGGGGGGGGCGGGGGGCATTAACTGTTCCTGCCTTGGCAGTTAGTAGTGGTGCTGAAGAGATGCACAAAGAGGGCCTTGTTGCCTTTGTGGGTAGCCATTACTCACTCACAGTGTGGCAGCTGTAATTACTCCCATTCCTCTCCCAGCGTTCGCCTGTTTGCCCGGAGTGCTGCTGAAACGCCAAGATTAGGCCTGAATCACATATAAACACACACACACACACACACACATAAACACACTTGCATCACCCAATTCCAAGGTGCTTTGTCTGTGGCATGTCTAGAAGGAAGATCCTGTTCTGAATTGAGGTGATGATTCGCCTTGTGATTCGTCTGTGTGTGTGTGTGCGCATGTATTTGGCTGACAAACTCCTTACAGACTTGATGGTCACAGTTTTGGCTGGAAGGGAACCTTCAAGATTGTGGTGTTGACTACAAGCCAACCAGCCCCAGTGGTGCAGCGATTAGGGGATTTATTTTGCAAAGAACCAAGTTGGACGGCTGTTTTGGCTTTGTTTGTAAGACAGACCCTCAAAGGGCTCAGCTATCATCATCATTATTGACAAGCTTTAACAGAAAGGAGAGGGTGAAGTGGTTCATTTTGCCTCAAGGTCTGTCATTTCTGTCACTAAACATTTGTTTCATCCTTCAAGTGACAACATGCGTCTTAGCATGAAAGTTTGACACAGGTGCAACTTGTGTCTAGACAGGACATTTCCATAACTGGAAAAAATGAAATGGAGTTCCACACTGAACAAGCACAAGAACAAGAGAAGCAGGAGCACTGAGAGCACTGCACTGGTTTTATGAATGCAAGAGCAGGACATGACTCTTATTCTCTTTGATTATGAATGGCAAAAAATCATTATACGTTAAGAAAAAAATGAAAAAATAAAGTACTTTTTTCTTCACATTGATATAACTTATTTACTTCCCTTGGTTTATTATCACACTGTTTTGTGGCTTACAAATGCCCTCCAAAAAGACTAGTTGCTTCTGATTTGACACCCTGATGATTTTGTTATATTTTTTTTTCACAGAAACTGACAGCCACAGTGGAAAAAGTTCAGCAGGAAATGAACTGTTGCAGATAGAGACTTCCACAGACTAACAGGTAGGTGATTTCCGAGTCACACTGGAACTGATGCCATCTTTCAGTTCAAACCTAATTTAAACTGAAATAAAGAGAACCATAGACATTATGTTTGCGTGAAGTAAATAACTTTCACGTTTTTAAAAATTTTTCACATGTTTATGATCTTGTCCATCTCTTTAGCAAGTAATTCACGCAGTTGGCTATCTTTCATCAGAAAGATTATTTTTTAAAACATCATCCATGGTCAGCATCACAACTATTCACCCTAATTAGTCTGACTGGTCTGGTGACTACTGACTGCATCAATGTGCGTTTGGGTCGCTCCTTATATTCCCGACATTGCTGAGATGATTGGCCAGCTCCTGAATCATAGCAACCTTTCCAATCTGATCGTTCCTCCTCTTCTCCATGATCAGGTCCTCCAAACTCTGGAATTCGAGTATGTGTGACTGTTTTTCAGGCAAGATGATCTTTAAACGATAAGGCTGCTTTCCTATTCGTATTTCACCTCCCATCTTAAATTCGCGCTTACCAAATTTGCACCAAGCAGCAAAACATTCCGAATTTCTCCAACTGAGTTCCCGGTCTTTGGCGCCCACCTGTTCCATGGCGTTCTGTACCACCATCTCAGGACTAAGTGGCTTGAATTTGTAGAAATCATTAACAATTCGACCCCTCCTCCCCTGACTCGCATCCGTCAGAAAACTGTTCTTCACCTCGGCCCTGTGCAGGTGAACAACCTGAAAGTCCCCGACGTACACAGCCCAGTGGGGATACTGACTAGTTGCCACGAACTCCACCAGGTCCCCTGCTCTGCATTTGTTCAGCAAATTCTCAGGGGAATATGTTTCCATGTCCACAGCTACGATACTTTTCTCGAAAATACACTCGTCTCTGTTGTAGATGGCACATTCTACCTCGTTGCGCTTGTCATAGTGTTTCTCTTCCTGATTCTGGTCCAGGTCTGGTCCATCGGCATTGTCCTCTAACTCATCATCATCGTTTGAAAAGATATAAGATACTCCAATCCTTGGACCTTCCTCCTCCGTGTCCAATCCATTCGGGTCCGTAGTCGGAACTTCGGCATAACTTAAATGTGACAGCTTGTCTACCTGATTTCCCATGCTACTTCTCTGGCAGCCGATGGGAATAAACGAGTCCCGGAGACCGCGGGTCCACCTACACAAAGAAACAGATTATCATCTGGAGGTGCAACACGTAGGGTAGCCTACAACCTAGAGAAACTAATTCACCTCGCAACGGTACTCTGGCACATCGTGACGGGCGAAAATGCTGAGCGCAAACACGACGTTTCGAGGAAAACGTCCCCTGTAGCCAAGTCAAACACGAGTAACACTGGCCAGCAAGGCTGTCTAACAGTAGTTTAACGTTATAGGGTTAGTGTAATTTAGTAGCCAACATGCATCCGAGCAGGTTCGTCATGCACCTGCGGATTTCCAAAGTGCAAAGTTTTCAGATCCTCCTAACTAGCTGAAGTAAGCAGCGAGTCCATATTGTCCACATATACACGCATGACATCGGCTCCTTTTCACAAGCTGTTGTTTAGTTGTGGCTGTCGTTCGCGAGTTCAGCCTATACCCCAGCTCCGGCTGTGCAAGTGTGGATTGGAAGGCGGTCAGATCTAGGCGAAGCTAACCACAGTGACAGTTACAAGCGGTCTCTAATTTAAAGAGGTAGCGTGCCTATTTAATTTGGCTCAAATATCTACAGTTTCGTGACTCAGTCACTAGCATATCCTCTGAAGTGATAACCAGATGATTTTTGATTTTTTGGACCTAATAATTAAGTAGGCCTAACTAAAATTGATTTTATTATAGCCTACTCTGTCTTAGCACATTAAAGTAGCTATTGTTGCATAAGAGGTCTGAATGAGTTGCATATGTTTTTATATATGCAAAACCATATAGCATGAGATGTGGCCTGTTAAAGCTCAGTTTTATGGTGTAGTTTTTTTTTCTTTTCCCATGTTATACATTTCAAAACTAGATTTAAATATAGGGCCCACTTTATCTTATCTGAAAATGTTATCTTATGAAGATTTGAAACAAACTCATCTTGTCCTTCAATAATTTGCTTTCAGATTGTGAGTAAATTCATGGTCTATTTCATCAGTGATGCAGGAGGAATTAAGGGAGCTTGGGAGATCTCAACAAATATAATATCCCATGCAATGTCAATTACAGCACTACATCTGAATTGGCTGTCAGAGTTAATTATTGTGGAAAAGAGCCTCTCCAAAAATGAGAGGGTGCAGTGGTGGGGGTATTTTAGAGTGTTTGGCAGATCCTCAGAGAATGTCTGAGCTTTGGTGCTCAGACATTCCCGCCTGAATAGACTATCTATCGTTGTAACACAGCTTAATGAACAGATTAAAATATTTACTCGCAGTCTCCTGGTTGCTATTGCCTGATATCTTGTGCACTGCTTATTAGTCAAAAGATTAGCCAGTAAGTCTTTTTTTCTTTTCTGCAATCAAGCCAGAGCCCTCATAGTGCATTCCAAATTCAATATAACACCTTTGAAATAAGTCCTTTGGTTTCTGTGCTCTGTTTTTAAGTCAGAGACTGTGTCATGATGGCAGTTCTTTCCTCTTTCCTCAACACGACTGCCTTTGTACAATTGGCCTGTTCCTGGCTGGCAGAGTGAGAGAAGTTCTACAGGGATTATGCTCTGCCTTGGTGTCCCTGGGGGTAAATGTGTGCCACCTAAATTGGCATGCTGCAGCTTTGAAATGACTTCTTGTAGCAGCTGGTCTGAATCTGTGTGTATGTATGTGTGTGTATACACCGGTGTGAGAGGTGAGAGAGGAGCTGTGAGACGGAGAGCGAATGTGAAAAAAAGCACAAATGACACTACCTGGGGGAAAGCTGTGTCTACACATCTGGGTGATTCCAAACTGAAACGTGTAGTATTATCAAGGCCGTCTGCCACCTCCACCGGAGGCCCTCTGCCTCAACAATGAAAAGGGGGATTTGAAGCGCTGCTGGGTTCCAAATCTGTTCCACCACCTTGCTTTCCCATCTCTGTAATAATGAGTCCTTAAGCCTGCTTCAGCACTAGAGACCTGGATGGGTTTTGTAAGGGTGAAAATGCAGAGGGCATTTCTCTGCTCTAGACTCAGATAAAAAAAACCCTGAGAATATATACGTATATATCTTAGATGGAAACCACATAGTTACTGAAAGATAAGCTATTCTAAAAGGCATAGCAAGTGAGGCACAGATACACAACACCTGAATAAAATCGGATGGAAATGCTCCCCTTCCTGGTCTGAAAGCTGCCCAGGAGACTCATCTGATGGCTATGCCACGTAGGCTTGTAGCCGTGACCATTACTCGCTCACATTACATGGTTGTGTCCACTCTGCCTCTGCCACTTGGACAAAGTGTTCAGAGAAACTGGTTGTCGTGGAATGCTATCAGACCAAAACAACACTGTGGGAAAGTGGAAAACAAAGCTTGATTTCTCTCCAAAACAATGTCGATACATTTATGGTACCCAGCTCAGGCAGACAGTGTCAAGCAGTGTTTAGTGCGGACTGCATCCTTCAGGTGTTGCCTGTGTGTCAGTGAAAAGAGCTGCATTCTCACTCCCCCTATATACCTGTTATTTCATCAAGTGCTATTGTGAGGATGGAGAAGCGTTCGGTATTGAGAAATAGAATGTGCTGGCATTTGGCCCCTGGATGAACAATAAACCACAAAGATTCATTATTGTGATCTCATTTAGCTGAACGCAGTGATTAGTCGCTTTTTTAATTGGTTTTGAGTCTGACAATTTTCGGTAAGTTTCAAGTACAATCATAAACAGTGGTTTTTGGATTTAGACTGTAAGGGCAGTCGGTAAGAACACTGTACTTTCAAAGGTACAAACCAATGAAGACAGTAAGTCATGTAGGGTGTATTATATTTTAACATATTTATTCATATTTTCATATACTTTTTACATATTCATTTTGTAGTAACACATATGTCTTCTTTTCTGGGATGGGGGAGAGGAGGAATGTACCCATTTCATTACGAGAGCATGTAGTCACAGTCCCATTGCACAAGCTACAACAAAGATTTCCTAAAATGTGGGTAGACTTTATAAAACTATTGGTAGTCTTCTAACACTGTGATATGGGATTAGGGTGACGAGGGGGTGGGGAGAGAGGGTCGTTTGGTGGGGGTCATCTAAACTGTCATGACAAGGAAGTGGGTAGTGATGAGAGGGGCTTGGGATTGATTTGGAGTGTACACTGTGCACAGCACACACACACACATACACACACACACACACACATACACACACGTACAATGGTCTCTACACACACATCATGCTCCACCAAGACCTCTCACTTCATTACCATCATAAACAACCACAATGGGGGTTAGAATCAGTGAACATTTGCAACTCCCTTCTCAAGAGGAGCCCAAGGCCAAAATACACCAAAAAAACAAAGAGCCAATCAACAGGCTGCTGACAACGAGCCGTCCGAAGACGACCCCAGCAACGCCCACCGTGACTCCACTACACAATCAGATGAAGAGCTGAATCATGTGTAACATGTAAAGTGTTCACGTGAGGATAAAAACAAAACAGAAGCCAAATAAATGAAGCCACAGGTTTGTCAGGCTGAGCCCGAGAGATTGTTTTGCTTCTGTGTTTGCCTCTCTGGACAGGCCATCTCAGATAAGAGGCTGTAAACTAGCGTAGCCATTGGGATCGGTTCCAAAACAAAAGCCCAGAATGCACTGCACACTAGCGGCTTCCCGGCACAAAAGAGAGGTCAGCGGTCTCCTGGGCACCAAGCAATTAATGCAATAAGGCAGCAAATAAAACTAGAGACACTAAAGAGGTAAAAATACACCTTTTTTTTGTAAAAAGAAAAAAATAATTTAAAAAAACAACTGGTCTTTGGTCATTCCCTAGACAGGGAAAAATGCCATGAAAAGCCTATTGAGCTTTTTAGTGCGTTGATCAATGCCTGGCATTCAGAGACTGTCAGGTAACCATTTGCACCGCCCTCTGCTGTCCCATTGGGTGAACTTCACCCGTTTTTTTTTTTTTTTGACATGGATACAGCAAGGCAGCACAGACATGAAAATGGAAATGCAATACCAACACAAAAAAAAAATCAACATATTTGACCACATAAAGAACTTCCAAATTCTTGGTGCCAAAGCCGACCTTCATATCAGCAGACCATGTACTCAGATAGCCTGAGAGTGTTCCTATGAAACTGTGTGCAATGTCTCCATGCATCAAATACCACAGAACAATGACAACACATGGAGGCTGGAAAGGTTTTTTTGGGGGGGGGGGTCATATATACCAGTTACCTGGGCAACAACATCTGGCCACAGGTTTGGTCCTATACATGATATATTATCCAAGCAAAGTCCATATACAGTGATCTTCAATATCAGGTTGTTGTGATTTTTTTTTAGTTATATTGTTTTGATTCTGATCTTCCCATGTTAAATGAGTGATCTCATTGTGTGGACTGAGGAGATATTTGCTGAGTGCATGTCTGGAGTGTGTGTGTGTGTGTGTGTGTGTGTGTGTGTGTGTGTGTGTGTGTGTAAGGGTCAGGCTGGTCTGAGCACCTTGGGCTCAGGAGGGGGGCTGTATGATCCTCAGGCCCCTCCCTCAAAAATGCTTCCAGATATGATGACAGCAGCATCGCCAGCGGCAACAGCAGCACCATTAGAGGGGTGGAGCTAAAGGATGGGGCTGAACTTAAAAACCCAGTGTTGCCATGGCAACCTCTTCAAGACATCAAGTGATCAATCGCCAACTGACTATGGGTGTGTGAGGGAGGGGCCTAAGGGGGTGAGCAGGCGGGGTCATGTGGGGCGACTGGGGGTGTGGCCTCTATGTAGCCACTTCCTTCTGCAGGGCGGAGATGTGCAGAGAAGGAGGGGCCCGGCCACTCCACAGCTTCAGTCGCCCGTCCTTGAAGAGCAGGTTAAGGGCGGGCAGGGGGACCCCCGCCTCGGCCGGCGGCTGGCTCAGGGGACCTGTCACCCCGCTGTCAGGGTCCGCCGTCTGAGCCACATCCTGAGAGAGCACAGACACGAAAGATTGTGAGGGGTGGGACCATCAACATGTCACCATGCTGACCAACTTATCTCCTCCAGGGACGAGAGCAGCGGGTAGAACATGTGAATGAGTTCTGACGAGACAAATGTCAAATGCACACAGGCATACATTCTAGACATATTCATGGTTCGGGGTTCTGCTTTAACCCCTCAGCAAAGAGGTGAATCAACTCTTAGTAATGCATGGCTTAGGGTCCTTCAAAGGTTTAGTTCTTTAGTTCTCTGTCGAGCTACTGAAGGCCCTTTCAAGCCACAGATCTGCTGTTGAGCCATTTGAGGTAGCAGTTGGTCCATTTTGCATCTTTCTGCAGAGCGCAATGCAGGGAGCAGACAGCACAAATCAACTGAACTTTTGCTGGTCAGAAGTGCATGCCAGGCAGAGGAGCACAGAGGGGAATGGCAAAGACCAATGACTGCGCATATATACATTTAACTGTATATATATATATATATATATATATATATATATATACACAGTTATTGGCAAAGACTTATTTCCCTTCTGTTCTCTGAGGTCATTAATGAGCCCTGGTGAAGACAGATGAAGCCTGTCTACTTGTCTACTACTGTTTACTGCTCCAACACATGCAGCTGATTTCAAAACAAGTTTCTCACCTGGAATGATTGGACAAAGCTTAACACTTTCAAAGACAGCTGCCGGCTGGAGTGAAGCAGCTCCTGTAGACTGTGGAATAAAAAAAAAAATCATGAATAAATAGTGCTAATTGATTTTCAACAATTGTTCACACATAAACATACATACACATAAACATAAACAAACAAATTGTGAATATTCTTTGACAAATACAGTAAATGCCCCAAATTAATTATAACTAAAACATAAATTAATATAGAAATCAGAAGTACATAACTACTACTAACAGAGCATCCACAATTCAGATACAGTATGTCCTCCATGACAGGCAATTTAGTTTAAGATTCTGAGGCAACCATGTCCATTAGATTGTAGATAAAAGCTTCTGCTAAAAACAACCATAATCAGAGCATTCAGATCAATTATGTGAAATTACACAGGTTACATTTGCAAAACAGTTTTCAGAACAACAACATAGCAACAGCAGGAAAAAAAATGAACCTATCTAAAGTTAATGCTGCTAATGCTAGTCACACTGTTGTGATGCACACCGCCTACTGAACTAGCCCTCTCTCAACCACCTTTCCTCCAGATGCTCAAGATTGTGTCAACCTGCAGTCTGAACAAATGAGCTTCTTTATTGGAGCAATTAGTATCTGACAGACTGCCTGTATACTGAAACTGGGATCAGTTTGTCTGCCAAACTACTAAAAGACTCTATTCGTTTTGACTTATTGCTATTACCACTACTAGTAGTATGGTAATAGTAGTAGTAGTAGTAGTAGTCTAGTAATACTAGTACTAGTAGTGAGCTAGTAATAGCAGTATTATCAGTACTACTACTACTAGTAGAGTCTACTGAAAGACTCCTTGTTTTGGCTTATGTTTTGACTTTGACATGTACCACTACTAGTAGTAGTACTAGCAGTAGCAGCAGTGGTGGCTTCCACAGAGCGAGCTGGCCCATGCCACTCATGTCAGTCTTACCTGTCCTTGCTGCAGAGTTTATGTGCAGCTATTTTCTGGCAGATGCGACGGTTGAGCTCGGAGCTGAAGAGTGGCATCCCAAAGCACAGCTCCAGAGGCACCCACTCATCCTCACACGACGAGGCTGATGGGGAGGGGGGTGCAGAAACAGTACATCAGCTCTCCATAGCATGCCATATCTATCTATCTATCTATCTATCTATATATATATATATATCCCATCAAACCCTTTTTGTTCAGAAAGTGGCTGGTCCACAATCATTCATACTCTCTTTATGAGATTTGATAAAGGGGGTACACAGAGCAGCTATGTTCAACGTCCATAAGTTCCTCAGTTACACAGACAAGCACATAAACCCCAACCATCTCTGTCTCGGTCTGCTTCATGCTCAGTGTCTAAAGCTTGGCTGGACGTGTTCATACCTTCAACACCCTTCCTGTCTCCATTGTTGTCCTCGGTAACCAGCTCAAAAGACTCAGTGCTACCATTAGCATCAAAGCCACCACCCAGCTCCAGTTCTCCTGAAGGACACACACACACACACACACACACACAGATTAAGACCAGCTGCTTCAGGAATTAGAAATCAGATTGCATATAGATGCATACACACACCTCACAAGAGACAAAGAGCAATCTGCTAATGAATGCTAACTCAATCAGCCTAGCAATCAATGGTCCCTGAGAAGCACCATAATGAGAGGCAATTATATAAGACGAACAAGACGGACTGCTCTAAAAAGTTTGGCAGGAGGGCAGAGATTACCATCAGTCGCCTTCAGTGTAATCCAGCAGCCTCAAAGGAGCACTAATGGCTGATGGCCCCTTATTTACTGTCTTTCCAAAGGTGTCTCTCAAGTGGCCGTCTGTACACATTCCTCCTCTAAAGTGAGAGGCAAACTTTTCATCTATGTGTGGGAATTGACAGGATTTGATAAATATAAATGCCATTGTCCATTCTGCTTATTGGTCCATTTTTTTTATCAATTCTCTTTTATCAATTCCTTACTCTTTAGACGGTATTCTACACAGGTGTTCAGTATCAGCACATAGGCCCATAATAAACCCTAGCCTATACTACTAAGGTGACAATAGCAGCTTATTAGAATGAGGAAAACCATGTAGAGCTGTGTTACCCATTTTAATTTTGTATCTGAAAGACCCATTGACAATGGACTGAAAAACATGTCAGCATTGATAAGAGCAACTGATAATGTCAGAGGGATACAATACCAGTGAATTGAAGCATTCTATTCTCAATTCTACTCGATTTCCGGTTCTCCATTCCCACACCTAGTTTCATCTGCAGTAAACAAACTCTATGACTCATCTTGAACCAGAAGGCTTGGACTGAGGGATCATGGGGGACGATCAACCTGGACTGGTGCGTCATTTCACAAATGATATCCTTGAGAATCTCCACTAGTTATTGCTCCATTACTGAGAATATCTTCTTTTAACTGAGCACTTTCATGGACTGCATTCCCTCTCTAAAAATCTCCCACACTGTTTCCTATTTTTAATTCCACAACCTGACTGAGTATTTCTCATTCATTTGTTAGGGCTGTGCTCTCTCCCCTTCTGAGTCCATCTGTGTCTTTGCTGTTCCAGTAGGTCTTTTGTCTTTAGTTTCATTCTATTATTATCTCTTTTCTTTGATCTCTCTTTCTCCCCCACCTTTACTTCTTTCTCTCTCTCTCTCTCTCTCTCCCACTTTCCACCTCTACTCACCCCGTCCGTCAGAGGCGTCGCTGTTCCTGCGGCGGTGTCTGTTGTTGTGGTTGAGCATGGTGATGTAGCCACACTGGTGCTCCAGGTCCACGTGCTCCCGCAGGCTCTGCAGAGCTTTATGTACACCCATGTTGGAGTAGGAGAACTCTGCACACCGCACACACACACACACACACACACACACACACACATTTTAAACACACACAGAAAGACAGCGAGTAGGACACAAAGAGATAGAGAGACAGAGAAGGAGATTGGAGTGTTGAGGCAACTACTAGAGTAACTGCTGCATTGGAGGGCACAGACTCTGTCCCTGGTGTGGTCCCCTGGCGCTTTGCCCCCAATGAGTGAGCGCTAACTCACTGAGCTAACTCACTATTCTCCAGCACATGCTGCAGGATGAAGGTCATGAATGGGGATTGCCTCTGCTATGAGGATGACACACTGGAGCTCCTGCCTCCCATGAATCACATTAATGATTCATTGATGCTCATAAGAACTCAATGAGAAGTCATTGAGTCACTCTTATATGAAGGAGTGGTACTATGTAACTGTGAAGCTTTGCAGGTATGGTAACGAGTGAGCTGAGAGTGTTGTCAAGTGTGTTCAAGAGTGTATTTAGGAGTGAGATGTCAACCAGGCCACACACCTCCTTTGAGCTCCTCCTCGTCAAAGGGGAAGGGAATGTGAACTGTTTCTCCGTGGCCGTGCATGCCATGACCCTACAATCACACACAGGTCACGCTGGGGTCAACAACAGATTAGACAGGAAGAAGTTTTATTACACCAAAGCCAAGCCCAAGATCAGGTCAGAAGAGCTGCAAGTTCCCATGGGGATTTGCTGAATTAGTTGTATTGTTTGCAACCAGTCACACACAATACTATTTGCTTGTTCTGTCTGCTGTCTGGTTTGACTGCATTTTACAGGCCACACAGTGCTACTAAGACAATCACCTTAGTCCTACTAAAGAATTGAGAATAAAGAGAATTGAGTCTTAAAAAGTTATGCCAATATTCCAATGGTAAGAAAACAAGACAAGACATTAAACAACTGCTGTCCATAGTGGAGGCATTCTAGAGACTCTATTACCACAGAAGGGACTACATGCCCCTAGAATCTCCCTACCTGGATGAGGACAGCCGAGTGAGTGAGGGCATCGTTGAGCATCGTCAGCACATTAGAGGTGGGCACCACACCGGGGTCATGACCCCAGGAAGTAATTAGCAGCCGGTCATACACCTGAAAGTTCCAGACAATGTGACACAGATTGTAAACATGGGTTTCCATGCTGACACACATAAAGCAGGAATATGGAAATGTCACCAGTGCCAGTATTTCTCTTGTGCTTGATACAGTTTTGTCAGGATAGATTATTGAAATTATTTCAAAGGGTGGTCTACCCCCATATTACTACTAGTAAGACCTTCTGGTGATATTAAGTAATAATAATAATGATGATAAGTAATTTTATATGGAAGATGGCCGTTTGGACTAGAAAAATCAAAATGTCAAAGCATAGGCATAAAACTGATCTTTCTATCTGATCAAAACTTGTCAGTTCATTCGTCTCTTTCTGTGTGCCTTTCTTATTCCAAAGCTACACTCACTGCAGTCCTGCCCAAAAAGGTTCCGTCTGAAATATTCTAATTCCTCAGAGAGCAGAGCACACATCTTCTGCCAAATTTCTTTGTAACCATTTAACACTTCAGGATAGATACGCTCTAAGTATCTCTAAGCTGCCTTTGCTATGAAGATGCTAATCTATTTCCATTAAACAAATTCAGATGATTAAACTGAATGTTGACCATTGCTGTATGTTAGCCTGATACATCAGCTGCTTTCACAACATTTCACTTTGTGCAAAGTGTCTGAACCCTAGCAATCGGCATGTGTTTGCTCCACGGTGGGCAGATACTTTCAACCAATCGCTACTGTTTGGTCATGACATATGTTACGCTTTGGAACGCATAAGTTTGAATTTAACGTTAACACTTTCAGCCCTCCCCCTGCTCGCTGATTGGCTAATCCCAGCTCAGAGACAATGCAAGCCAAAGGTTACACCTGGCTCCCTGACCACAGTGGTGGAGCAATGACAAATTGAGCGGAAGCACTAGGGGGCGCTAGACTGGTGGCTAGCCGTGTGTCTGACTCAAAGTCAAATAGGAAACATGGATGCACAAAATAACAGTCCAGTTAAAAGGATTTGATGCCATATCTGAAACAGTACATTTTAACAGTGTCCACTAATGCCTCTGACCACACCTGATCACAACAGCACTGCTGGGATCACTGGGAGATGTTCTCACCTCAACCCCAGATCGTCACACACTCTCACACACACACTCTCTATCCCAAACACACACACACACACACACACACACACACACACACACACACACACTCTCTCGCCCATTCTGTTTTGCATACATACATATATTCATATCTTCATGTAGACAAACCTGAAAGATTTCTGGAAGTTTCCTGAGCCTGGAACCTTTAGACAGCAGTAGAGAGGGTGGACCCTGGCCAGTCACATGGTAAAGATAGAGCTTAAACCAGATGGAGCTGACCTCAGGGATGGCAGGACCAATGTGCTGGAGGGGAAAGAGAGATGGAGAAAGAGAGAGTGAGACACAGAGAAGGCCCAACAGAAAAGAAGAATTCAGAAGAGGAGAATGATGAAAACGAGAGAAAAAGTGAAAGAACAAATCATGACTCAGGCTCTCACAGGGTCCCTCAGGTACACAACAATATGAATCAGTGCTGCTTGGGTCAAAAGGAACCTGCTGGCACACACACGCACGCACACACACACACACACACACACACACACCACACACACAGGAAAGCTCAACATGCTGAGGAAAGCTAAAGAGACAGTTGGGAGCTCAAACATCACCTCCAGCCTAAATCACTCTCTCAGGTGTGACTGTGTGTTTGTCTGTGTGATTGGCCAGGTGCAGTTCCAGAATGCAACCCAATGGTGCCTGCTGCCTGTGAGCGCTGTGGGCGGTACCTGCGGAGTGCAGCTGCTGATTGGTCGGATCTCGTTGCTAAGAGGAGCCATGGAGACGAGCAGCTTGTAGTTCTTGTTGAGCACACGGCTGCAGGTGGCTGGGTCCAGACCCAGCAGGCTCTCACACCGCAGGAGGTCCAATGGCAGCCCTGAGGATGGACACCACACAACACAGGTCACACACAAGTTTGTATAAGTGTGTGTGTGTGTGTGTGTCATACAAGTGCGTCCTGTGTAGAAAAGTGTGTGTGCAAGGGTTGTGGAGCGCTAATACACAGGTGAAAAGCCTTGTCCAAGACAGGTGCACGGCTCTGGCTAGAGGGTTGGGAATATGGCAAGTAGGACTTGTCAAAACTCAACACTGGTTTAGGTTTCAGGGCTCTTCAGGCCAGACAGCAGGGTTTCTGAGGGTTCAACCAGTAAAAATGACAGTCTTAACCCATAGCCCAGTTGTTTGAGAGGTTGCCAAATGCTGTGAGTGGGACTGAGAACGAGAAAATTTGGTACAACGCAAGACTGAATAGTGAAACAGCAGCCAATGTTAACTGTTAAGGGCAAGAAAACTCAATTAGCAAAATTTAGTCTATGTTGTACCAAAGTTTTTCATTCTCATTCTAATCAACAGGACTCAGGACACAGGACTGAACAGCAGCCTTATGGGCTGACTGACTCCAGACGACCCCTTTAAACGTGGTGTAGTTTCAGTCCGAGTGAGCCATTCTTGGGAGATGCAAGCGTGTCAGTACTCCATGTATGTGGGCGTGAGTGTGAAATGGGGAGAGAGACAGGAAGAATATGTGTTTATACTCATGTCTGTGCATCACCAGATCACAACACGATGGAAGGTGACAAAAAATGAGTCAGTATTTATGTTTTGTCTTCACTCTGAATAGATAATAACAATACGAGCCAAATTGTGTGTAACTGCCTGTGTGTGTGTGTGTGTGTGTGTGTGTGTGTGTTGTGTGTGTGTGTGTGTTTGAACCTCTTTCAATTTCATTAACTGTATGAATCCAAAGGAGCAGCCTGCCTGACAAGGCTCATACTGTAACAGGGAGACAGTCTTTCAGTTAAGTTATCTCACAGGCAACCTTATCTACCCTCCTCCACAAAACAATGAGCCCATGTGTGCACACCATGCATGTGTGTGGAGACACATGTATGCTATAGGTATCCTCAATGTGTCCTCGTGTGTGTGTGTGTGTGTGTGTGTGTACCATGCAAGCTTATATGTAGTACATCTGCAGACGCATGCATACCATAGGCATCCTGAATGTGTCCTTGTGTGTGTGTGTGTGTGTGTGCGCGCGATCTTACCAATGTTGGGTACGTCAGGTCCCTGATCGCATGTGAGCTCTTTGTTGTAGCGCAGAAAGAGAATGGTGTTCCTGAGGGTCAGCGCATGGTCAAAGTACCGCTGGGCTTCCCCCTCTGCAGTGCTCTCAACCTGAATACACACACACACACACACACACACACACACACACACACACACAGACAGACACAGACACAGACACAGCAGATTACACAGAGTACATAGCTTGCATACTCGTGGACAAATGAGATCCAATGACATTCATAAACATAGCAATGCACTTGTCTATAAAGTCTGTGGCTAGACACAGTGGCTGCAGGGGTTGCACATAAATGAGTTTGCGTGTGTTTCTTTGCCAATGTGACAAGCTGCTCACATGCACACATCCCCTGACTTTACCAGTCAACCCGGAACCCTCCCCAACCAGGTCCCTCTCTCTCTCTCTCTCTCTCTCTCTCTCTCTCTCTCTGAATGACTCTGAGCTTGTGATATAGCTGGCATCCCCCACTCCTTCAGTGGCTGCCTGCCTGCCTGCCTGCCTGCATGCTTATTTGCTGGGAGTCTCACCTTCTCCAGCTCCATTAAGAAACTGTCCAGGGTCTCGTCGGAGAGTTTTCCCACTTCAAACATGGTCACCGCATGGCTCTTCAGGTTCTGCGCAAAACACACACACAGACATTAACGGAGAGGACAAACAGTAGAAAACCAATACTGATTCCCTGATGTAAATATAAGCATACTCACACAATACAGAGTATGTTAGCTCTCTCTCTTTCTCTCTGTCCCACACATACACAATACATACTATGACAATACAACTGAATACATATAACTACATCTGACTATAGATTAACTATACAGTACACATTAAATATAAAAATGCAAACAAGAACAGCACAAGGTACATTTAGACCGAATAATGGGTCCAAGTTGCATCTCTGATGTTAAAACCAAAACACTATTCATATCGGTCAGTTGTTATATCCATAACACACACACACACATTTCTGTAACACAGACAGAGACACCATCCCACAGTCCCAGGCTCACCGGTGAGAGGTTCCCCATCATGAGGAAGGCTGTGAGGGTGGAGTCAAACAGGAAGGCAATGCGCTTGGTGGGGGCTGCTGGGATACTCAGACTGCTCACACTGGCTGTGTCTGAACAGTGCCAATGGAACAGGCCAAGCCACACAAGCACAAAGGGAAATGAAATCACATTCAAAAGGACAGTATGACACACACTGAATTTCCATGTCGCATAAACACCAACAACTTCATGTGCACTACGTATGTATACATTTACACTAGGCTACCTAAGCAATTAGCCAAATACACGATCAACAAACCCAAATCCAACCAATAATTTCATTTATTTCTAAAGGGTTACCGTACCCTGGTCCTCCAGACTGGTGGTATCTGTGTCAGTGGCAGAGGAGCCTGCCTCCATCACTGGGCTACTACCCTCCCACGAGAGAAGCATCTTCTGGGGGTCCATGGTGCTCCTGTCACACACACACACACACAAGCAAACTGTAAGAAGAACTAAGAAATGGTAGCCCCAAGGTCAAGGGGGAAGTGCCCTACCATGGCCGCTTAGGTTGTACTGCAGTTTAAAACTACATAATATAATAAACAATATATAACAATATAAACAATATATTTGATATATGGTATAATAAGGCAAAAACATGTTCAAAAGGCCAGTAGGAAGACTTAAGTCACAAAACAGCTGAGATGTGACAGATAAGATGTTTGTGATGGAGTGTAGTTGTGACAGAGGCGTACTTCAGCCGGTTGACAGAGGGGGCGCTCTTCCAGGAAGGGTGAAGCTGCTCGGGGCTGATAACTTGGCCCTTCTTAAAGGCAAAACCCAGACGACAGTACATGGACACGGCATTCTGGGAAACGTCATGAGAGGAGAGAGGATGGAAAGTTCTGGATGAGATTAGTGTGCTGCTGTACCTCTCAGACATCAGGTTTAGTGTTATTAAAGTTCATTCAAAGCAGCTGAATGGGCTGAGAGCACGACATTCACACAGGATGACAGCTCGTCACAGGGTACCTGCTTTGGGTGAGAAAGCAATCAGACACTATTGACTTTCTCAAAATCTAAATCACAGGTTGGTGTGTTGGCCTGCTGCAATCTAATATTCAAGGCACACACTGACAGTGTTGAAAAGGCAAAGTGCCCTCTCTGTCCAAAACACAACTGAGATAATTTGAACTCTGTGAGCTCTGCTGAAAGGCACAAGATTCAGTGTCTCCTCTCAACCAAAAATGCATCAGGATTTATTGATTACAATTACTTTCTTCTGTCATGTTATAACAAAGGCATTGTAAATAAACAGGGTATTCCCAGTGTCCCTGTGCATTCGTTAGGGCCAAACAATTCAGCATACCTGTTTACACTGACAACATAGCACTTGTATGAAAACAACAAATCAAGATATTTATTTTTGGAAACCAATGTGATGGGAAATGGCTATGGAACAGGGAGCCCACACTACATCTCATCTCTTGGACATTCAATCAAAACCTTTAACATCTCGGAGTTGGAGTCCCCACTCTAAAAAAGGGCAGTTCGACCATTAAAGTCAGGCTATCAAAAGGCACCAGGGAGGAGACTCCTCATTCTTCAGTCAAACAGAGGAGCCCAGAGAAACTAGGTCACTCTAGATGGAATTCAGGCAACATTAAAAGACATCAGACGCCTCGCAGTTAGAGGGCTCACCACAGGAAGAAGTGACCTAAGTGTAAGCGTGTGTTGTGTGTTGTGTGTGTGTGTGTGTGTGTGTGTGTGTGTGTGTGTGTGTGTGAGTGTGAATGATGGTGGTGTGTGTATAGTACATGTATGATGTTGGTGGGTATGTATTGATACCGTGATTGGGTGAGGGTGTTTTTTGTCTGTTGTGGAAAAAAAAAGCTACAGTGAGGTGAACTAAAATGAGACTACCTCCACTGTTCATTCAGTTTAAGGAAAACACCCACAGAGGTAATGAAATTAGTACATGCCTGTAAACTGAACGCTGCATTCTGCCAATTTCGAAGCAATGAGCGTGAAGAGACACCCAAAATAAATTCTCGGAAAACATGAATATATTTGGGGTCTTTCAATTAAACCTACAATGGCCCACTTATTCTGGGCTTTTGGCAAATCTATGGTTAAAGAGACCGGAGAGAAATGGTATTGTGTTGCTGGGTGTGCAGCTGGCATATAAGTGGCCCTCATTTCTGGGCCGAGGAGCGCGTGTGCACACACACACACACACACACACACACACACACGCACACCACACACAAACGTATGCACATGCACACAAACGTATGCACACGCACGCACACACACACACCCAACCACCATTCAGTGTAGAAAGCCATCAGCGCGTCCAGGGATTTGGGAAAATTGCCTCCCCATTTGGCTGTCTGCAGCCCTGCAGTACACATAGCACGGCACGGCACAGCACAGCAGTCGGAACTCACAGCTTTTCAGGGCCTGAGCGAAAAACTATAATTTCTTGCCTGACAGACATGTAGATACAGAAAGGTTAGACTTTTCTCTTTTTTGGTCTCTCTCATTTTCAAACTTACCTTCACAAGCCCCAAGTCAATCTCAAGGACATTAGCCAGCTGAAAGAGGAAATAAAAGAGGAAATTCAGGAACTGCCTTTAAAACCACCACTTAACCTGCTCAACAGCACATGTGAGGGTTTCTAAATGAACTGATGGAAGTAACTTATTATTCTGTCTGCATTCATAGAGTTCATAAAGCACTTTGCAGTTCTTAAACTATTAGAGTTGCACACCTCGGACACGTTGGTCTGCTCATCGATGGACACAAAGATTTTGTAGAGAAGTGTCTCAAAATAGTCACCCTGCACCCGGTTCATCACGAACCCTTCCAGAGGGGGCACTGCAAATAGATCAGAGCCGCTTGTGAGAGAAAGACAAGGGAATGGATAGAGAATGCAAAGGAGACGGAGAAAGAGAGAGGAAGAGAGAGAACAGGAACAAAGAGGAGAGAGATGGCAAGAAAACGGGACAGATCTGGAGAGGAATAAACCACAAAGAGCCGAAAGAGAGACAGAAACGTGGGGAATAATTACTAAGACAAACAAGCCTGTTGTCAGTGGCGGCCCTCTCACAATGGTTTCTCTGCTGCAGCCCAAATGGATTTGCGATCATCCCATTATCCCCCTCAGATCAGCACCACTCCACACAGCACCATTACACCCCACACTACCACAGGACCAAACCTCCACCCCCACCTCCGCCATCCCAACACACACACACACACACACACACACACACACACACACACACACACACACACACCACACTCACACCACTCCACACAACACCATTACACCCAGCAACCCCACAGGTTCAACCCGGACCCCCCCCCCCCAGACACCCCACAGGCCTGGAGGTAAACAGAGTCAAAATAATCGGGTGTTTGAGAGGAGGGCAGAAAATGGCCCAGGATGGAGAGAAGTATAGACAGAGAGAGAGAGAGAGAGAGAGAGAGAAAGAGAGAAACAGAGACATAAATAAAGATGGAGGTGTGTGTGTGTGTGTGTGGTGTGTGTAAGGAGAGGCAAATATGCTTTTGTGGAGGAACAAAGGCCCACTGCACCTGATATACAGCTGTCATCTGATATGGGCACATCCAGGTAAATGAAGCCGCGGTTGTATAAGCCTGCATCATGGACAAGAGCACACAGGGAAGTAAGAGACCACTATGAAAACTGCCTTTAGAGCAAAAATCACACCTGAAAGACTTCATGTAGCCAACAAGAGACTAAAAAGAAAATGTTACAATAACTCAATTCATTTCCACCTGCCGCACTGAAATCTTTATCTCAAGACAACTGACAATTTGTTTCCTTATGATGATTCCAGACCAGGCAACATGCCGTCTCCAAACTCAAGGGGTTAAAGCTATATGAGGCTAGAGCACTTCAGCTGTCTGCTCCAGACTGTCTCCTTTGAAGCACTAACACAGCCCATCAGTGTGTGTGTCTCCCTGACGCCCTCTGCTCATGCCTGTGCTTGTGCTCAGGGGGCTGCCAGGTGCTCCTTCAAGGGCAGACAAAGAACACTTACTCAGAACCACATTGTACTCCATGGAGCCGGCAAGCTGGGGCCCCGAATCAATCATCTTATCTATGGCCTTCTTCTCAGCCACCGAGCAGATCTGCAATCAGACACACAGACCTCAGATGCCTTCAATAGCAAAAGAAAGCACGGAAAAATAAATATGACACTGCCAGATCAATCCCCATTTTTCTTTATTTGTTAGGCAGGGGCACCCAAGTCCAGAGACAATCCCCTACAGCAACCCCAACAGTAGCCTTTTCCTACAGACACGGCTACAGGGCCTTTAAAAGCATCTCTGAATTGCCATGGCAGCCAGGTGCTCTTAGACATAATGGCCTTTGATGCTTGGCAGCTAATTGCCCCTCAATTTCATTCCCACATAAAGGATCCTCCATAAATTTCAGCGGCAACAGTGAACAAACATCTGTCTCCTCACTGCTAGTCCTGGGTCACTGGGAACTGAACCGCTGATTGTCAGTATTACTGTTGTTGCACCATTACGGACAAAAGGAGTATTTTTGAGCACTACACCCGTCTCTTATGATGTTTATCTCTACGAGGTTCTGCAACAACAGTGGAAATATTAGGGCAGCCTGATATGATGCAATAACCATATTGGAACCACTATATGACATTTCAGGGGAAGCAATACCAATATTATAACACTGTTCTTTTCTTGCATCCACAATGTTTTCACATTGGAAAATGTGGTCAAAATGTACTGAGTAGTTCAGTGGCACTTTTCTCTGCCTAACTTTCAAAGGTTAAAGTTAAAAGGTATTCAAATTAAAGTTGAAGAGCATCATACTGACTCAGTAATATTCACATTATAAAAGGCCAATGATAAAATTGTATTTTCAAAATATACCCTTTTAGATTTTGCAAAACATCTTTTTACAGGTTAACAACACTTTTGAAAGCAAGTGTGAAATATTTTAGAAAACTCCACTGATATTCCCAAACCCTACAAGTTCATTTTCATGTGCAGTCCCATCAGCTCCAGCTTCAACAGTCTAATATCAAGCTGATTCCCAGCCAATAGCTCTGGGAGCTATAGCCTGGAGTCCTACAGTGGCCATACCCTGATATCATCCTCGGTGATGTAGCCCGTCTGCACCACCCACCAGGGTTCCACTGTAATCTCAATGGGTTTGGCAGGCAGGAGGTCACGTGCCGATTTCCTGCGGAAGAATTTCTGCAGGGGAGAAACAAACATCATATTGGATAAAGAGGGAAAATCAACACAGCCTCAAACGCATGGATACAAACAGCAGCCATTTTCACTTGAGATGGTTTTGGCACAAGATCAGACACAATACTCAAAATGTCTTCAGAGACTACATTGTTGCTATAGTTACTATCAAAGGGAAACACTGGTCTGGCACAAGCGCAGGAATAAATATTTACATTTGCTCTTAGAGAGCTTTCCTTACTTTGGAGGATCTGCACTGGTTCATCAGGTCAATATACTGGTTCCTACCAATTCCCATGAGCCGCAGACCTGTAAAATGTAAAAGGAACAAATTCTCACTCAAATGACTACAGCAACATCAGCAAGCATGCGTTAGCATCATGTGCTAACAGCTGAGGTAAAAAGGTCTTCAAATATTGGAATAAAACAAAAACATAACAGGTCTCAGGATCAAGTTTTGCCACTGATATCACCATGACAAAAACAAATACTTGAAATACTAAGATTTTAATTCTTTCTCTGGACATAAATATGCCATGATTTTACATGTGTTCAATTACTACACAGGTGTATTCTGCAGAGGAGTCCTATTGCTAACTGTACATCATCACGAGCCATGTTGCACGTGCATCCACACGCACACAGACATACACGCACACCCACATTTTATTCATTCCCTTGGTATCGTTTTACAATTCATTAGAATGACTAGTATGTGTGACAGCTCTCTCTAACCTTGGCTCCAAGAATAGGACACATGCGTGCGTGTGCGCGCACACACACACACACACACACAGAGCTGCGAGTAGTCCTCCCTCCTTGTCTGCTGACTATGTGACTCTGGAACAGTGCCCCATCCTAACCCTTTGGGCTAACCTCCCTTTAGCACACTATAAACTGTGTGTGATTGTGTGTGTGCGTGTGTGTGTGTGTGTGTGTGTGTGTGTATGTGTGTGCGCGTGTGTGCGTGTTAAATTAACTTAATCTTTATTGTCTCCCTTGGGAGAAATTCATCTTGGACATTCAAGAGAACTCAGCGTCACATATAATTTCCACTCTCAGCATTAATCACTACATCAGCTACTACACAATTACTACAGAAACAAAGGAGTTACTCATGTGACAGGATCACTAATCCCTATAACATACAACATGCAATATTCAGTAACAAAAATACTGAGCATTCATGAACTACTGCTCTTCCTGTGTGTGAGAGAGATAGAGAGAAAGATGGTGGTGGATGTGTGTGTGCGTGTGTGTGTGTGTGTGTGTGTGCGCACGCACACACGTGTCTTTCCAAGCACATAGTCACAGCTCCTGACTTTCTTGCTGAAACCCAAATGGAACACATCCTCTCCCACCTAGAGTGTGTGTGGGTTTGTGTCGACCTCTAGGCTATGTGCCAGGGAAGTCAATGGTGCTAAACCTGCTGGGCTTACAGCAGAGAGCTCCCCACCTTTCAAAGACAGATTAGACATGATGACCATGCACGCACGCACACACGCACACACGCGTGCACACACACGCACGCACACAATCTTTCACATTCATGTTACCACCTACCTCTAAACACACACACACACACACACACACACACACGCACACACACGCACACACAGGAGCACAGGACAAAGACAGAGTTGCTGGCTACCCTAAGCCCTTGTCCCTCCCACGCCCGATGCCCCCAATGCCCTTAGTGGCCTGTGCCCAGTGGGCTCTTGTGCCTCTAAGGTCACTGCCATATGGCCCTGGGCTCCACCGAGAGCCTGCTCTTTCCATGGCCTGCCCTCACACTGGGAACACAGCCAGCAACTCCTCTACACATCACCTTACACCCATGGGAGAAGAACATGCGCCAAAGCAAGGCAAGAACTATACAATCCTACCAGAAATGTACATGGGAAAGCCACTGAGATCAAGACAAATGGTGACATTATTCCAGGCAGCCTATGCAAGTTTGCATCCTAATAGAACACAATAACAAATTATTTTGATAGAGAAGTAAACTGGCACACCTTCCACACCTGCAGCCAACACCTCTACAGAGAACCAGCCTCGCAACTTCCCTTTCCTCTGACCCACACATCCACTAATTGCTTTGGGCCTAAGCCAACTGCACAGTCTAACTTTGGCATTAAATGGTGTTATATTACCATCACTAATCTATTTTCTTAGTGACAATTAGGGGCCTATCTTCCTCTCCCTCAGCTTGTAAACAAATCCACATGCACCAGGATCCAAAGGGAGGCGCAAGATGTGAGCATTTATTACAATGCCAGTTATGAGATGAGTGATTAAATAAATCAGAGAAATGAAACTAGATCACACAGGAAGGAAGGGATGTCATATTAGCATGCCCTATCTGACTAAATGTTGTCAACAACATGCCCTCGACAGTTATTTGTGCAGCAGCTATGAAGAATATGTCAATATTCTTCTATTATTTAACAGAAAACAACAACTTTGTTATGCTTCTTACTTTAGATTTCTGATCACAACTTTTTCAAAAATAGTCATTACAAACCTACATGCATCTCAATGAATCTCAATGCATCCCAGCAGGTGCAAACAAACAAATGGATGCAATGAGCATCCATCCAGGAATGAGCATAATTTACTGATGTGCATGTCTGTTGTATGTGTACACACGCGCGTGTGTATGTGTGCGTGTGCGAATGTATGTGTGTGTGTGTGTGTACATACATAAGGGCACTAAGATATAAGTGCTTGTGTGAACTGTTGTGTCTGTACTAGCTGCCAAGGAGGTTCTGCTCAAGCGTGCTGACTTACAGTCGGCTGCAGTGAAGTTGGGCAGGGAGTCGTAGCTCTTCTCACTGTTCATGATATCCTGAGGAAAGAGACAGAGGGAGGTGAGAACAGCACATTCAAACCCCACTGCTGCATGAGCACAGACACAGCATTAATCTACTGCCACGGCTTTGTGGGGGACACAGAGGGGAACGGGCATTCCATCTCACATGCAAATCTGCCTTGGCACTCAAACTGAGAGTGACCTCTCCTCGCTTTAGTACTGACACAAGAGTATCCCAGAGCCATGGGGAGGACTTTATAAAAGCCTTCAGTACAGACCACTGCACTTAAAAAGCCCTTTACAACAGATCTTTATATTCGTCCACGACCTCCAAGCTACTAGAAGAGCGCCTTCATTAATATCGCCAGTATATATATTATAATACCTCCTTCACAAAGTCATGTCTAATGTGGGGCTTATTATTATCATTTTTATTTATAATAATTAATGAAAATGAATAATCACAATAATAATCACAATCATAATTCTCATGATCATAATCATAATTATTGTTGTTGTTATTGTTATTATTATTATTGTTATTGTTAATATTATCATTATTACGATCAATTTATACAAATACAGTTATTTATACAATCTTTTTAACATTAATAACAATATTTCTAAACCATGTTTGCTGTGATGAAACGAACTTCACAGTGGCACTGTAATGAAGTTTCATATATTTGCACATTGCATGCGTGAAGTTTAAAGGTACAAAATATATATTCTAGTACCTCCACAGAATTTGAAACGGGGCTCTTTCAAAGCGTAACAGTGCACTTCCTAACAAATCAGAGCCAGAGACAGTAACAAGGACAAATTCCTCAAGGTGCAACACCAGATCACATGTCATGAGTTCAAAGTCTGGCCCCAGAATAACAGCAGCATTTCAACAGAGCAAACACATACACACAGAGAGAGAGAGAGAGAGACACACACACAACCTTTATCTCTGAGCAGACTTTTCAAGTAACCATGGGAGGGCAAATATGCCAATCCTTGGCAGCCAAACTAAATACAAATTCTGAGAATCTACCAGCTGGATGAGAAATGGACATGACAAATTGTGAATCTCTTTTCGCAAAGCACTCTGCACATAAAGCACAGTCATGTTTGGGGTTTTCAAATGTACTTTTTACAACACCCTAAATGGCATTATGTTCAATTTGTCTAGAGAATATTTGCACTGTGTAACGCCAAAGTGACACTTAGGTGAATTACCTCCATGATGCCAATGTAGTAGGAGAATGGAGTGACCCTCAGGCCCTTCACCATGATGTCAGACAGGTGGTAGGGGTAAAGCATCAGGTGATCACGACTGTACTTCAGTAGCTCCTCATAATACTTCCGTTCATCCTTCTTCACATGCCGCACTAAAATTGCAGAAATATATTCAAATGATTTCATCATGTTATGACACACTTTTAACCTAAAATAAGAAATACAAGAGCTCTTATAACTGCAAACGTTTCGAACTCTGGACATGTACACACACCACAATATTTTGCATCTACAGGTAAAAAAACGTTTCAACGTGACATCGTCACCTAGGTTATTGCGGAACCGTAGCTGGTTACGGATGCTGTATAGAACAACATGTTTCTCGTACTCTCTCTGGGAATTACCAAGGCTCTGTAAAATGGAAAGACAAAAAAATTACTCAGTTCAAAATGATGAGGAATTCATTGAAGATCAAAAGATTCTTATTAAAACACCACTACTTTCATGCACTCATGTAAAAATAAAAAAGACAGATACATTCATATTCATACATTCAGAATACATCTTGACTGCAACTTGGCTCATTGTGGAGTATTTTGCTAGATAGGCTGTTTCACTGAAGGGGCTACGGTGGCTAATCTAGCTAGCTCCAGAGCCTCACAATCGCATTTGACGTGGTGGGATTCCAGCGACCGTCAGCAAATGCACGTTTCCTAAAAAAAAGTCGATTCCTGCTATTTTTGTGCAGACGCAGGGCTGCAACAACTTGCGCTGCAGTTGTGTTGTATGCTTTAAGTTAGCTAGTTAGCTAGCTGCTCAGTGTGTCCTGCCCTTACTTACTAGTAATTTAACCGGCTAACCAAGTGGCTAACTGATAAAAATAAAGGGCCACTGCAAAGGAATTCTACTAGGCTATGCGTTTGTATGCCTTAGCTTTAGGATGAATGAAATCACGCGAAATGCTGATGCGGTTGTTGAAATCACCTCAGCCGAACAGCTGCACTGTCAAGTAAATGTTACCATCGAGGTCTGGGCGAGGGGGTATTGACAGATGATCTTTCACCTTAATGTTACCAAGGAGAGATTTATGAACGGACTGTACCTGTTTGACATTTGCTGGTAGCTTGTTCCACGGATAATTTTGTCTGATGTGAAATTCCACGTCTGTATTCATTGCTGGAATCTGGATCCACGGTTATGTAAATTGATGCAACGGGATTTTGGGTAAGTCCAAGGTGACTATACCCCCCGATAACTAAAACAAGGTTTTAACAGCAATTTGAAAGTTCCAATTAGCCTTTATATGAATATTATTTTCCCCTTTCCTAAAAATGTCCACTTCCTTGTTGTATTTTCGAGCGACCGTTCGTCACGCTCTCGGCAATGTTCGTCACATCCGTTCTAGGCGTGACTGACCACTCCTGACTGACAGGTCGCCCGTGGGTGAAGTGGTGATGATTAGCTTCTGCTGGATGCCTTCAAATGTCCTATACATTTATATGCGTAGGCTACAACTAACACAGTGTCCCTAATCTTAAAATAAGTAGGTATGTAGGCAACAGTGTTATGGATATGTGAGAATGCACTGAAATTATATATATATTTGCTGCTATCTTTTAGTTGCAGTAGCCTAGACCAAATTGAAATCTTTTCTGAAATAATTGACTGAACACAATTGCTGTGGCTGTTTTGTTTTGCTCTTATCCCTTAATGAGCATTTTCATTTTGATTTGTATGCTGACAATTTTGCTGATTTATAAATGACTGTAGACTTTGTAAAGTTGTAGTGACAATTTATGTAGCATTTAAATTTGCCATAAAATTCTTGGAGGGAAAGGATGGGGGTCAAATTCAGCATAAAGATAACAGATGCATGCCACTGCTGGTGATGGCCAATATGTGTAGTGTAGGGTTGCACTCCTCATGTTAGAGGTCTGTGCTTCTGCCAAGCCAATAACCAGTTAGCTGACATCACATCCCTATGCTGCAGTGATATTTAATCTGTGCAGATGCATATCTACTTTCCTTTCCTCCCGCTGCAAAGCAAACATGACAGTAATTCATCTTCGCTTTCAGTGCTTTGGGATGACACAAAATATCCTAGCTGGTTTTCTGAGGGGCCTGAGGCAAGGATGGCAGTGACAATTTACACAACTGATCTATTGAAGCATTTTGTTTTTTCAACACCTGGGCCTGCATACTCAACAATTATTGTTATTCATACATTGTATCATTTCCCAGCCTGACAGCCTGACCCTAAAAACCTTCCAGGTTTGTCTGGGTTCATTCTATGCTTTAACTCAATTTGTTTTGAATGGGGATTGAGGCTTTGTCAACAAACATCTCGAAGCGTGCATCAACCTAGGCAATTGGCGTTAATAGTTATTGATCAGAACTAATCTCATCTCACAGGTTGGGTCCTTATCTATAGCATTTTATGAGTCTATGCTGTGGCTAGAATCGATTTTTTTTTCTGACTTCTCCCACAGAGTTCACTTATGGAGGTTAAAGACCAGAGCCTAGTTTTCAGTAGCCTATTTCATTTGAGAAAATCTTGGGTAGCTAAGGGCACCATGGAACATCTCAAAGACTTGACAATGCTGTTGAAGCAAGAAGGAACATGTAGGGCAGGTGCCCAACAGCTACCCAAGAGGGAGTGTGCCCTTCTCCCCCCCCCCCCCCCCCCGAAGGCAAAACAAGGTAACCAGGCTGGGGTTTCAGCTGTCCAACCAACTCAGCCAACCCTTCAGCACTGAGCTATATTTACCCTTCTTCCTGGGTTACAGAGTACCATCAGGGGTGTCAGTAGACCTCTCCACCACCACAACCCCATGCCACCCCTGTTGAAGCAATTATGCCAGTGTTGCTGCATCCCAGCCATAGTAAACACGCCGAGAGCATTCCCTTGCTCGCCCCCGCCCGCACCCCTTTGGACTATTCTTAGCAGCTGGAGTGTACACAGCGGCCTCATGGTCAGATCGAAGAACCCAACTTTCTCCACGCGCACCTAAAGCAATCATTAGCAGTGCTCCAAGAGTGAGGAGTCAGTGGGAAATGCACAGGTTCTGTCTCAGCTGATCCATAAGCAGGTTGGGAGAGAGCGGGCTGAAGTTTGTCTTGCGGAATAGGAAAGGAGAGCAGACGGATAGGTAAGTGATCATGCAACAAGCTGGGTTAACAACTTAAGGTTCCTGAGAGTGTTGCCCCTTTTTTCGTTAGACACAGGACAGATCAATGAAACTCATTTGTATTGCTTTAGTAATTTTAGTCTGAATAGTTTTCTGAAGATGTGTTATTGGACTTTTTAAATTGCTCTATGCTTTTCTACCTGTCCCTATTTGTGTCAGGTCACAAGAGCAAAGCTGATGCTGAAATTGTCTTGACCATGATTAATTCTCAGTTTGATTTTTTATGTTTAAAACAAGATTAAATGATAAAATGTATGTGTACAAAAATAAGATTTTCTTCCATTTGCATCTGACAGAATAACACTAAAATGTTTATGTCTCTATAGTCAGGAATCAGCTTTACACTGTGAATCAAAAACGTGATTTGAGAGAAAGATTTTCAGCAGAGTTATTATTCGACTATTGAAGGCTTTTGTCAGCCTAGGGAATACCATCAGTCACCATCAGCTGCGGCCCTGGTAGTTATTAATAAATGATAATAATTAAGTGCCTGAAATAACAGCGGGGGGGTGGCCCCAGTGATCCAGGGCAGAGTAAAATCAGTAGCTGTCTCTGGGGTGATTAGACGACTTAGTGTTGATAATAGCCCTATGACATGTCCCAGTCTGAGCGAACATAGGCAGTCAAGGGCAAACTGACCAAACAGGAATTGTGGAGTGTGTGAGTGTGTGTGTGTGTGTGTGTGGCTGGGTGGGTGCGTTAGGGGAGAGCGGGGGGGGACAGCTGGAATGTGACATAACTGTTTTGATAAAGATGGCTGTGATGAGGGGACACTAGCCAAGCGCTCCACAGATTCATCATGGTGATTTATGAGAGAATGTGAAAATAGAAAGCAGTGTGTGGTGTCACTGGCCGTCACATCAAGGGCAATGTCACAGCAGGGCAAAGGGTTGAGACAACTAGAACAGGAAGATAGGAGCAACAGACTAATCTTTTGGCACATCACATCACATGATGGAAAACAATATTCAATTTGCCAAATTGTGATGTACTAAGGTATTTATCAGACTGGAGTAGGCTATTGCTTGACGGTAGGCTATTATTGCTTAAAATGTTGCTTGACAGAGAATATTCTAACCCTTAGATACACTTTCAGGTTATACAGTGGTTAAATGTTCACAGACTGAAATAAAGAACTGCAGATGTTTCGCTCAATTTTTGCTAATGTCAAAACAAGTAAGTAATGACTAGTCTCTTTATTGGTCTACCTACCAGGCCTTAGATAATATAAGGACCTTTTTCCATTTTTCATTGGTATGCCATTTGTTAGATAAACCAGAGCTATTCAGCTAACCAAGAGTAGGCCTGGCACTGTTCCCTCCAAAGTGGTGGAGCAGGAGAGAAGAGGGAATTAATCAAACAAAGAGTAATGTTGAAATGCTCTATTCTTCTTCCTTTACAGAATGGCCACTTCATCACTTCAGATTTTTCCTTTCAAAGACCAGGAGCTGCCAGCACACCTGCTAAGTCAACTGAATAGTCTTCGCCATGACCAGATCTTTACAGATGTACTTCTATGTACAGAGGACCAGGAGATCCCTTGCCATCGGAACGTCTTGGTTTCTAGTAGCCCTTATTTCCGTGCCATGTTTTGTAGCAACTTCCGAGAGAGCAACCAGGCTCGTGTGGACCTGAAGGGTATCACGTCCGAAGTCCTGAGTGGCATTGTGGACTACATCTACACTGGCACCATCACCATCACTATGGAGCTAGTCCTGCCACTGATGCAGGCAGCATCTATGTTGCAATATGGACGCCTTTTTGAAGCATGTTCTGTGTTTTTGCAAGAGCAGCTCAGCCCGGACAATTGCCTGAGCATGATCCGACTCTCCGAGATCCTGCACTGTGACAGCTTGCGAGAGCGGGCCAAGGAGATGGCTGTGCGGAGCTTCTCAGATGTGGCTGCGTCAGAGGACTTCTGTGAGCTCTCCCTTCCGGAGCTCATGTGCTACCTGGAGGACGACCGGCTCTGCGCCGAGGAGGAGCAGGTCTTTGAGACACTGCTGGCCTGGATCCACCATGACCCGTTCTCGCGCCGCGGTGCCATTCACGACCTCTTCAAGAAAGTGCGCCTCCGCTACATTCACCCGACTTACCTCTTCCAGTTCATAGCCAACGACCCGCTCGTACAGTCGTCTACGCTGTGCACGGAGATCATCGAGTCGGTGCGTCGTCTAATGTTCTCAGTCAGCACTAAGTGCATAGGCGAGCTCAAACCGCTCTGGACGACGCCTCGCCGCTACACCTGCCACGAGACTCTGGTCGTAGTCGGCGGGCGCAAGAACAACGAGCAGACGTCTCGCGAGGCTCTGCTCTACGACGAGCGGACTCAACGCTGGCAGTGGCTGGCTAAGCTGCCCCTGCGGCTCTACAAGGCGGCCTACGTGTGCATCCACAGCATCCTGTACGTGGTGGGTGGACTCAGCCTCAGCCTGGCGTCTGGCGACAGTGCAGTCAGTGCTACTGTTTACACACTGTCCCTGAAAACCAACCAGTGGCGCACTGCGGAGCCCATGCTGGAGGCCCGCTATGCCCATCAAAGCGTCTCTTACCTGCACTTTATCTTTGCTCTCGGGGGCATCGGAGCAGACAAGCACATCTCTAGCTCAGTGGAACGCTACAACAGCATGTTCAACCAGTGGGAGGCCATGGCACCCATGCCCACGCCTGTACTGCACCCAGCCGTTGCTGCCAATGATCAGAGGATCTACGTGTTCGGAGGGGAAGATGCTATGCAGAACCCTGTCAGAGTGATTCAGGTAATAATAATCCCCAGGAAATACCAGACATTCTAAATAAACAAGTAAACAAATAAATAACAAATAACATTTCAATAAACGTTTCCAAAATTGCATCAAATTGACATTCTGCTTGACCAAATACTCAGAGGAGTCACAGGAGTCACAGTGGAAAGAAATTATATTTCCCTAGTTATATAATAAATTCTGAGCCTCAGGTAATCGTGCTAAAATGGGATTGTGGCCTGTTGGATTTAATCAGATTTAAATAGAACTACAAATATTCTGAGGGGTGCATATCAAGTGTCTATTATTTTGGAGGAGCTATAAAGTGATATTCAATATACAGAGAGAAGTGAGTTTAGAACTTGTATGAATTTATATAAATAATGGTGATAAAATCATCTGATCTCTTAAAGGTCTATCATATTTCTCGAAATCATTGGTCAAGGCTGGAAACCAGGACAGTTAAGAACGTGTGTGCACCTGCTGCTGTGATAGAAGACAAAATATACATTGTTGGAGGTGAGCCTAGCTTTCCTATCAGTATCTCTCATATTGCAACATATCCATGCATTTCATTAGCACAAACTTGAGTTTCAGACCCCAAAAATTCAGGTTAGTTACAGTTAGCTGTGTGTGTGTGTGTGTGTGTGTGTTTGAGTGAAATGAATGAGAATGAGAAGTAGGACTGGCATCAGAGAAATGACCATGTGCTGTGCCTCTCTTCAAGGCTACACCAGACGGGTCATCGCCTACGACACGAAGGCCAACAAGTTTGTGAAGTGTGAGAACATGCGTGAGAGGAGGATGCATCACTCGGCCACCGTCATCAACAACAAGCTCTATGTCACTGGCGGGCGCTTCCTCAACAGCCACGACGCCATCGAAGACTCCGACTGCTTTGAGTGTTACGACCCAAAGACTGATGTGTGGACCTCTAAAGGCTCGCTGCCGTACAAGCTTTTTGATCACGGCTCGCTCCCGCTCATCTGTGTCTCCAACAGGCCCAACCCGCCGTGAACTCTGGGATAGTGTCCACATGGGATTGCGCTGTTTCTCAGATGCCCCCACTGCACCCCCGTTATCCACCCCCCACCCCCTTTCACCCACTGATCCCCAAAGAGGCAAAGACTTATGGGCGCACAGCTGGTACTGGGAGGCATCTAGGCATGCTCAGATGGCCCTGATGGCTGTTGGGCGCTCGGCATTGCAGCACTGGGGAGAATGCGGCTGGAGCTGGAGCATCTGCCGTGTGCTAAATCAAAGGAGGTTTTGGGGTTTGGCGAGCCCATTTGTCACATCCAGTACCCTCAAAGAGCATGCAGGAGCCCAGGGGACACGCTAGGCTTGTGCAACCAACCCTCTGCCGCTGTGCCCATAGAGAAGGGCCCAGCACGGTGCATGCATGGCTCATGCCCTAGTTACTCTTCCTCATTATCTAGTCCTGTGAGTAGAACTGGAAAAGGCTTGGATCGTAGTAAGTGTCATAGGTGAGCTTAGTTTGTACGTATTACGACGGAATCCAAGAAAGCTTTTTTTCATTTTAAAAGCATTGGCACCATTTGACACCCTTGAAACATTCAAACACTTGGATATACATTCCTACCCTGAACCCCTGAGCAATCATTGTGACATGCTGACAGAATTGCCAAATGTTGCCTCTTAGGTTCCAGGAGCTTACAATTTCGGGTTTAGAGTGCATACAGTGATTGAGATTCAGCAGGTGGTCCGCATGCTATTACTTTCACGAGGAGATGATTTGTTTGGGCTGAAACCTTTTAGTGGACGTGTGGGAATGACAGGAGTCATCTGGTTTGATGAGAGACCTGCAAGAAGCGCTCTCAACCAGAACTAGTGTCTTGACTCAGAGCTGCTCTCAAGCACCAGCTCTTACTGCCTTTGAGATGAAGACTCTGTCCCTAACGGTTATGACACATTTCCAGGAATGACTCCCGTAGAGCAAAAAAAGATGAATCCTATGGAGGGAGAATAACATAAAGACAATTGGCAGTTAAGGACTGAGGCATGAGAACCGACAAAAGACAAAATGGAGATGGAAGCGAGATGAGTATCGAACCCATTTTGAAAGGTTTTTAAAAGCAGTCATTTTGACAGATCCTCAATTACAAATGACTTCCCTTTACTGGGTGGTTAGTCAGACGCGTAGGTCACTTGCAGGTTGCCTTCATACCACTAACACACAGCCAGAGGAGGGAGGAGGGAAGCGTGTCTGGTTTCACTGCCGACGACGACGCCAGTGTCCTATCCAGCCCATTCCATTTGGAGATAAAGCACAGTTCACCCTGCAGTGCCAGACAGCCCTTGACAACTGTAGTCATGGGAACCAGGAGCCAGAAGAATGAGACAGGCCTGCTCTCTTCTAGTCTTACAGAGCCAGATGTATGGGACACTATACAAAGTCATGTTTGCCCCTTACAAACACTACTTCTTAGTGTACGACTGCACTAGCCAGCCACCTGCAGCGGTTGACCATTTGTTTGTGCATACTGTGAATGCATCTCGCTTTCATTTTTCTTATCTTCTGTGTTTTGTAATTATTTGATATGCAAGTCTGAAATCACAATAATACAAAAATAATGGGTCAGTTTGAGTTTGTTTGATAGTGTTTGTTGAACGTAAGAGATGAACACATATGACTTGGTGTGTGTCTATGTATGTGTGTGTGTGTGTGTGTGAGAGAGAGAGAGAGAGAGAGAGAGGAGAGAGACATTGCGTGTGTATGAAATGACCTCAGCTCTGAGGGGCCATTTAGAAGTGACCCCATTAGTCTGAAGCCATGTCTCCCAGCCGCCTGCCCCCCGTGCTCACTGTGCTGAGGGCCTGACAGTGGGGGTTGAGTGGCTCTTTGTGAGTCGCCTGACTCATGTTCCCTGGCACTTGCTGACATCAAACGTGACCTTAGAGCCACACAGGAGAGGTGCCCGAGCATCAAGTGTCACGTTCACGTGGCCCCCGAGATACAGCAGATGGGCGCGCGCGCGCGCACACACACACACACACACAGACTCTCGCCCACACTTTCACCTTGTCTCCCTTACACACATCCACAGAGAACGGGAGGGCAGGTTTGGCTGATTCTGATCTGTGCTGTGACGGGGGAAGAGCGGCATTATTATATCTCACTGTTCCCCATGGAGTTGAGACCTGAGTATCAGGTCTGCGTGAGTCTGCCGTCACCCTCAGCGCTCCAGCCAGACAGCTCCTAAGCTGTAATCATGTTTGCCTTCCATAACACCACTCATATTACTACATACAGGATTACACCCACACTTAATGAAAGAACTAGAATTTGATATGTGCATTATGTCTGACTTATTGTGGAGTTATTTTTACACGCTAGCCCACCACACACACTCTCACCACAGAGGCAGATTTACCTCCTGTCTGAGTGGCAACAGGTGGGATGACTCAGCCAAGGTGATCAATGCATTCAGTCTGGTATTTCCAACTCTTGCATGCCCACTTTGAACTCACACCCAGACATTGGGCATTAATAAACTTCCATTGTAATTACAATTGGTTTGCAAGATATGAAGGAAAGGAGCTGAATATGTAACCTTCATTCTTCAAATCTGTGTTTTTTACTTCTTGATTCAAGTATGACTTGAAGGAATGTGGTTCTATTGCCGAATATTCCATTGCTGTCCACCAGTACAACAAACCTCTCAACAAGGAGATTAATACAGTGCTGAGGGGAGAGAAAGCGGCATCAGACTCCGTAATGAGGTGTTGGCTTGGGGACTCTGACGGGATGAGCTTAGGCAGATGGCACAAACAGGTGGGTTAGGTCAGGGCCCCCGTAGGAGCAACTCGATTTAATTATAGAGAAAAGCTGGGTGCTTGGTTCAGAGCTCTATTCTGCCCTCTACTGGACTCATTGCACTCAAACAAGAGCAAGATGGGACACTCAAGCGAAAGTGTCATGGGAAATCTGGACATGGAATTTTAAAACCCCATTTTCCAGGCCTGCAATAGAGATGGAATACAGTAACTTGAACATTTTGGAAGTGATGGAATTTGATGTCAGCTATGGGCTTAAGCAGGAGAGACTACAACATGTGGTTTATGTTACTATAATTTGATTTTCTCCCAGAATTTGATCATTCCATCGACCCCCTCAAAGAATTGTGACTACACATAGGCTGCACAATGGTTATTTTGTGATTGTCACAGCCTGTGGCATCAAATACACAATCTTGTCTGATAGTAGGTCAGGGAAGTCATGGTTGTGGAAAAGTAATGGAAAAGATTTGTCTGTGAAACTGTGGATCAGACACTCTTTGCACTGTACCTTCCCAGAGGTGCTGATTGCTTGGTACAGTCCCTAACAGAAGAGAGGAACAACACAATGCCTTTTAAATGAAACATATTATTAATACAAATGTCAGTTATGTAAGCTATCCGCAAATATTTACTCACTTCCCTCTATGGTCTGCTTGGCTGTAAGACCCCTCCACTACGGGAGATCGCGCTCAACATGGAAGCAGCCATCAAGACACAAAGCAGTTAAAACAAAGTGAGCCCCCCTGTAAGTTCTGTGCACAAAGTAAATGACAAACAAAAATCCTCTAAGCCAGCGTGGACAGAGTTCTATAGATGCAAAGGGAAGAATCATAGGGCAGATGAATGCTACTTTGAAAATATACATGCCATAAAAGCCTTTAATCCAGCCCATGGAGGCAAGGCCATTTGGCTGGGGAAAAAAATCCTAAAATAAAATATCAACAAATTACAAGCATAGGCGATTACTGTAAGTATAATGTTTAAACTTATTCAGAATATTCAGAATGTGACACTGAGATTGAAAATTACAGAGGTGTAAAAAATTGTTGAATACTGGTGCTCTTGCCAGAGCTGCTCTCACATGTAATGTAGCCTAACAATCTGTTAACCAGTCTTTTGATCTATGATTCACGTTCAGTAATTCTAAAAGCATCTATATGTGCTCAGCTCTACGGAAAAAAAGTCCAGCCACCAAAAGAAGTTATAAAAATTGATGTGACCCTGATGTAAAGCTAGCGAGCTTGCAGCGCGGGAGAAGAGGGGAAAGCAAGCAGAATACGCGGATGAAGTGTTCCTCGTAAACGGACAGACAGGCATTCAAAGTGAATTGAATTTTTTTAAAACCAGAGAAATATTCTGAATGAAATAAACACTGCAGCCGCAGTTAGCATAATATCTGAGGCAATGTACAAAAAGTCATTCGCGCATTACCGCTAGAGGGCAGCAATGTCACGCTGCAGACATAATGGCCAAGCTATTCTAGTAAGAGGGCAGTTCTAAGCGAAAGTAGCCTACGGATTTCAGACTGCTGACTGACTGGCAATGGACCTTCACTTAATGGTAGGAACTGGCTTGAAAACATATATATATAGTTGGTCTGGAAAACAATCAAAATAGAGTCCTCACCATTTATAACTGCGTTGTACTGTATGTATATATGTGTACAAGAGCACGCGTGCGTGTGTAGTTGTGTGTGTGAGTGCGTGTGCGAGTGTGTGAGTGAATCTGTGTAGTCCCGCAATAGTGTATGTAGGCACTATTACGTATCTGTCTTGTCCATACTGTGTTTTAACAGTTACGTGTATCACCAATTGTTCCCGGTGAAATGTTGTCTCGTCTCACTATGTACTGTGTATATGGCTGAAACGACAATAAAAACCTACTTGACTTGAACACCCAAGTCAATTTCCATGAAAAGATATAACAGAATATTTGCAAAAATGTGAGGGATGTACTCCTAGAGGGTTTATAGAACAAACCACCCGTGTTGCAGATAAACTGCCCCAGCTCCAATTGCAATGATCTTTCATATTTTCAAAACGTAATATTTTTCCAGGTGCGGAGACTGGGCCTTGCTGGGGGCGTGAACCCGAAACACACTGTTTGGAGGGTTATGAAGCAGCTCATTATGAACAATCTGGCCTGCAAAATACCTTACCTTAAAACTAAAAGAAGAGGTGGTGTATATTGAACTTGCAGGCCCACTGTACTTTAAGTGGAAATACGCATGCTCTGTAATGTGCGCCAGGAGCGTGAACCTGCCTGCTTGACAAGTAGCCTATGTTGGATTGCTTGTTCTTAGTAAAGGCTTTAAACAAGTGCAGGCGTCTCGTTATTGATGCACCACAAAAAGTGTGACATAGTTATACATATAGACGTCAAGTGGTTGACGGGCTATAAACAGAGCAGCCAGAAATGGATTTCCTCACTTTACGTTCAGACACTTCATAAGACAAGCCATGGATTACAGAACAGTAGATTCATCGCCAGTTTCTGAGGGTAAGTCACCAAGCCCATGTCTTTGTTGGGTGGAGGTAGGGGAGTCACTCCCTGAGCCCATGCCAAGGGAGTTCACCCCTTGGATGGGTGGGGGGGACAGGACCTGAAGTCCAATGAGGCAACCCAGACTCCTCAGGAGGAGCCTGCCTGTAGGACCCAGACTACGCCACTGGTCCACAATTAATGATTGATTAATGAGCAGGCTATATAATTAATAGAAGTAGGCTATTTGGGGGCCATATTGCATTAACAGCTCTTTTTCTAGTTTTGCCATCAAGCAAAAATTTCTTGACTATAAGGATAGCCTACTAAAAAAAAAAAAAAAAATGGCTTTTGTCAGCTGTCAGTTGTACATTTAGTCAAAGTCACTGCTTTTTGCTTATTCCAGGTTATACAGTTATAAAAGTTGCCTAGCCATGGGGCAAGATGGAGGTTGAATCAGTACTCATCACTTTTCAGTTAGATACGTAACATATGCTCTGATCAAGTCATGCATCACTCGTAACATTTTTTACTTCTCAGATGAAGATGAGCGATGTCGGTCGGATGTGATAATGTTTAAATCCGTAATGCACTAGAAGGTGTCAGAAAGATAAATAATGTAATACTGACAGCCTGTTATTCCAACAACAGAAAGCACGTTGCTGCGTCATAGGTTCATATAGTCTCTCTTTGTCTGGATGACCAGACACACAAGACAATTTGTTCAGTTCGGGTAATTTTGATAAAAAACGCTCAGCTCATATTTTCTGCGTGAGTATTTGTCTGAGAACCCGTCGATCCTGCTGTTCTTATGGTCCTAGCCCTACTATGAAACTGTTAAATTAATTCATACAGACGCGCCAACTAACTGTTCTGTTTTGTTCTGTTTTCGTGGCACACCACAGACAGGCAGGTGCTACCAATTTACTAACATGTGTGGTTAAAATGTGTACAATAAGTTGCATGCTTTCAGGGTGTAAGTCTCCCGTCACAATTTATTCAAGTTAACTGTTTTTGTAAAGTGGCCAATAATACTGTGACGCAGTTGCGTTATTGTGACGTCATGTGGTCGACGGGCTATAAATTGAGCGGCCAAAACGGATTTTGTCACTTTACGTTCAGACACTTCACGGTGTAATCAATGGGTTGTAACACAGTAGATTCATCGCCAGGTCCTGAGGGTAAGTTACCAAGCCCACGTCTTTGTTGGTTGGAGGTAGAGGAGTCACTTCCCGAGCACATGCAAATAGAGTTGACCCCTGTTAACTCCCTAACGACCTCCGATATCCACTTGTACGGTGATTGTTTAGACGACAGTCCATTACTTGAGGATGTCACCCCAGTGGAGGCTGAGCAGGTCCAGCTTGTTTCTGAGCTCCCTGCCCTGCTGTCCGAGTCTAAGGTGACATCCCAAGCAGTCGTCCAGGTTGACGTTGTCTTGGCGGATATAGAGGGGGAGGGGTGGGCTGAAATTGACTCAGTTCCAGTTAAAGGTACGCCACAGGTCCAGAACAGTCCCAAGGCCCAGGGCATCCAGATCAGGAGAAGTCCTGTCTCTGCTGCTTTCCCCTCGGGCTCATGCTGAAAAGACTGTTTAAGAGAATCAGACGATATAAATAAATAATACTTTGTTACAAACACTAACTGGCTTCCACATTTTTATTGAGTTGATCAGTATGATTGACAGAACTTAAAAATAAATAATTAATGAAAATAAAAACTTTAATTGATAAGAAGGCCTAATATTTCACAGCTTCACTACAAAAGTCTAATTGATTAATGGGTAGGCTATTTAATTGATAGAGGTAAGGCAATTGGGGGGCATATTGTCAGATGTACATTGTGCTGAAGTCACTGCTGTTTTGCTCATTCCAGACTTGAGTTATAAAACCTGCCTTGCCATGGGGCAAGATGGAGGTTGAATCAGTACTCATCTTCACTTTACAGTTAGATAACATATGCTCTGATCAAGTCATGCACACAACATTTTTTACTACTCAGATGAAGATGAGCGATGTCAGATGTTATGGTAAATTCCATCATGCACTAGCAGGTGTCAGAAAGATAAATAATGTAATGCAATCTTAGAGATGTTGTTTTCGTTTGGGTTCTTGTGCAGGACAACGCCTGACCTTATGTAGCCAGTGTGTGTTGGCAGTTCCAGGGTGACAAAGGCATCGATGCCACTGACTGGCCCTCATACTCCTCAACCAATTGTTGACCTCTGTGATATTAATATGTTGGTGTAACTGACACTGTCTTGTACTGTAATTTCCCCAATATAAGCTGCACCATGTATAAACCTAAGGTCAGTTTTATGCAAACTAAAAAAACAAAACCATGTATTGACCTCACCCTTGTATTAACCTCAGTTTACTTAACATTACCTATTGAATCAGTCAGATCCAGGCAGAAACAGAATGATGAAATGCAATCCTGTATATAGCCCTCACCCATGTATAAACCTCATGGATGAAGAAATGTTACAAAATCAATGTATTAACCTCAGTTAATAATCAGGAAATGACAGTAGTTCTAGACTGCCCATGAGCTACCTGACGCCCTGAACCAACTTTGGGACTGGGAGATCCACCAGAGCACCATCTGCTGTCTCAGGCGTTAGAACTATAATAATATTATTTGATATTTCCTCTTTGTAAGATAGAACAGAGTTCCTATGGAAATATAAACTGGTGGAGCATTATTTGAGATATACACTGCTAATTTATGGTTTACTTTAGTATTAAGTAACATTAGTAGGCCTCTTTCGTTTTTAGCATCTTGTATATGTTTTGATACAAAACCTATTGCCACAAGGGGAAATTGTTTTTTTTTTTTTTCAGAATATTTGTATCATTACAAATGACTCATTTCCTAATATGTAACCAAGATTACTGGTATGCTTTTCAGGGCCATGGATCATGGAAGAGAAATAAGACTGCAGTAAGTGATCTTGGACACTGGGGGTCACTCTTGGCTAAACTAGGGTTTTCTGCAAACACAACAGTAGTCCATGGCTATAGTCTTAGAATGCTCCATTATTTCAAGTTAAATATCAACCTGTTTGAAAAGATATGATGGGTAATTTCACAGGTTACCATTTGAAATATGTGCCATTTAGGAAGGGAATTAAAAGAGGAGGCATTATGATTATGGGCAGGTGGCCCAGGACACATTTCATCCTAAAGTACAAGCAGAACCAGCTGTCATACCACAGATGAAGAAAACACATAAGGAGGGTTGAAATTTCAACACTACTCATTGTTTTATTGTTTTTTCCAATTTAAAAAAAATGAAGAGAAGAAAATTACAGCCACATTTTTAACATGCACATCAATTATCGTTTTTACAGGTAGTCAATGTGGATTTGCAAACATATCAAACCTCATTCTTATTTGCCAAACTATGAGGGACCACACAAGGCTTTCTGTTCAAAACAATTTATAGGCAGTAAATTTAAAATTAATTTATTTGGACCCCCTAAAAACAAATGTTCAGTACTGATACAGATATGCTGACGGCAGATTGAGCAAAGACGTTTTACCCTGTCGACTGGAAGAGGTGGCCTGAATAAAGGTTATGGAGAATTCTGAACTCATGGCACCATTGACTCTCAGGCGGAGCCTGCCTGTAGGACCCAGACTACGCCACGGGTTCACAATTAATGACTGATTAATGAGCAGGCTATATAATATGCCACTAAACTTGAAGTGTTCCGCCTTGCTTGGAAAGATAGTTTAAAAGAGTACAAGACAGCACTTAACAATGCCAAATCAGCATATTATTCCTCACTTATACACAATAATAAAGATAATGCAAAATTCCTTTTTAACACTATATCCCGTTTAACAAAAAGCAGGAACGAGGTGTCCCATTCCATTCCAATAACTCTAAGCAGCAAGGACTTCATGGACTATTTTAATGACAAAATTGAATCTATTAGACTTAAAATAAACAACTCCTTGTAACCTCAAATCCAGTCGGACCACATGTAATGGTTACAGCTATCTCTAGTCAACCTGTAGCATACTTTGATTCGTTCACACCTACCAATATATCAGAAATTACGTCTTTGATCTCTTCAGCTAAAGCCTCAACATGCTTATTGGACCCTATCCCAACTGATCTTAAGGCAGCTCTCCCTCTATTGGCTGAGACGATTCTGAGACGATTCTTAAAATTATAAATGACTCACTCATAGCTGGGCATGTCCCAAAATCTTTCAAGACATCTGTTATTAAACCATCAATTAAAAAAACAAACCTTGATCCTGATGTCCTTGCTAATTACAGACCCATATCTAACCTCCCATTTGTTTCAAAAATACTTGAGAAAATAGTGTCTAAGCAAATCTGTAGCTTCTTAAATGACAATAATATCCAGGAAACCTTCCAGTCAGGCTTTAGAACTAATCAAAGCACAGAATCAGCCCTAGTTAAAGTCTTCAATGACCTCCTTATCGCATCTGATAATGGATATATATCAATATTAATCCTATTGGATCTTAGTGCTGCCTTTGACACTATTGACCATGGTATCCTACTACACAGGCTTGAACACATGATAGGCATCAAAGCCATTGCATTAGCCTGGTTCAAATTATACCTCTCTGGTCGCTACCAGTTTGTACACGCTCATAATGAGTCATCAACCCATACCGAATTAAAGTTTGGTGTACCCAAGGCTCAGTGCTAGATCCCCTGCTGTTCTCCCTGTACATGTTAACTTTAGGATCTGTTATAAGGAAACATGGTATTACTTTCCACTCCTATGCTGATGATACCCAGCTTTACCTTTCTATGAAGCCTAATGACTATATGCCAATGACTAAACTTGATGCGTGTCTCCTAGACATAAAAACCTGGATGACTAATAATTTCCTTTGTTTAAATTCTGATAAAACTGAAGTTATGATGATTGGCCCTAAACAGCTGACCAACACTCTACCCCATCACCAAAACTTACTCAGTGGCCTGTCACTGTCATGTAACGCAAAAGTTAAAGACCTCGGGGTAATTATTGACCAGGACCTCTCTCTAAATAGTCATGTAAAACACATTTCAAAAAAAATTTTTTCCACCTACGAAATATTGCTAAGGTTAGAAAGTTCCTATCCTTTGAGGATGCTGAAAAATTAATACACGCATTTATTACTTCCAGGCTTGATTATTGCAATGCTCTGTTCTCTGGGTGTAGTAATACCTGCATCAAAAACCTACAACTAATACAAAATGATGCGGCCCGAACACTCACCAGGACTAAAAAAATATGAACATATCTCTCCTATCCTTACTTCCCTACATTGGCTCCCTATTAAAAGTCGAATTGATTTTAAAATACTCCTCCTAACCTACAAAGACCTCAAGGGCGATGCAGCACCATATATATTAAAGACTTACTTGTCCCTTACTACCCTCCTAGAACCCTAAGATCCTAAAATGCTGGTCTCCTTGTAATCCCAAGAATATCAAAATCTACAATAGGAGAAAGAGCCTTTTATTACCGTGCACCCCTCCTGTAGAATAATCATCCCCCCACATTCGACAAGCGGACACTCTCAATACCTTTAAGTCTAGACTTAAAACCCTCCTCTTTACTGTTTCCCATAGTTAGGGATGGTGCATGGCAAATCATCACTTCTCATGGGTCTTTTGGGAGGGACTGCCTCTGCACAGTCTTCATGTGTCATGCCGTACATCTCTCTCTCTCTCAATATTTATATATATATATTTATACACATATATGTACACCCAAATTACACATTTGCTTTCTGATGTGTGAGCCTGGCCTAATTCACTATTTTCCTCTGTCCACAATTTATCTTTGCTGAGTGTCATCCCTGCCTCATTCCGGCAGACTCCTCTCACCCTCCCCTCCTGAGTGGACTACAACCAACACTACGGGAGGCCCATGTCAGGACCGACTCCCCATCACAGAGGACCTTCCTGACACCGATGCTGGGCCCGACTCCCCTTCCTGAGGCTTTGTGATTGACCCCCCTTCACAATGGCGCTGTCATATGGACCCTTAATGTTACCCCCATGACCCATCTCACTCCTTTGAGTTTGTCACTATGCCTGGCCGCTGCTACATTGTCCAGCCATAATTCCTGATAACCACATATAGACTGACTACCATGTAATGTAAAAGTGGGATAATATTCAATTATGAACTATTATGAACCTTAGCTAAAACCATAGGCAACTTATAGTCTGTCATGGTTTTAGCTACTGATTGTAATTTTTCTCCATGACCCCTGGCAGTTGGGTTAGCCCCTTGAGTCATGGCATCTGCCCAAGGTTTCTTCCTAGATTAACTGAACATAAGGGAGTTTTTCCTTGCCCCTGTTGCTCTTGGGTGCTCCTTCTGTGAAGCACCACGAGACAGTACTATTGTAAAAGGCGCTGTATAAATAAAACTGAATTGCATTGAATATAATTAATAGAAGTAGGCTAATTGGGGGCCATATTGCATTAACAGCTCTTTTTCTAGTTTTACCATCAAGCAAAACATTTCTTGACAATAAGGATAGCCTACCAAAAAAAACAAAAAAAACAATTTGGCTTTTGTCAGTTGTCAGCTGTACATTTAGCCAAAGTCACTGCTTTTTTGCTTATTCCAGGTTATACAGTTATAAAAGTTGCCTAGCCATGGGACAAGATGGAGGTTGAATCAGTACTCATCACTTTTCAGTTAGATACGTAACATATGCTCTGATCAAGTCATGCATCACTCGTAACATTTTTTTACTTCTCAGATGAAGATGAGCGATGTCGGTCGGATGTTATAATGTTTAAATCCGTAATGCACTAGCAGGTGTCAGAAAGATAAATAATGTAATACTGACAGCCTGGTATTCCAACAACAGAAAGCACGTTGCTGCGTCATAGGTTCACAGTGTCTCTTTGTCTGGATGGGGAAAATTGTAGACCTTCACAAGACACTTTGTTCAGTTCAGGTAATTTTGGTAAAAAACGCTCAGCTCATATTTTCTGCGTGAGTATTTGTCTGAGAACCCGTCTATCCTGCTGTTGTTATGGTCTTAGCCCTACTATGAAACTTAAATTAATTCATACAGACGCGTCAACTAACTGTTCTGTTTTGTTCTGTTTTCGTGGCACACAACAAACAGGCAGGTGCTACCAATTTATTAACATGTGTGGTTAAAACGTCTACAATAAGTTGCATGCTTTCAGGGTGTAAGTCTCCCGTCACAATTTATTCAAAAGTGAACTGTTTTTGTAAAGTGGCCAATAAAACTGTGACGTAGTTGCGTTATTGTGACGTCATGTGGTCGACGGGCTATAAATTGAGCGGCCAAAACGAATTTTGTCACTTTACGTTCAGACACTTCACGGTGTAATCAATGGGTTGTAACACAGTAGATTCATCGCCAGGTCCTGAGGGTAAGTTACCAAGCCCACGTCTTTGTTGGTTAGAGGTAGAGGAGTCACTTCCCGAGCACATGCAAATAGAGTTGACCCCTGTTATCTCCCTAACGACCTCCGATATCCCTGCCCTGCTGTCCGAGTCTAAGGTGACATCCCAAGCAGTCGTCCAGGTTGACGTTGTGGCGGATATAGAGGGGGAGGGGTGGGCTGAAATTGACTCAGTTCCAGTTAAAGGTACGCCACAGGTCCAGAACAGTCCCAAGGCCCAGGAGCATACAGATCAGGAGAAGTCCTGTCCCTGCTGCTTTCCCCTTGGGCTCATGCTGAAAAGACTGTTTAAGAGAATCAGACGATATAAATAAATAATACTTTGTTACAAACACTAACTGGCTTCCACATTTTTATTGAGTTGATCGGTATGATTGACAGAACTTAGAAATAAATAATTAATAAAAATAAAAACTTTAATTGATAAGAAGGCCTAATATTTCACAGCTTCACTACAAAAGTCTAATTGATTAATGGGTAGGCTATTTAATTAATAGAGGTAAGCCAATTGGGGGGCATATTGCCACTTTCTAGTTTTACCATCAAGAAATAGGTTTAAGATTTCTTGATTAATTAAAGGATAGCCTACCAACAAAAACAATTTGGCTTTTGTCAGATGTACGTTGTGCAGAAGTCACTGCTGTTTTGCTCATTTCAGACTTGAGTTATAAAACCTGCCTTGCCATGGGGCAAGATGGAGGTTGAATCAGTACTCATCTTCACTTTACGGTTAGATAACATATGCTCTGATCAAGTCATGCACACAACATTTTTTACTACTCAGATGAAGATGAGCGATGTCAGATGTTATGGTAAATTCCATCATGCACTAGCAGGTGTCAGAAAGATAAATAATGTAATGCAATCTTAGAGATGTTGTTTTCGTTTGGGTTCTTGTGCAGGACAACGCCTGACCTTATGTAGCCAGTGTGTGTTGGCAGTTCCAGGGTGACAAAGGCATCGATGCCACTGACTGGCCCTCATACTCCTCAACCAATTGTTGACCTCTGTGAAATTAACCTCAGTTTACTTAACATTACAGTCAGATCCAGGCAGAAGCAGAATGATGAAATGCAATCCTGTATATAGCCCTCACCCATGTATAAACCTCATGGATGAAGAAATGTTACAAAATCAATGTATTAACCTCAGTTAATAATCAGGAAATGACAGTAGTTCTAGACTGCCCATGAGCTACCTGACGCCCTGAACCAACTTTGGGACTGGGAGATCCACCAGAGCACCATCTGCTGTCTCAGGCGTTAGAACTATAATAATATTATTTGATATTTTGATATTTGATATTTCCTCTTTGTAGATAGAACAGAGTTCCTATGGATATATAAAATGGTGGAGCATTATTTGAGATATACACTGCTAATTTATGGTTTACTTTAGTATTAAGTAACATTAGTAGGCCTCTCTTTCGTTTTTAGCATCTTGTATATGTTGTGATACAAAACCTATTGCCACAAGGGGAAATTGTTTTTTTTTTTCAGAATATTTGCAGACTCCATTGTATCATTACAAATGACTCATTTCTTAATATGTAACCAAGATTACTGGTATGCTTTTGAGGGCCATGAAAGAGACTGCAGTAAGTGATCTTGGACGCTGGGGGTCACTCTTGGCTAAACTAGGGTTTTCTGCAAACACAACAATAGTCCATGGCTATAGTCTTAGAATGCTCCATTATTTCAAGTTAAATATCAACCTGTTTGAAAAGATATGATGGGTAATTTCACAGGTTACCATTTGAAATATGTGCCATTTAGGAAGGGAATTAAAAGAGGAGGCATTATGATTATGGGCAGGTGGCCCAGGACACATTTCATCCTAAAGTACAAGCAGAACCAGCTGTCATACCACAGATGAAGAAAACACACAAGGAGGGTTGAAATCAACACTACTCATTGTTTTATTGTTTTTTCCAATTTAAAAAAAATGAAGAGAAGAAAATTACAGCCACATTTTTAACATGCACATCAATTATCGTTTTTACAGGTAGTCAATGTGGATTTGCAAACATATCAAACCTCATTCTTATTTGCCAAACTATGAGGGACCACACAAGGCTTTCTGTTCAAACAATTTATAGGCAGTAAATTTAAAAATAATTTATTTGGACCCCCTAAAAACAAATGTTCAGTACTGATACAGATATGCTGACGGCAGATTGAGCAAAGACGTTTTACCCTGTCGACTGGAAGAGGTGGCCTGAATAAAGGTTATGGAGAATTCTGAACTCATGGCACCATTGACCAGTAAAAAGCCAAAAAGAAAGAAATTACTTTACATACGAGTTTAAAAATAGTCAACAATGTTCCACTCTCTTGTAAAAGTGCTATATGATGAGTATTTTGTCAAAAATAGTGCATTACTTAAAATAAGACAGCTGAACATATTGATACAAATCATAATATTAAGATAATATATTCATTATTACTGTAATCCATTTTTTAAATGTTAGAAGTACAGATCATTTGGAGTGATCTGGACATTGTGTCTTTACAGATGAACCCTTAAAAAAAGTCCACTTGTATAACTTAAGCAAGTGCTTCTACTATATACAAAAAAAGGCCCAAAACATATACCATTCCATATGTGAAGAGAACATTTGGCACCAGGCAACCTATTTAAGAAAAAAAATGCGTGCTACACCAGACAGAAAACCTGCCCTTAAAAAGAAAAAGACAAAATGAACTCACTGCCTTCCTCTTCAATCAAAGTCTAAAAAAAAAAGAAAAAACTATATTTATATATATATAAATAATATACACATAGAAATCTGGATGGTGTTTCAGTTTAGCCAGTCCAGTCTGATCAACTGATCATCCTTATATTCTGGAATTACATAATAAATCAAGCAGCAATCATGACAATCAAATGAGGGGCAAATCTGAAGTAATATTTGGTCAAAACATAAGTGGGAAGAATGGAGACAGTACCTGTCAGACCTGACTAATCTATCTACCATGTACATGCACCACTCTGTCATCATCCCTGCACAAGAAAGGAGCTGAAAAAGGAAAGGGATGCTTATGTACAGTTAAGGTCCGAACTAGTATACAGACACACTAGTAAAGTTACCATCAAAATGGTCCCATTAGAAAAAAAAAACATACATTCTCAGGCCTAGTGCAGTTAAACACTTTCCACAGCCTAAACATCTCACCAGTCTGATCCCACTTCTTTTGTTTTTCTCTAAAAAAGGCTCTTCTTGCTCCATGGGTTCTCTCATTCAGTAGTCATGCACCTCCTGCATGAGGGGTATGCTGGCGTGGGCTGGCATTAGGGACATCTGGGAAAAGCTACTGTAGTCCACAGCTTTGGCTTCTGACCAAACCCAAAGTTACCTGAGACAAGGGCAGGGCAGGGGGGCGCAGGAGGAGGGGTGGGAGTGTTGAAGACTCATGCTCAATGTGAGACATCTCATTAAAAATACAGGCTGGCCCATTCAGGCAGCCCTGGCACTTTGATCTGATGAGGAAAGAGATGTAAAGTTAAGGGGGGTAGGTAGGAGGTGGGGTTGGGTAACTATTTACAGATGTAACAGACGTGGTCATTCTTGCTCAACACAGTCAACCATTCCAGTCCTCGTTCATTCCAATAAAAACCTTCTTCATCTGAGTACACCTCCATCCCCTCCTTTAGATACATCCCAGCAGGAAGTCACATGGAAGCGTCGCCATGGGTGACAATAAGCAGGAGAGCAGACAGACAAGACTAATCAATTGAGGACAGAACCAGCCCCAATATAATACATACTGTGATTAGTCTAAAAATGGCCACCAATGTGTTTGTGTGTAGTGTGTTTGTGTGTGCACTTGTGTGTGTGTGTGTGTGTGTGTGTGTGTGTGTGTGTGTGAACGGCAGAAAAAAGCGAGGCGTAGCTGGGGAGGAGTTCTCTCCCTCAAACCTCGTTGATAGTCCTCTCGGTGGGCCGGAAGTCAGCCCCTTTAGGGGAGGCCATGTAGAAGGACTGGGTCTTGCGCCTGAGACGGGCCCGCTTGGTGGCCACAGACAGGCTGCGCTTGCTGGACGTGATGATGTCATGGATGAACTTCTTGCAGTCGATGCACACGTCCATCGTGCTCCAGTCCTCTGTCAGCTCCTTGGGCAGCTCCATCTCGTCTTTGGAGGAGGACGCCTGCTCCCCACGCTTAGACAGCCTTCACCACCACAGCACACACAGGAAACAATAAGGATGTTCATCATGGGGAGATACTAGGCAAGGCTATATAGTTATAGTTATAGTTATAGCTATATTCTGTGCAAAGGCCATCTTTCATCACACCCATAACCCTAGGGATTATATGAAATGTGAGGATTAGTCTCGGCAGCTATACGGGTTGCATGAAATTTACACAAAATAATTGAAACGATACGATGCTTGCTCATACTTGCTCACTTGCATGGAGATATGGAATACGCTTCTCAAATATCTCTTAGATCACCTGAACTCAGTGATCAGAGCCTAAAGGCCTCCATCCTCTGTATTTAGCACACTCAAAACAAATCTCAAATGCGCAGCCTGAGAGCACAGGCTAAGGTTTTAGTGATTGGTGAAGGGTACCTGCGGAAGCTGCTCCGTCGGTGACTCTGGCTGGAGGAGGGTCTCTCTGGCTGGGCCGGGGCTGCCGTCTCCTCCTTGGGCAGGGCAGGGGAGCCCAGTGAGTAGATGGGCAGGGTGGCGTAGGGCTTAGATGGGAGCCTCATCTAAAAAAAAAAAAAAGCAATCACACACTGAGTCAGTGCAAAACATATGCACAGCACAACCATCAAGACTTCCTGTATGTTCTTTAAGTGGCTGTGAAGACTGGCAAATGGGCTTACCTTTTTACAACACTGAGAGCACACAGGCCTGCAAGGTGGGGCAGCAGAAGAAGAAAGAAAGAAAGAAAAAAAAAAAAAAAAAAACAATTAGTCATATAGGCCACGTCACTCCTTTGTCCAGAGCGCTGGCGTTCGTCTGTTCTGGGAACTGGGTGGTAGGGAGGTAATGACTGTGGTGAGCACTAGGCTGGGGAGGCTTCACTCACCTCTTGCAGAACTGACAGTTGTAGGCCCAGGTGAAGAAGGAGAACTTCTTGGTGCGGCAGGAGAAGCAGAGCTACAGTGAGTGGAGAAGGACAGCCTGCATTAGAGGAGCTCCCAACACAGACCACACACACACCACACACACACCACACCCCACCACACACACACACACACCACACACACACACACACACACACACACACACACACACACAGAAGCACAGTTTGTCTGAAGCCACCCATGTTTACACTGGCAGCTCCATGGCTTCATGAGTGGGACTCCCATCTCAAGAGCTCTTCCAAGACAAATAAGCTAAGCAATGATGTGATAGTAACTAGCGACAGGCTACACAAAAATAGTGGCTCTTGGAGTATTGCCCATATTGAGTGCCTTTGTAGATAGATGTTACTCATATCAGGAAGTTATAGTAAGACAGTATTTGAAGTGTTACGTTTGAGTAATATGCCATGTGTTTGTATGGGAATGTACACCACCACTGTGCATTATTTGTCAGCAGATATATTTTTGGAGGATCAGTGTAGATCACCTTCCCCTTCTTGAGGGCGTTGTAGACATCTTTGTACTGCTGGAACTTCTCCAGCTCGGCCTTGACCAGAACCTGTCTGATGTGCATCACCTCCTCCACAGTCAGGGCCAGGCACTCCACAGGATAGCAGAACTCCTCCTGGAATGCACGCGCATATGTCAATCAAACACAAATTTGTCAACACCCTTCACAAACCCATGCCAGATTGGCACGCTGAAGTGGACCACAGCACATACCACACATCACTATGGCAACATGAAACGGACATCACACACCCAGTTCAGGGCAGGACCTCAAACATGACCTTCATGCATGATGCTGGCTTACGTTGTCTGCTGACAACATCTAACCTTAGAGCCATGGGACACAGACCATGCCTTATACACAGATACCTCATGGGACGAGCATAGGGGCGAGGACAGGAACATAAAATGCAGCAGTTATCTTGTCCTCCTGGGAGAGCTGAAAGCTGCTACACAACACATAGCTCAGTAGCTAGCGCCACAGCACAGCAGCACTCTTGGCTGGGAATATGCTTAGGCCTACTGTTTGTTATGCTCTCAGCTTTAAAAAGACTTAGCTTAGCAAATGGGCTTTCCAGGGGTTAGAGCTCCTGCAAAGCATCTTTGGAACAATACTCACATAAACAAACAAAGAACCCCGACATGAGACCACTTTAATGGAGTGCTTGGATGTACATGGATGACAGAGCTCACAAAATCTACTGCAGTAATAACAGCCTCCTTCATTAAAAGACTTTCTCTATAGCAATACTCAATAACACAGACTATGATTTACACAAAGTCTGTTAAAACTGCACTTGTTTTGTAAGACAAAAATATGGCAATTAAATCCAGGCATGTCACTTGGCAAATAGACTTTAAGGAAGTCGTTTACCCAAAGCAACTGTGCAAAATAAACAAACACACACACACACACGGATGCACATGAAAACTTCCATATATACACTGCTCCAAGTATCATAATGGCCAACAATCTATATTGTAAAACAGTAAGTATGTTTGTGTACAGACACACAAATGATTAAAAGTATATAATGCTGGATTTGCAGTTCTGTTGGCAATTATGGTCCATGGTTGCCTAGTGTTAGTTCTCAAGTGAGCAGTGTGTCTTGAACCAAGTGAGCAAGCAAGAGAATTCTGAGTCCTCCTTCACACACACACACACACACACACACACACACACACACACGAACAGACACAAGCAAACGTACCGCTCGGGAACAGCTGGGTACCTCGCCCTGGCCACCAAACAAAAACGACATCAGTGAGAGGGGTGCATGTTCAGATGCATGCTGTCAAAGCACATGTCCCTGGCGGAGGCTGAAGGACGTGTTAATGTGTGTGCATGCGTGGACCTAAGCAGGCCATCTCTGGGGCAGAGTAAGTGTGTGGGATTGTCTGCCCTACAAACCCACTTTTACATCTAAAAGAGGAAAATATGCTAATCATGTTTATGTAGGGAGCTAAACTAAAGTGGCAGTAAATTAATGTGAATCTGAAATGTTATGCTCAGCATTCAAACAGACTGGTCTATCTTTGGCCGTTCCTCATGAGAACAACAACGATCTTAACATCCTACTTTTTTCTTTTAAAGTTAATGTTTTGGACTTGTATTGTGTTTAAGCAGATAGGACAGTAGAAATATGGCAGAAAAGTGACTGGGGGAGAGAAATGGGGAAGGATCAGCAGATGACCCTGGGCCAGAATCGAACCCAGGTCCCCGGGTTAATGGTATGGATGCCTAGGCCAACTGCACCATGACATCCCCCTTTACATCCCTTGTTTAACACAATGAGGAAAGATGAAGATTCTGCTTGCCATATTGGAAAAAAAAAAAAAATCAAATATCAAATGGAGAGGGAGTTTCAAAATGGCCTATCAAACACCAAGAGAGTGCTTCAGTGGTTGAATACTGTGAATGATGAGTGACTATCTCTTATGAAAATGCCTCCCCCACCTCCACCAGATGCTCAAAAAGGACAGTTAGTCATTGTGAGCAAATGAAGAGAAGCACCCAGTTACAAAGAGTCACAAAGTAAAACACCAGATTCAACCACAGTGATGATGAGCCCATAGTCAACATGAAGACTGGGTGAAAGAGGTCAATTACCTTAGGAGCTTCCGAGGACAGCTGCAGCAAGAATGTAGAGCACATGGTTATGGCATTAGGAATGAGTCTGATACTCCGCTCATGAAGCCAAAATGTGATTTTAATACACTTGTGGACAACTCTGGAATCTCCATCTCAGGTCATATTGATATAGGCCATGATCATTCCAAACTCCTCTCTGGCATTGAGCCCTTAACTGTCTGGACAGAGTTTAACACTCCAGGCCCACAGCCCCAGCACAGTTGCTATTACATGCTCCCTGGAGTCCCATCCATCCATCCATCATGATGAGTTACTGCAGACACTCACACTTCCAGCCTTTCTTTTAGCGAACCAATACTTTGACTAGGACATCAGGAGCACTCCTCCACAGTAGCTATAGCAAAGGGCACTACAGCCTGGGCTTCAGCATGTGGCCTAAGTGTTAGACCCTTAGCCTGCACTGGCACAGTAAACTACCTACCAAGGACTTGGAGCTCTGCCGAGACGGAGGCACAAACGGGCGAACGCTGGTGGGAGCCTCCTTCTCGATGGAGTGTCGTCTCTGCGGCGGCGCGGGCCGTCTGTCTGGCTGTGGGGTGGAGGAGATGGGCAGGAACCTGGGTGGACCTGAATAACAAGCACATTCAGGGATCATTACAGCGGGGACACTGAACGAGGCAGTCTACCAGAGAGGTCTCTCCATGTGTCGGACCATGTAGGTCACTAGGAGAGAGAGAGAGAGAGAGAGAAAATGAAAATGGGAGTGAGAGTGTCTCTTACCCTTCTTCTCAATGTTAGACTCAGGGGACGTGTCCTCCAACATTGAGGCGGACATACTTGAGCTGCTGACTGACATTCGGCTGGGCTCCTCCTGTACGTACACACACACACACAAGCTCATTGGCCAATGATGCATCACATGCAAACACAAACATACTGTATGTAGACACTGTCAACACACACGCACTGACTTCAATGGAAGGTCCAAAACATTCACAGACACCCTGGATTCCAGAGCCATCCATATATATAGACACTGATTACTAAAGGAAACACAGAGGCATCACCAGTGTCCAGCACTGGCAAGCAGGCTAACCCACAGACTGCCATAAAGCTCCACTCACATCAGACTCGGAGCTGTCCAGTTCGGCTAATGTGGGGGCCTTGAGCAGCCTCTTCCTCTGGGACAGCTGCTGGGAGCCATCCACTCCATTGGCTGGACTGTGAGCTGGCGGCGTGCCATTGGACAGGGCCAGTGTGCTGATGGCCATCTTCCGCGGGGCGTCCGGGGTTGAGCCTGTGAAAGCGTGATGTCTTGTCAGGACAATTCCAATACAAGAAAGACATGGCCTGATATTCATACTAGAATCAAAATAAAATACAATTTAAAAATAAATAGATACAAAAACTAGTATTCTGAGGTATTTGGCAAAACCAAAGCGAAGGCGACATTAGATTTCTGTCAAGGTGCATCGCCAGATTGACAGGTCTGTTGTGGAAATAAGTGTGAGAGACAAACAGAAGTGTCCACACTCTCTCACACACACACACACACACACAGGATCAGATGGCACCTCAGACGAGTGGCCCAAAGGGTGGCTTATTGACTAAGGTATGGTAACACTTCTATTATGACCACTCTTGTGCAACACAAACACCAAGGCCAGAACTGGCTGTATTAGATTAATGCATGACAAATGGACAGTTGTTTGCACAGAGCAAACAGATGGGGCAGAACTGCAACAGCAACAGTACAGTCTGAAGTTTCCCATTTCCTTTATACACAAACAGTCAATTCTCCTGAATGAAAAAGGAACCCAAGTAAACATTTCCAGCACTCTGAAGGGACACCATTTTATTCATCAGGTCCATCAACCAAAATATTACTCCATATATCCCTATATGTTACACAATGGGGGCTATTCAATGTTCATTCCTCATTCTGACCCTTAGTTTGCTGCTGATGTAAACCTCAGTAAGGGACTCTCCATCACTTGGGACCAAACAGGAGACATCACAGGTTGCAGCACAGTAAAAATAACTCGGAAGTTATTAAATATTGATAACAGCAAACGGCGGGTGTTGCATAACAGCACTAAATCTATACTAATCCAAGTTCAGAAACAGAAAAATGCTGAGCTTAACTGTAAGCCTTCAGTATACACTGTCGGGGAAACAGAACTGTTATGGTTATCGGATCTTACATTCACGCACAAACAGTGCAGTTGAGATGAATGAACGCACACACACACACACACACATGCGCACACACACACACACACACAGTTTTGTTTGTTTTGTTTTGTTTATTAATTAGCCCATTCATTCATTCATTCATTCATTCATTCCACTTCCATTGAAGTGTTTTGCATTCACCCTCTGTGGTTAGAGATGGGTCTGCACAGGCAGTGGGTTTAGGATACTTTACCTGAGCTTCGGAACAAATCTTGCGGAGTGCTGATGCTTTTGCCTGCGCCTACAAAAGGGACACATTCTTCAATATGATCCAGTAGTCACCACACACAGAAGCCTGCCCACCCTCACCAAGACTGCTCAAAGTGCCATTCAGTGAGGGGAAGCCCAGACAAACAGAGCGCAGGGTCAGCAAATCAGCTGCATTCACAAATGGAGCGAAACCAGTAAAGCAGGATTCATTGGTGTGGGAAACGGCCAATGAAAATGTACTGGTCAGGGCAGTTGTGAACTTGCACACATCACAAAGAAAGGCAGAACATACTGTCGACGCACCCACACACAAACACACACAGAGACAGTTCAGCCACATTAAAAGCACTGAGTCATGTGAGGGGTGGATAGTGAGGGAGTGTGTAGTGAACCAGACGACACCAGAGAGGGAGGATGTAGAGAGAAGTTCCATGTTGGGTGACAGAGGTCATCTCTTAGTGACCTCAAGACTGGGCCAAACCACGGCCCTTGATCATGTGACGCCGGAGAAGCGTCTGTCCATAACGTGATGAGGCTGCATCATTCAGCATGTGTCTGAAGCCCACAGATTACCCTGATGGATCCCGCTGACTGATACGCCTAATCCACATGCTTCCCGTTCATTCACAGAATGTTCGCCCAAAGGACGCAGCAGATAATCCCAGTGGTACTGTGTGTATTTGTGTAACAAACACAACCCAACCCACCCACCCACTCGTCCATTTTGATAAATGATGCAATTGCTCACAGATAAGCACAAAGGCTTAGAACTCGAGAGCTCTCATATGTAGGAGTCGAGTCCTCAGTCACAGCCCTTCTGCTAGAAATCATTTTGCCATCACATGTATCATTTTTCCATCATTTTGTAAACCCTTTGTGTATATCTAGCCTAAGTCTAGACAAGTCCTAAGTCTACCACACAGACAGAGACAAGTATAAATCATCATGACAATGGCGGTGAATTAGTAACTACTACTAAAGGAATATCCCTACACAATAGTTCAGGCTAAACTGTTCCAGAAGGTTTTGCTGATGGTTACTTCTCTCTTGTTCTCTCGCCTCCACAGGTGTCCACGGTTGGTGAAGCGTTACCAAGACAGCAACACCTCCTTTCAAGATCACAGAAGGAACAAGAAGTGTTGTTTTTTGAAGGGGGGGGGTAACAAGATCCAACACGACCACACACAGACAAGGGATACAAACGCATGAGCCAAAGCCAGGCAATGACAGCATAACCAGGCCAGGGGGAGGGGGGGTAGAATTACCTGAAGAGTCAAAACTGTATGACATGCTAAGCGGCCGCAATACTGCAAGAAAGACAAAGGCAATTGGGAATCCAGACAGGAGAGGCAAACAAGAGAAGGTGGGGAAGAGGCATATTATAGGGCCGAGGGGGGGGACATGAAACAATCAGTTGGAAGAATTATTCAATGTCAGAAGAGCTGCATTGAACACATCACACTTATAGGAGACCTATAAGGCAAAATGGGTTACATAACCTCCACTCATGTTCCTGCATGCAGTAAGCCTGCATGTCACTCACATCACTAGGAAAGCTTACTTATCAGGCATGCTATGAAACATTCATCTCCTTCTAGGCAGTGCAACTACAGCAGTGACCACGTACATGGAACATGAAACAGGGCCATTTTCTCAAGCTAAACAGTTGCTGCTAATCCTTTTCGAGCCTGACGGAGAATGGTACTACTTGGGCTTTGTTTTCATAAGGTCAGTGAGAATGCAAGTACTTCCACGCACCAAAGCTTATATGATCTGCAAGGCCCTGAACAGCCTGACCTGTACCAGTCTTAAGTGTATGGAGACACAACAGACCAATCTGATTAAGCTAACTGTACCTACAGTAAAAGTAGAAACTAGGCACTCAATACACACACACACACACACACACACACACACGCACGCACGCACGCACACACACGATATACATACACTCAAATCAGCATCAAGTAGCTCTTTCAGATCCCCACAGTTCAACTACAAATCCGCATCTAGTGTACTTGTCACAGTATTACACATTATGATCACACATGAATCCATGCACAGCCCATGAAAATGATCAGTAGGCCTAACAATCCTCCCATTCACATTACCAAGCCAAAGCAACACTCCCAACATCTGAATGCCCTAACTTATGAGAGCAATGACACACGTTTCAAACCCACAGCATGTCCATTACAGATCTGCATATGAGGCTGTGCTGTCCTACATGACCTGACAATGGAGAGAATGGAACTGCAGGCCATAAAAGCAGTGTTGAGGCAGTTAAACAAGAGCAGTCTTAGTTGCACACATATAGCGACAGTCAGTAGCCATGCAAGAGCACACTGGACACACCACAGGCTGTGATGGGAATAAGCTAGCGTGGGTTTCCATGTCCTGTTCTCTTCGCACTCACACACACTCACACTCACATACACTCACACTCACACCACTCACACTCACATACATGATATACATACAAAAGATGTTGAGCCCAATTAATTCATCCTCAGCATCAATAAGAGAGCATTTAGTGCGTCATTAAATAATATAGTTCATAAAATATCACGTCATTAACTTTTATTGCTCTGATATTTAACGTCTACTAGGAGGCTGTCCGCAAGCACCAATACCTTTTATGCTTAATCACAGGGTGTGTCTATCATTTGTGTTTTTATATGTTGTTGAACTTCTTGTTTGCTTGCGTGTGTGAGAGGACATGAATGCAATTGTGTGCAGGTGTGAGGTGTGTGAGTGTGTTTGTGAGGAGGCCATAAGTGTGTCTGTGCTGAGTGTGTGGGGATGTGTTGGTTGCTATGGGCCTTACCCAGCCTGTTGCGGCGGATCATGTCTGGAGACACGGGCCTCAGCTTCCTCTCGGCCTTGATCTCCTCCAAGATGCGCTCATGGAGGCTGCGGGGGCGTGGGGGGTGGGGCTTCAGCTTACGTGCAGAGACCTAATTGGGCATAAACAATATGAGTGACGGGTCAGGGAAAGAAAGTCCACCAGACGGCTGCACAAACTGCTGAAAAACAAGGAATGAAATTAATGAGCAAAGAAGAAAGCGAGACAAAAATACAAGCTTTTTTTCCCCTCTTTGTGATGTCCAACTAGACCAGAGAACAACAGCAGAGATGGATTCTTTTGCTAGCGGTTCCTGCTCTTCAACATTGCAGAGCATGAGGCAGAAACATGAGAAGGAAATCAACACTCGTGGATGAACAGTCAGTGTGGTGGTGCTCTTACCGGGTTAAGGGGCGGCCGAGATCGGATGAACTCCAGTATGACCTCGTGAGCACTCTTCTTTAACCTGGGCGGAATGTCTCCATTCACCTGCAGCATCATGGGAAGGAAAGTGGTCAGAATCTCTAGAAATAGCACAGTCTCCTCTGAGTCTAACAGTCTGAGCCTTCAGGAGGCACACGAGGGCATCAGAGTAACCAGTCTTTACCAAAGGCAACACTTTGTTATGATTCTGCTAAATCAGCAGCAGTATATTACCATACGTAAGATACATCAAACATCTAAGAAATGGTTCATGCCTCAAGCATTCAAGACATTTATGGAAGACATATATCTATCTGCTTTAATCAGTCGTGCACCACCTTTCTAGTCCCAAGTGGCCATTCTAATGAGACGCATTCATTCGTCCGTGCAGGTCCAGTGCCAGCTAGGAGCAAAGGTCAAGCTCACCTGCAATCCACTTTATCCATGTGTTCTATATACTGATATGGACGTGAAACGTTTCAACACTGGCTTTGTTCTCTTTCAAAGTCCTATTCAACCTGTAGGCTACATTTGCCTTAGTCATCTCTAGTGCTATCTGAGCTGAGGGCCAAGAGTCTCTCTCTCGCCGCACCCCCCACCCCCCCATGCTATAAAAGCAGCAGTTCTTCAGATGGCCCCTGTGAAAGACGGAGTGTTATCTGATAAGAGGGGAGAGTTTGAGCCTGAGGAGAGAGGACTCCAGAGGAGCCAATGAGAAGCAGAATGAGGAAGAGCAAGTGCTCATATGAAAGGGGAACTACATCAGCAGCAGGAAACGATGGCAAAAAAACCCAATGAATTTTAAATCCGCACAGTCTGATAGATTTAGATGTAGAAAAAAAAAAAAAACAGTTTTCATAACCTGTGGTTGCCTGTGGCTTTTCAATCTAAAACCAAAATCATTTCTCTCTTTTAATAAACAAAGTGGTGGATAAAAGGAGAGAGACAAAATGAACCCCTGGCATCTAGCCACCACTGTGCTCTAGAATGTTCCCAATATCACTCTTCTGAGAGACAGGTAAGGAGGTAAGCCTAAATAAGATACATTTCACCAGATAGATTATTAGAACATGAACACTGCATATCTATACCATCCCAACAAGAGTCTATCAATGGCATGTCTTCTAGCATATTAGACTGAGGGTCTGCTGAGGCTACATCACAGCACCCATTAGCTCACAGCACAAAGAGCTTGGCAGTGTAACTGTGTGTGTATGTGTGTGTAACAGTTTAAGTGAATGAGTACGTGAGTGTGTATGAGTGAGTTTCCTGACAGCAACACCAACCATGACTTTGCGTAGTTTGTAGCGTTTGGAGCGGATGTCGTCCATGAGCATCTCGTAGGGGGTGAGCTGAAACTCAATGGGCAAAGGGTTGTACTGCCGCTCCTGCACCTTCTTCAGCTTCACACCGTTACGCAAGTCCCGCATCACCTGCACCCAGAAACGAGCCTACACACACACACACACACACACCACACACACACACACACACACACACACCACACACACACACACACACACACACACACACAGAGAGAAGTAAAGACCTTCCTCTGTATAAGCAGTCAAGTATAATTGAAAGTGTGTGAGTGTGTGAGTGTGTGTGTTTGCGTGTGTGCGCACATTTACCCAGTCAGCATTCTGCAGCTCATTCAGGTCCCTGACTGGTTCCTCTGGGGCATCTCCTTCCATCCGCCGCAGATTCTACAAGAACAAAAAGAAACAAACATGAACTAAAATATACACGAAGACAGTCAAACCATACATGGATGGCATGTACACGCACCACGCACGCACACGCACGCACGCACGCACGCACGCACGCACCACGCACCACGCACGCACACACCACGCACGCACCACGCACACACACCACCACGCACACACCACGCACCACACACGCACACACGACACACGCACACACCACACACCACACACGCACACACCACACACCACACACACACACACACACACACACACACACACAATTCAACTCCACAGTCTTGCACTTTAGGCATGCATGTGTGTAAATTGATTGCATCTCGTGCAGGCAGGCATCAGACGGATGTCATTGATCGTCTGTGGAGGGGCCAATCAATGGGCAGCTAATGCATCCTCTTTACACTGGTCAATTCAGTCAGGATGGCACAGGGACACCCGGCAGAGGGGACGGGGTCAGCCAGCATTCAGGTCAGCACAGGTCACAGCTGACTACAGAGCTTGTACTCTCCAATCCCACAATCCTCTCCTCCCACTCCCATTCTGTCTCTCTCCACTGCCCTCTCACAGTAACATAGTTTAATAATCATACAGTTTCAGAACCCAGGCTTTAAGCACAGAGATGATAAACCATAAACACCAATGGCACTTCACTTGTTATTTATTTAAGCTCTGGGTGCATCTCTTCAATAAAAGAATAAAAAGTTCAGTGCTGCACATCATCCGTGGGCTCTTCTATCACATCAACTTAAAGAGAACCCGCCTTCACAAATTCTGATACACAGTGCGTGTGTGTGTACGTGATCAATCCAGAAACATTGGCATTGGCAACCTCACGCCATCAGCAACAATCACTGTCAGTCACGCTCTGATCAAAGCGCAGTGGAAGATGCTGGGAGTGCTGCTGACTCTGCTTTGTCATGGTCTAGCCCCAACTCTCTTGTGGATTGCCACACACACACACACCCACACACACACCACACACACACCACACACACACACACACACACACACACACACACACACACACACACGTTGCGCACATAAGTGTAGTGCAGATGAGGTATTTGGACCACACCACTGAAGCCAATAAACAAAACTCCTTTCCCTGTGGCATCACTACTATAATAAGAGTCACGTTCATGAATAGCCCATCAATAACTCAGTAAAATTGGCTAGCTAGCAGGTTTGGAGCAGCTTCCACGCAGCCTCTGGCTGCCTAATCCCCTTAGACTGCAGCCTCTCCATCAGGCTCCACTCGTGGGTCGAGCTGTACATTACATAAGCTGCCCCCGCTAAATAAATCCCCTGCTACATTCACACACGTCCAACTCAATGCCACAGCCCCGATGCCGAGAGTCAGGCTCCAACGCTGCAGTCCAACAAGTGCCAGCAGTCACATTTAATCTGGCTAAACCACAAGCACCTAGAGGAGTGTGTGTGTGTGTGTGTGTGTGTGTGTGTGTGTGTGTGTGTGTGTGTGTGTGTGTGTGTGTGTGTGTGCGCGCACGCACGCACGGGTGTGTGTATGGTTGTGTATGTACGTGCGTGCTAGTCTATGTGTGTTTTGACATGGCAGTGTAATTTCAATTCTGGGTCCGGCTCTCTGATGCAACGCTCTTAAGGATGCATAAATCCCTGCGTCAAATGGCACCGCAGGAGTCCTGTTGCTGCGGGCCTCGTTTTCCAAGCAGCGTGCCTGGGCTTACTGCACACGTCTCCTATGGTGGAACTGAGACGAGATAAACCCACTCAAATCCACGTAAAGACCCGGAGGGTGCATAGCAACAGAGACGTCAACTAAGACTTAAAACACATTCATCATTTCATCATTTTAAGGCCCTTGAGGGTAGTAATAGATGAGACGTGTTGCTTGTTCACAGATAGCCAACACTGCTACTGCTCACCATATGAGACGCTGTATGGACTAGGGGATGCTGGGGCAACAATGACAGGCAGGGTAGATCAGCCAAACCCTGGAGCCAGCCAGCTTAAAAGGAGTCAGCCGGATTTGGCACCGACACGACTGCAAGGTGTGTGTGATCCTGATCAGCGCCTGTGTGTGACAACCTGACTGAGACCGTGGAATGTTCCGAAAGAATGCAGCAACCCTTCAACACAGTAAAATGTACCTGCCACAGGTGCAGGCATTGTGTCAGGTACATTTGCAAATTGTGTGAACAGCGTTGTGACAACTAGCTGTCAATTTGTTATCTAGACCCACTGCTATGCCACTGTGATAATGAGGTGGACGGGGGATAGGACCCAGAATCCTCTTTTACAGAGCTGAACACTCACTCCAGCAATTAAGCTTGACACATAGGATGACGTCTTCAGAATGGGCCTGTGCTGCCTGGCCAGTGGAGGTGGTAGGAGCAGACGGTCATTTGCAAGCTTCCCTCGTTCATCGATGACTCACTCTCTGCCGCAACCCTCTCAGTCTTTTTTGGGTTTGTTTATCTGTATTGAGATCTCTCGACAGAAACAGCCTCTGAGCCTGTGTCTAGAAATAGCAGCCTGATTTCCATTGATAGGCTCAGCATGTTGTGTTCTTGGGAACCCATACAGTAAAGACACACAAAAACAAATCTCAGAGGACATCAGTTGTCCAAATGAAATTAACAGTGCTCACAGCACTGATGCTCATCGCTTTGACCCTTAAGAAAACTGCTTTTTTTTAGGACTAAGAACTAAGACAGATTGTCCTACAAACATCTGCTGGTAGCCACCAGGTCTGAGACTGTGCCCTTTACAGAGCCTGTGTCTAAAGGGAGGCATGTCTCTGAAGCCAATTTACAGTGTCAAGTCATTCACCTCGTTCTGTCTAGGGGAGCTAAGGCTCGCCTGGAACACAACACATAAACATGTCTCACCTCCTTGGCACTCTTGATCTTCTCCAGAAAGGTGCGCAGCTCCCTGGTCTCGGCGTAGAGGGCTCGGCACACAGCCTGGTAGTGGTTGGGGGCATCGGTGGGACTGGGCAGGTGAGATGTGCACAGCTAAAAGGAGAAAGAGAGAATGTGGGGTCAGGGTTACATGTCTATAAGTTCAATGAATGACAATTAGGCATTTCTGGATAAGGTTACTAGAACATGGCAATCTAAGGTGCTTTCATACTCTAATATTTACTCATCTGGCAAACCATATTATTCATTTCATATTCAGTGCCTGAACCATGGATTAACAGCTGATCACTTGAGTGCTGTGAGGATGTGCCACCTTTTAACCAGCATGATCTAGAAATCCAAATCATAAATTCTCAGCCAGTATAAATGTCTTGGTTTCTACTGTGTTATGCGGAGATTAGAAGTCTGAGAACTCTGGTTAAACGACAGAGCATCATGTTCTGCACACAACAAGAATGTGAGCAAGAAGATCACACTCTACTTTTCAACTAGAGGTCAGAACAATGTTGTTAGTTGGCTATATTTATGTTCTAATCTAGAACTAGCTGTTCATTAGTCATGTTTTAGTCTGTGACCTATCTTGTAACCCTCTTCAAATACAAAATACACAGAACAGAATTGATTTCAAACGCATGTAAAACACAATCTCGTTATGCAAGCATGTTGGGGTGTTGGACTGGGCATTTAAGATGGGTCAGACAAAACACTCCCGTCATCAGCACAGACATCACCCATAACCCCTTGCACACCCCTCTGACGGATACCTGTGGTGGCCCATCCCTCATGAGGCATGATGGACAGGTGTAAATAAGGGCACATTCACACACTCTTTCTGAGCGGCTCAAGTGGAATAAAACCGTCGGTCGCATGCCTGGATGCAGGCATGATGTCAAATTACCATGACCTGCCGGGACTGAAACCGGCCAAATAACATTTCTGCGGCAGCACCCTCCCAGACCCGCCCTACCATGGAATGAATAGTACAGGTGTTGACAATCACCTGCTTTCCCCCTAAGCTATGACAAAGCAGGAACACCAAGACACAGAAAAAAAGAACAAGTTATATGTCTGTCTCATGAGCGGCCTGTACACTTTCTCCATTTCCTGACTGGCAAAGAGACCCGTTTCCCTGTTTGGTGAAATAAGTGTTGACACAGAGAAGGACATAAAGAGTTCATTTAAATGGAGTTTAACAAGACCAGCTGAATAGAGAGAGTGACTAACCCTAGGAGAGTGAAATGGGCAGATATCAAGTCAGTCAAAAAAAAAAAAAAACTCTAGATGATTTCAGAGAGAATATTATATGAGCATTCACACCTCATTTGACTCCAAAACCCTAGAGGAGGGAACAACCTCTGTATAGGACACAGCCCTCTCACAGCCCCCTGCAGCAAGTGTCCAGCCAGCTTACAGTGTTAGCCAGAGTAGTCAGCAGCAATGCGCTCTCTAAATCATCTGGCTGTTCTCCCCCTTGCCCACCTTGACCAAGCCCATCCTCCACTGACAATTACGCCATAAGCCTCAGGACTGGTTTCATAAAGGGATTGCTCCTTTACTGTAGGCTACTCATACAGATTATCACATAAACAGGCCAGTAGCTCAACCTAAAGCTGCTTACATATAGTACTGTATGTCTGAGGAACAGTAAACTAGAGGTCCAAAGGGAAATGGCCAACAACAGAGTCATGGAAATACTTTAATAAGTATTATGTAACTGTGGGAAAGGGGAGGTGGGGGGTACAGTTATGGTCTGTATGAAACTACTTATGGTAAGACGATTTGAAGCCTTCATGCAGTGACATAATGGGTAACAAATTAATTGTTTGTTTCTAAATCTTTACTTCATCAAAGAGCAACTCTGGTAACTTGAGGTCTATATAAATGGTGAACCTTCTAATGAAAAGCATTGCTCTCTTCTGAAGGGGTCAATGCCTCTGCAAAAGTATTTTCAACACTATAAAGTATTTTTTTTTTGTTTTTTTTTTTTTTTACCTAGCGTGGAAGAGAAGCACCAACATCCTCCCACCCACCCCTCACTCACTTCTAAGACGTCACGGTAGCCTCGAATGTTGCACACTCCGGCTGGGTCCTCCTCCCCCTCATCCTCCTCCTCAGTGGCCTCGTAACCCTCATCAGGACAGGGGTCTTTCTCGGCCTCGCTCTCCGCCATGTTGGTCATGAGATCGATGAGTCGCTCCAGAGGAGGGCTCAGCTCCCGTTCCTCATTCTCCTTCAGACCGTAGTCTAGAGCCTTGTAGATCATGATGCCCAGGGACTCAATGATCTGTCAAAAAGAACATGCAGAACAACACAAATGCTTTTAACACATGTTCTCCACAGGAGCCTAATTCACAAACTCAACACATCTGGATGCAAACACACATGCACAAATATTCCATGCATTCCCTGCAATAGTTTTACAATAAAGCATCACAGTTCAACATTTTGTTGATTTTTTCCAGCAGTTTACAGAACAGCTCACGGATAAAGCATTGATATCAAAGTACAAGCAGTGCTCAAGTAAAACAAGTATAAACAAATATGATGTTTTCCTTCAGCCATGAGTTAATTGCTGATGACAGCCACGTCATGCTGGGGCAAGATTAAACCACAGTTTCAAGGTGCTTCCAGGGCAGTTCTTTGTGAAATTCTTTGAATGTCCCATGACTTGAAAACAGACCGTTCTCTAAATGTGTTGAGACGGAACACAGACCACATAATCCATAATCCTGGCACAGTCCCGGCCATGAGACCATCTTAATGGCTCACTCGTGCCTCAATGACACTTACACAGCACTTTCAGCAGTAAAAGCATCCTCAGTCTTGGGCCAAGCCACACATCACACTAGCCTCAAAGAGAAATGACGTGGTTGCGCTCTCAAGCTATGGGCTACACAGTATCAGTGTTATGAGTTACACTGGTATCGGAGACCTGAAGTTGGGGCAGTAATATTGATATACACTGCATGATAGCTCTTTGATAGCCAACTACCCATTCAATTTCATGCTCTCTCTGAGATGCATGACTTCATGCTCTCATCTGCATGTAGGCCCCTTGTCACCTCATGATGTGGCATCATACACAAACAGAGCATTCAAACTGACCATTCAGCCCATCTCAACTAAAAAAAGCAAAATATAAAAAAATGTAATCACTCAGTCTAAAAACACAGGGAGGGGTGACGATACGGCAACACATTTTCTCTATATGGACTGGGTGATAGGACTTCCAATCAAAATCATCTTTAATTGACTGGCCTGGGCAGAATCACATGACGGGTAGTGTGCCTTCAAGTAACTGTGCCTGAACACACACAGTAGAAAACACAGAATAGAAAGAAAAAGTTATCAAAATAAATAACAACAGTAATAATAAACAACTATTAGTTGTCATGTTCTTGATCATTGTCAATTAACGGTTACAATTGTTGGTTTGATACATTTTTCCATTAATTGCCCAACCCTACTTTTAGCTCCACATCACCCCAGCCTATCTAGGTTACAACAGGACCATACGACTTGTGACTGAGGACAAAAACATGTCTATCAAGATTGTGCGTGAGTCAACTGCCCATCTGAATTCAATGACTTTCCCATCAGTGGGTCTGGTGAGTAAATACTATGGTCCTGACGCAGAGTCATGTGGCATCACTGTGAGAACTCAAACTACCACTTCCTGCCGGCTAGGTGCCTGTGACCCGACCTGACAATTGGCCGTAGACAGACCCTAGCTCATCCTCATGAGCCTAGATGTTTGCGTGCGCGCACACACACACACACACACACACACACACCACACACACACACACACACACACACACACACACACACACACAAAGAGCCTCTCTGTGTCTGAAGTCATCACCGGCACTCTATGGAATGGCGGTCCCAGCCTCCACTCTATTCCCTAACTCAATTCAGTCCCCCGACGTGAGCATGGACATGGTTCTAGGACTGCCCTCAGAGACACACACAGACATGACAATACAATCTCAAAGAGGCTACAACAAGGACTAGAGCCAAAGCATGAGTCTAGCAGACTGGCACAACCCCTTCAAAACACATACACACACACACACACAAACAAACATGCACAGACACACACAGGCACACACACACGTACAAACGCACACACACAAGCCAACGACGAGCCTTCAATTACAGCTAATACAATTGAAGTCCATAAACAGTTTAGATCTGAGATGGGCAGCTGTGTTATGTTGTGCTGGACAAGAGTTTAAAATAAGTTTAATAATGACATTTCCCCGCTGAGATTGGAGATCACACCAAACACACAAGAGAGAGTCTCTCATTTTTGGGGTTGGGTAGGGGTGAGTCTGGAGGTTAATACACACACACGCACGCACGCACGCACGCACGCACGCACACACGCACGCACACACGCACGCACGCACGCACGCACACACGCACGCACACACGCACGCACACACGCACACACGCACACACACACAGCTGGCTCAGTCATGAAAAAAGTGTACTCAGAGAGGCCAAATGGCAGGTTTATCCAATCCATCAGGGCCCAATCTCAGCATTAAACTTCAGAAGGGTCTGGCGTCTGCAAACTCACTACTGCTTGTTGCTGTACCAAGACGTTGCATGTGAAAGTAGTTTGATGCTCAGAAATCAGATATCCCGATCAGCGATATGTCCTCATGCCTGCATCAGTCCCAGGCCCACACATTTAGCCCAAGCTTCCTTGGAGCTGGCTTAGAGGCTTAAAGTCATTATATCAGACGCCAAGCATTCCAGATGTCAATCTCTCAAAACAGCTGACAGATATGAATAGTATAGCTTGCCAGAGATGGATAATCTAATCCAATCCAGGAACAGACAGCAAAAGATGTGCTGATGGGAAGAAACACTGCATCAAGAAAGAGCAGCAAAGACTGAAATATCTTTATTAGACTAAAATATCTTTAAAGGCTACTAGCATGAGAAACCATATGACATCCAGTGTCACCTCATGTTGCCCTTTGTGGAACATGTGACCTGACAGTAGAATGCCAATAGGCAACATGTTTACATACTAACTGTGACACATGGGAGGCCAGTGAGAAGCACGCGGGGGGGGGGGAGGGGGGGGGGTTGCAGTTGTGCCACACACATCCATGAATGTCCCCCATTGGACTGCAGTGCCATGTTAGAAGCCCTGGCACACCAACTGCCCTCTGAGGAGACGGGGAAGTAAGGCACTAGAGGAGGGCTTCAGAGCTCGGCGTGCACAGCCAGGGCATGCTGGGTGCCAAGCGCAGGACAAAGATCTTCAGAGGGGGAGAAGAAGGGGAAAAGGCCAGCGCTCCCACTGCAGTGAATGGAATGGAGTGGGAACAGGATCGCCTGACTCCGAGATAGACACCGACAAGGAGACACATGAGCAGATTTGGCTCAAGGGAGTCTGGGAATTTGAAGACCTCTAGAGGGAAAACACTCTCCTGTGCTCGCACACACACACACACACACACACACACACGCAGCCACGCACACAAAAAAAATAATAATAAAAGAAGTATATGTTTCGAAAAAAGAAAAGCCAATTCCACCAACTTAGAGCCACATGATTCATACACACATGTATCTTTATTCTTCTATCTGCATTTAATTCCTCAATTCAGTGAATGTGTCACTGCAAAAATGTGTCTTTCCATCCTAGTGCCAGGGGGCACCACTGGATGGCATTTAGAGAATCTTTAACCAGCTGCAATGGCAGTCCTGCACATGCCTGAAATCTCCCAGCCCCCTCACAGAGAGCAGTTCAGGAGTTAAACACAAGGAACGAGAGAGAGAGAGAGAACAGGACTTTTCTCTCCAATTACACATCACAATCTCATTTGGAGGCTTGTGACTCAGAAGGAATGAGGACAGGAGGAGAGGAGAGGAAAGGAGAGAAGGAGAGGAGAGGAGAGGATGGTGGGGGTGGGGTGGAGGGGAAGCAGGAGTCTCAGCTGACAGGGTTGGGAAGAGCTGATGGAAGAGCAGACACACAAACACGCTCTTCACACCCTGGAGGACAGACCTACTAGCATGTCATTCTCCCCACAACTGGGACAGTCATGGCTCAGAGCTCATTTCAATGGCATCAGTAATGTCAAAGCAGAACCAAAGACCTGCCATATTACCCAGACAGCCAAGTTAATACAAACTATGGGAGTGTGACACAGTGTGATACAGCGTGCATCTCAGAGGACTGAAACCAAGGCTGTGTTCAATACATATGTTGCCACTGTGGCATTGTGAATGTGGTTGTTTTCCTTCAACTGACAAGACACACACACACACACACACACACACACACACACACACACACACACACACACACACACACACACACACACACACACACACACACACACACACACACACACACACGTCAATTCTCATGCAGCAGAAGAACAACACAATGAAGAGACACAGGACATGGGCCTGGAAGCACCATTCACATGATATCACTGCCATAGGGTCTGACGTGCGTGTGGGCGAACACACACACACACACAAACACTCATCCAGCTGTGAAGTACAAGGGGGGCTGCAAAGCCTTTGCTCCTGTTTACATAACAGTCCTCCAACAAACACAGCATCTCAGCTTCGCCTTGGTATTTAGAGGGAAGAGGAAGAGAGTGTGTGTGTGGTGTGTGTGTGTGTGTGTGTGTGTGTGTGTGTGTGTGTGTGCTCAGTCATGAGAGCAGCTGATGTCTGACTCCAGTCAGAGCACTATGCCATTGCCTCATACGTAGGCTAACCGGCTCCCGGCTAATAATCTGCACTGGAACTTTCTCTCCAACGTCAAGCGCGACGATTTCCTTGAACTCCTCAGCGGAAGGTTCCATGCCTGAGAACAATTTGAACATCACAGATTTCACAAGTGGAAACTCATGACAAATCATTATGTGATCAGCGCAATCCAGAAGCCAAAGACTGGCCGTACCCAGAAATATATCAGCTTGCCAGACGTGTACTGAGAAATGTACAAAGTCACTTGAGAATGAAGCACTCAAGAATGGTGTGGTCACTTGAGTAACAATAATTAATAATCAATCACTTAAACCCTCATGGAAAAAATAAGCTTGCCACTTCATTTAAAACCACTCAAGTGTCAAGAGTCCATTTGCTGCCCCTGGCATGCTTTACATTAGTGGCTAAGGCTCGGAGGACTGTTAAAGAAACGAGCAACAGACACTTAGTGAAGATTAGCTTTAGCAAGACTGAGAAAATGACAAACTCTCTACAAAATTCTTCAGGCTCCATTAAATTGTTTTAGTGTGAGAATCCATTTGAGTAGAGCCTCACAAACCAGCCCTGAGTTTATGCCTCATTAAAGCAATGTTTCACGTATAGCTTTCAAGCGTAGCGCACAGACGTGTGTGTGAATACATTCCAGTCTTCCGGCCACTGCCATACAAACACATGATCTGTAATGGAATTGAAATGCCTGTTCACACACATTCAGTGGCACACGTGTGCTTTGAACTGCTCATCAATGCATGACATAACATAGAGCATAATGCACAGCACAGCACAGCACAGCACACACAACACACACACACACACACACACACACACACACACACACACACACACACACACACACACACACACACACACACACACACACACACACACACACACACACAGTCTACCAAGAGCTGCAGCTCCTGCTTCAAGCAGCAGACGATCAATAGTAATGACATTGTTAGCTGTATGAACATGGCTGAAATCCTGTTAGGATGACAGAGAAGAGAAGAGCTGTGAGAAGAGGCCTGTGTTTGGCCTTGTGTACAGGCTAATTAATGAGGTTCCACTCCACACACACTGGGACTCAGACAGTCAGGTGTGCCCACGTGTCTCATCGTTCTTTCATTCATTCGATCACACACCCCCTCACCTGCCCCCTCAATCCAAACACTGCCCACTACAAACACAGCCAAGGGCCGGGATGAAAAGAAAAGTAAATAGATATGGTCAGACAAACACACGGTTTCTCCCCCTTTTCACTTCAAACAATAACCCATAGTATTAATTCATCTCTAAAGGGCCTCCAGCCTCTAACTAAACAATAAGCATGTGGTTGCATTTCAGTGAAGATGTGATCTCCCAACATGAAAGCTAGAATCAGCTTGTATGTAGGCCTCCACTTAATACCAAACCCAAAGGCATGGTGAGACATGCAGAGATAGGGTCTATAGGCTGTACACACAGCAGGAGTCCCAGCTGACAGGTCCAGGAACAGTCACACATACAGTAGCCTTACTGACTATTCTCCAGTGGTAGGCAGGGTGGATCTGTACCTTACTGACCACAATGACACAAATGGGTGTAAAGAGGCACACATAAATACATACATACATACATATATACAGCACTGGGCCAGGAGGTAAGACCATAGTGCAGTTAGTGTGGACTTAACAGGGGACCTACAATATGCAAGATCTTTGATCCGCTTCAGCCCTCTCTGGTAAACTAAGTGCCAAATACTGATTCTACACAGCTGATTCCAGTAATTGGCTGATCTTCCAAATTGAGGAGTTGTTTGAGCCAATTAAAATCAGCTGGTGTAAGTGGTTGGTAAGAACAGATATGTGGCATTTACACTGTATAGGAATCAACATGAACAGGACATGTAACACACTACTATACAGGGATGCTGCATTCTGATTCTGCAGCTCAGTGGCAGGGTGGCCGTAACCTCATGTGGCACCCCCAACAGAGGCTATGGTCACAGAGCTAAATCTGCTCTGCCTGCTAGCTGCGGTTGGACTCAGCGCTAAATGAGTGCTGTCAGTTATGCTTCCTCTCTTCAAGCCTTTCAGTGGAGTCCAGTCGAGGACAAGCTCACAGTCCGGACCAGTCACTTAGTCAGGCCAGCGGCAAGATGAGACAGGACAGCACAGACGCATCCTCAGCGCTTTTGGGCAGCAGGGAGGGAGAGTGCAGCAGCCAGAGAAAGAGAGAGCAAGAGAGAGAGAGAGCGAGAGAGCCAAAAAGAGACTGAGCCAAAAAGAAAGAGAGCCAGAGAGAGAGAGCCAGAGAGAGAACACTCAAGTAAGCGTGAGAGAGAGGCAACTGTTATGTAACGCACTCGCCTAAATCCAGACTACTTTGGTGTGGAAAATGCCTTGTTCCCTTCAGACAGCACAGGGTTCAGCCACTGTCTAACACACAAAGGAACACCCCAGCACACACCCTCAACTTCACTGGGCCATGCTGCTTCAGCACACCCACGGCCCAGAGCCACTTTCTTCCCCGCCTGGCCAAAACACTCCAGAGGACAAAGCCCTAGGTGCTACTGCTCCACACGGGAATAAAGAAGGTCACTCTCCTAAAGGAGGGCTTCTGAAAAGGAAATCATTGAAGGCAGAAAAACGGCTGCCTTCAGCACCTTCGATCCTCTCCTTACGTAACCGTGAGACGCAGAGACTGGCCGTGATGTAACGTTCTTCTGCCACTCCGAAGTGAGGCGGACACAGGTGATGAAGACCGACAGAGAGAGAAGCAGAGAGGAAGAGAGAGACAGAACAAGACACAGGCAGGTAGATGAGAGGACTCAGAGGCCAATAGGCAGACCCAGAGAGATGCTGACCCTAACAGTGCATTCCCAAAATGAACTCATCTAGCTCAGAGGCCCAGATGGACATGGCAGCTCTGCTGTGGAGGCATAGGAGTAAGTGAAGAGATCCACTTTGACAGGAAGCCCTATGGTGAACCCCCACAAGGATCATCAGCAAGGCCTCTAGTGTGGGTGGAGAGTTACATTCCCATCTCAGGTCTGGAGGAATGGGGATCTCTGATGTTAGATAGCCTGGGCCTACTCTGGTAGTAACAGAACTAGGGGTGGGAACCGGGAACCAGGAATCAAGTAGAATCAAGAATCTAATGATTAAATTGACGGTTATTGTATCCCTCCAACATTATCAATTCCTCTTATCAATGCCAACATGTTTTTACACACTGAATCTGTAACAATGGGTCGGAGGAATGGAAACTGAAAGTGAAATTGGAATCGTATTTTTTACCGGCTTGTCAGTCAACGTTACACACGAAAATGATCATCACTGGTTCCTTTTCTTCGGTTTGCAAGCAAATTCACATGGATTGGTGAGAATCTACAATGCTGTTTCTATTTTTTCCAAAATAAAAAAAAAAAAAACGACGGCTATAGGGGGAGCTCTAACTCTTAAGTGGCTTTCTGAACTAGGTCAGGACGGTTTCCAGCGCAGACTTCTGAAAAGATGCTCACGTGAATCCCAGGCAAAGATTTCCCTACATGGAGAGAATGAGGGCCGCTGGCAGGTGGGGCCAAATCCTCCCACCAACACAAAGACTAATTCTGGCCACACAGTGGAGAAGGCTGAGTGGATGTGATTACGCTTGAGCGTTGACTTGCATCCAAAATGTGGCACAAAGCTCTTTAACTCAAAGACATGTAGGTTAAAAGGTGCCATTGTTATTTGTAGGGATCCCTCCGCTGGCTGCAGGGTAGTGGAAATGAAAGAAGGCCCAACAGCACCATGAGCTTGTAGAGGACAGAGGGCTACCTATTGAGAACACCAGCAGCGGTGTGCCATTCATCCCCCCAGAGGGACATGACTTCACTAGTCCAGCATCCCGGGAGACGGGAAGCTCGTATTTCCTGCTCCAGAAAGCAAAGCCAATGTTATTGATGGGTGTCTGTGTGTGTGTGTGTGTGTGTGTGTGTGTGTGTGTGTGTGTGTGTGTGTGTGTCCATCCGCCTGACGGTGCTAAAAGCAAATGGAGCAGACTGCGGAGATTAGGGTGAGCTGTGGGAGTCCCATGCAGTCGTGCTGAGAGCAGGACAGGACTACTGCTGTCCCCCCAGCTAAGGACTGAGCAGAAAGAAGTAGCTGCATGGCCAAGGATGGAACAGACATCGCACAGACAATTACTGTGTAGCTGACACACAAAACCCAAGACACACATGGAAAACAAAGACTCCTGCTAGTCTACCACACACACACACACACACACACACACACACCCACACCCACACCCACACCCACACCCACACCCACACACACACACACACACACACACACACTTAATTCGAAGGACAGTGTCTGTCTATGTAGTCTACTATGTCTACAAGTCTACTATGAAAATCCCAAAGTATAAAATGTTCTGGGTAGATTTTTTAAGGTGATGAGAGATGGGACAACTGTTTGAGCAATGTTGCTGGGCAACCACATAACCGGTTCCAAGTGTTCCAATCAGATTATCATCATGGCAATTTGCCTACTGATGATTTAAGTAAAAAATGTTGTTGAAAATGTAATGGGAAAGTAGCAGAATAACAATCATTACATAGCCCAGCAACATTGCTCAAAGGGTTGTTAGTGTATACATGGGATCTTGGGGGGGGGGGGGGGATAAATAAATAAAAATAAACTGATCTATACTCTACATGTTTTCTTACACAAAGAAAACAAAAACACCTCTCTGGAGGAGTGTTTCTTTGTTGCTTAAAGGTCAAGTTCTTAAAAATAACTTTTGAAAGGGACTAGAGCAGTCAGACAAGCCCACTTGGGGCAACACCCAATATGTGTGTGTGCGGAGTTTCACTGTTTTATATAGTCCATTGCAAACAAACAGAATAACAAAAACAAAAACAAAATCCATCTCTGTGTGCTGGACTTAACAGGACCTTCTTTCTCATCTACTGGTGGTGCTTTAGCTCTGGAGGACGCAAATACAAACATCAACACAATCAGTAGTCAGGCATGACTTTTTGACAGTTTTCACCTTTGGCCTATGAGGTCTTAAGGGAGTCAGCTGAGTGTGTATCTCTAGTGCAGTGGAAGGAGGTGTGTGTTCTAAGGGACAAGAGCACTACTCTTTTCCCCTCAGCAAAACAAATCCTTCTTCAACCAGCAGATCAGGACCTACAGGCACCCACTATAGAATCTGTCTCACACACACACACACACACTTCAAGAATTAGATTACATAGGTAAACCATCCTTAATTAACAGTACCACAGTGAACAACAATATTCATGTGACAATCAGTGTGTTTTGAGCACACACGCACACGTGCACACACACACACTGACACTGAATAATGTTTTTTGAGTATCAAACCGCGTTGAGAGTTTGACTGTGCACCCGGTCTGCATGGCCCTGGAGACACTGCCGTCTGATTGGCCAGAAGAGTGAAATCTGGCAAAGAGAGAAATGGCTAGTAGGAAGGCAGCTAATCCCACCTTAATCTTGTGACCTGAAACTTGGGTCCCAATCGGCTTTGCCAAGGGGCAGAGATCAAACTAGTTACAGCCCAGCACCTCCTGACAGCCACCAACCCTGCCATTAGGCACCCATCAAAGGATCACCATGGGAAGCAGACCAGAGGCCACTGGGGCAGTGGTAGGGCATCAGATATGAAATCATCCAGTTTGGTTCACAAGCTATTATGCAACAATACATATTCCTGAGTAACTTTACTGCTAACCAAAAGTAAGTAATGAACCATGGAGTAATCTCATTTAAAAGAAAACAAAACAAACAGACCGTAAGTGGCCAAGAGCTCTAGTGGGAGCTTTAAACACACCATGCGGCCCAGACAACACTGCGGCTAAGCAGCATGGGGCTTGAACACTGGGGCTGGTTCGGAGGAGGTGTCTAGTTGGCAGACCAGTGGCAGCCATCGAAACAGAGTTGCAGAGAGAGGAAAAGTAGGTCAGCTCTCCCTCCATCTCTCCCTGCCTCTCAGTCGGTCTGTGTCTCAGTCTTTCATGCCCCCACCCAGATGAGGTTGGTGTCAAAAGGTAAGGCATGCAGGGAGCACAGAGAGGGTGAATCCCACCAGGGAGTCAATCAACACCATGGCAAAGCAAGGGCTAGCCAAAACACCACACACACACACACACTACACCACACCACACCACACCACACGGTTGAGGAGGAGTGCCAGAGTGGGAAAGGGATGAGGAGGGAGGCAGGGAATATGGTGAGGCAATGTAGAGGGTGTGGAGGGGTGGAATGAGTCAGGTTGGCGTGACTGAGCCAAAGACCGCAGTGTTGTCATAAGACTGGGAGGATGTGAAGCTCCAAGCAACATAGAGGAGTAGTGTGTGTGTGTGCGCGTGCGTGAGTGTGCTGGGCTTGGACTGGGCCATCACATGAGCTTAGATTAACAGCAGCAGCTCCCTCGACCAATGAGCACACACACACACACACACACACACACACACACACACACACACACACACACACACACACACACACACACACACACACACACACACACACACACACACACACACACACACACACACACACACACACACACACACACCTTCTGTCAGAGGCATAGAGAACAGGAGACCCGTCTCTTTGACCAGTCAAAACATGCAGGGCCTCGCTCATCTTCAGCAGCCACTCAATCTCCTTGACAGGACTGGACATGAAGCCATCCTACACACCACCCTAATCACCACTACGTGTGAAGTCTGTGTACACAGGGGAGAGTGTGGGTGCATGTGAGGGGACAGGTGCACAGAGAGAGAGAGAGAGGGAGAGAGAGAGGGAGAGAGAGAGGAGCGAGAGAGAGGGAGAGAGAGGGAGAGAGAGAGGGAGAGAGAGGGAGAGAGAGGGGAGGGGGGAGAGAGGGGAGAGAGAGGAGAGGAGAGAGAGGGAGAGAGAGGTTGTGTGTGAGTTGTTTGAGAGAGAGGGAGCGGATGGAGAGGAGGTGTTGGGTAGTGGTGTTGAGAGGACAAACCACACATCATAATCCATGCTTCGCTGTGGCCTATAACTATAGCTGTGATATTGTGTGTGTCTGTGCGTGTGTGTCTGTGTGTGGTGTGTGGGTGTGTGGTGGGTGTGTGTGTGTGTGGTGTGCGTGTGTGTCTGTGTGTGTGTGTCTGTGTGTTTTCACATCAGTGTGTAAACACGTCCCCCACTTAGACCCATCTGTTCCCACAGAGGAAGTGTGCCAACACTCAGCCAGATCTTATTTTTTGCTCTCAGAGTCCTGGGCACACGCTGCACATTACCGCCTCATCAGCATGCAGAGCAGTCACTGGCCCTGCCCCCACGCCCCCTCCACAGAGCCGGCCCTCCCCTACCCACAGTGAGCACAGTCGCTCCGTCACTTCACTGAACCACATTTACACACACTCATCCCCCATACTTGGATAGCATGTGTTTAACCCAGCTGGCGTTCACCATGTTGCCTGTGTGTGTTTGTGTGCTGGGTATTTTGCCCCAGAGTGACAGGAGGGGTCATTAGACCCTAAACTCCCACACCAAGTTGAAACGGTTGCTATTGGTTTCCCTTTAGAGTCTGGAGTAAACAAGTGCCACACACACACATACGCATGCATGCACAAACACAAACACGCAGTACCACGCAAAACACTAGGACTACTCAGTTACTTACACACAGACAGACAGACAGACAGACACACACACTATTGGAGACTGCAGCACTTCCTGGTTGAGCCTGACAGGAAGGCAAAAGTGATTCCTGGTGATCCTGTCCAAACCACAGACCTCACTGAAGATGTCTTCCATGGAGGCATTAGAGCTGAAGTGAGATGCCGAGACAACAGGACAGAAACTACTCACCAATACATCAACTGATAACGGTTTCCTGAGAGTAAGCCTATGTACTGAATGATGCCATTAACCAAACATCTACATGCTGACTGCAAAATCACACAGTTATGATTATGAAGATCAGCAGTTAGCTTCCAGACAAATGTGTGTGTGTGTGTGTGTGTGTGTGTGTGTGTGTGTGTGTGTGTGTGTGCGTGTGTGTGTGTTGGCAAGTCTCACCCTTTAGTCCAGGCTTGCCTAGATCTGCTAAAGAGGAAAGCGCTAACGAGTTCAGACAATTCAAGCTCCCCCCATCTGGGGCAGTCACCATGACAACATGAATTACCATCCCATAATCAGCACACAGGAGTTGTCCATATCCACCATCAGATGTCCAACTGAGACACTTCCACACATACATAAGACAAAGCCAGCAGGTTTGAAGGTTTTGGACAGGTGGACTTCACCAATGACAATAGAGAAAAGGCTTCTGATCATGTGAAGTGTTTACTGTACAAGAGTAGAGTCTTGAGAAGGGTACTCACCTCTACTGATGTGCAGGCTGGCTGGTATTTATCTGTGTGGGAAAATGAAAACAAAACAAACAAAAACATTAAATAACAAGATTCTAAGATTTCTTTTTTCTCTTGTAGTGACAAAGGTTCATCATCAGTGTAGACAATGGTGGAGGTCTTTTCAAACGCACCCAGCAGGTCCTTAGATACCCCGGATATTTTATTCATGAAAATCTGTTCTGCTGACGCTGAACCTTTACATTAACAACAGGCATAGCATGAATACATTCACAGAGGAAAGTCAGCCATGTTCAGTCTCCCTAACCCTTTCTTTCTAGCAATGTGAGACCTACCGCATCTTCACACACTATAACATTTCACATAGTACAGACTGTGTATGTGTGTATGTGTGTATGTGTGTATGTGTATGTGTGGGGGGGGGGGGGCTGACAGGCTGACAGGACTTTACCAGGCCAGCAGATGTCTCTAGGTTAAGTCCAAGGCTAAACCCCCCTGAGGAGCAGCAGTGTTGTGGGAACTACCACCGCCGCCCCACTAATCCTGGACCTGTCTCCACCTGGGGTACTCAAAACAACCACTACACCAGGAATTTTCCAACAAAGCTGGGGAGAGAGCATTAGGATCTGTAAAATGTGCCAAGACCTCTTGGGAGGACCCTTCCTTGATAGCCTCACCATCCCCTTCATAATGCACAGAAATATATGTAGTGAGCAGTTTAACTACAGTAAGTAAACAAGTCCACTCTCAGGTGTCTCCACTTAGGATGACTCTCAAAGAGCACACAGGAAGGTAGTTTGGGAATACAAAAACAATAAAATGCTGACAAGCAAAAATTCACAAGACTGACACTCAACCCACTATGAAAACATTATAAAAAAAAGATTATGCCTGAAATTGTTAGGCCTAGTTTGTGAATTTGTTAGCTCATTTAAAACATGTTTACCTTATCTATTTACTCAGGTACTTGGGGAAAAAAAAAAAAAAGTTTTACTAGGTCTTGCCAGCCTGCAGTGCACTGCATTCCTGCTCCCACAGCGAGGCATTCAGGCAGATAAACGCTGCCGTTTTTTTAAAGACACTGAGACAGATCACACTCTCATGACCCGGCTAATTCCTCCGAGCTCAGAGACACACAGTGAGGCACTTGAGCAGGGAAAGGTACGCGCACTCGCGCAGGGCCATCAAGGGCAGATTAACCTACATCTCACAAGTCAGCCTTTCACGGCCGCAGGAGCAGCAAGCCCTGAGTCCTGAGCCTGTGGCCCAGGCAGGGGCAGGAGAACAGGAGCACGAACAGGAGAGAGGCAGCAGTGCAAACACACAGGAACATTTGATTTACGGGCAGCAAGAACAGGGTGTGCCCTGCAACACGTCTTCCACTTCTCTCTCTATCCCTCCCTCCCTCTTTCTCTCTCTCTCCCTCCCTCTCCTCTCTCTCTCTCTCTGTGGCAGACTCCTCTTCTCACCCCGTCTTGGCTCTAGACAACCATGTTGGCTTCCACTTTGTTGGAAGGCCACATACACCTTAAATCAACTTTCTGGGCATCTGCTGGCTCATATAAAAAGGAGGGAGAGGAAGGCTGCATAACTGATTCCAGCACTTAATGAAGCAGGTAGAACACACACACACACACCACACACACCACACACACACACACACACACACACACACACCACACACCACACACACACACACACACACACACACACACAGGTCACACCTTAATGATAGAGTACATGATGGAACACATCCCTGATGATATTTAAGGTCTCCAAGAAAATAATCAGAATTTTGATGGAGAGAATTATCTGTGCTTGGAGGCAATTACTGAAGCTCAAGAGGACATTAATCCACAAATTTGACTTAAATCATTTTCCTTCCAAAATATTTTCTGATGTAATCATGAGAGTTTACCAGTGTGGGGTCATTAAGAGCTGTGCGGATGTTAGGGTAAGCATATGATCCATGAACATTCCCAGACGAAAACAAGCATCTTCTCTTTAGTGCAGCAAATAGATGCAGAACTGTTCCAACAATCTTGTGTTATTAATCTGAATGCGGCTCTTTCATTAGGGGACATGACATCACCAAGGCAATGCTTGGCCATGGAATGCTGTGGTCTGGGTCCTCAACGCTGAATGCACTCCACACAACATTGTGACTACAAGTGCAGACTAACTATTCTTTCAATAACAAACAAAAACATCAACCAAGAATAGTACAATACAAATTCAACAAAGCCCTATTACTGTGCACGCACGCACACACCGCGCACGCCGCGCACGCACGCACCACACACACACGCACACACACACCACACACACACCACACACACACACACACCCCACACACCACACACACACACACACACACACACACACCCTCCTGGGCTGAATAAAAGATGAATGTAGTACATTATTCTCTTTGAGAAATAAATCACTCCCTCTGGGGCTGATTCACAGCTTGTGTGTGGACCCAGCCAAGAGACATGCACAGCTCCGATTGGTCAGTCAGGTCTGACAAGTGGACAGCCACAGCCGTGTGGGCCATTGGCACTCTTTGGGACATGAAGGAGTGTGGAATTCAAGAAGACTAATGATATCTAATGCACAAGCATCTAAGCCACCAGTCTATTCCCCCACATAACCCATCACTCTGGAAGTGGAGGAGCACACAGTACACTCCCACTGCATCCATGCAAACAGAACCATCCAACTCAACTCAAGACTGGCATCCCACACCTACAGAAACACCCATGAACGGAAATCCTGTTTAAGCAGGCCTACTCATCACTGTACTGCACAGGATTATATGAGGCATCACAGAGAATGTGAAAAACAGAGCTAAAATAAAATAATAATTATTATAATAAACAAGATTAAATCCACTGTAGATAATGGCCTTGGATCTGCATCTAAAATTCTGAACTTCATGTTGCCAATAATGATAAAGGGGGTGGGGATGAAAGAACTCCTCTGGGAGGGGACAGGAGGGGAATTAAATTGATCTAAGGGTCCTGGGGCGATATGGGGCAAACAGCACACGTGATTAAACCTGCACAGATATTAATCACACCACAGACCTGTGTGTCTGGGTCAGAAATCTGGATACAGACAAAACACGTATGTTGACAAAAAAATCCTATATTTGTTGACATGCCGGTATCTCCAAGAGTAGCAATATTTCCAAATATACAGACGCAATGATGCAATAAAGTCAGCATCCTGTAGAGCTGGATCTTGAATTTGTTTTGTTAGCAAATAGTATTAGGATGTAGCGTTTTGATGTTTAGATTTACAGTCGTTTGCCATCTCCTGGCGTAGAGATTGACGGGATGGAAGCATGCCAGCACAGGAGACCCTTTCCTTTTGTTCATCCCATCAAGGTGTCAGCCATGGCATTGATCACATGGTACTATTGTTTACATTCACCAAAGGCCGGTCAGTCACCTTTAACTTCACCTTCTCAACTGTTTTTGCCGTTGAAAATCTCTCCGTGCCCTGACACAGCAGCAAATAGCCTATACCGCAGCATTTCAATGAGAAACAGAGCCCATTTGGAAATAAATTAGGCTAACGTTACCATCTTAGATAATGTTAGCTTATAAATTGACCACAACGCCAATCAAGTTATTGTTGTTGGGAGGGGGATTTGTATTTTGTTTAGGGCTGATCTATAATGGATATAAGATTGGATGGGTTGTCACGTTAATAAACAAATATACCACATGGTGCAGACAACAGCTTTTAAAAAGACGCAGAAGGTGCCTGCCAGCGTGGACTGAAATAGTAGTGACTGAATAAGGGGAAGAATTTCTGTCTTAAGAGGACAATACAAATTGAATAGAGATTTACACCATGTGAAATCCAAAACTGTTACATTATATTGTACCTAACCAGTTTAAAAACTAATGCGTAATAGTGAACATTCAAATTAAGTAGCCTACACTTCTGTTGTACTGTTGCCCAACAGAATGCCCATACACCCTGTCCCAATACAGTTTTATTCCAGTCGTTTCCGTTGTTTTTCTTACCTTGCGTATTTTGATGCTGTAATTTTATGGTTCCATCTTTTAGAATCCTGACATCGCCGGGGCCGTCAATCTTCCTACCATAGTCTCCAATAGGCGCTTCGGCTGATTTTGAATTTCTTCGCCGATGTTTTTGCGCCAGAGACCAACAGCACTGATAACAAACTGCCCACGCTTGCTCTTCATTTATAGGTTGGCTGTACAGTGTTAAAATTTCCTCCAGAGACAATTCATCTCCCCCTCCGTCCATGTAATCCATATTCACATCTCCGATGTTTGCTTCATTGCTAAAGTCTTCAAGGAGCGTTGGTGAAATTAACATGCCCTCGTCGGCGGCTCCAGGCCGTTTGGCCATTCTGTTGTCTTTCTTACCGACGAGCAGACTGGTCAGTTTGCAATATTACGCGCGAAGAACAGTCGGATTTTACGTTAGGTCAACCATTGATGTGGCAGGCCTGCGCTCCCTGCACTCTCCCTTGACGTTAAGTCGGTGTTCCAAACAGTGCGAGTATACCAATGGTTTCTTATAGAGGCGGTCATATGACGGCGTTTTCTGCATGGTCTCAAAGCCAGTTGTGTTTGCATGGGGAAAAGAGTACAGAGCCGATCCGAAATTAATCCGAAAAAAATAATGTAATAATTTTAAAATAAGCAATTTGCAATCACGGGAATTTCTGTTGTTGTTTTGACGTTCGTTGGCATGCGATAAAGCTGATGGTAGTGGTATAATACAATATGTAACATCTCCAAATAACATTGAAATTTAGGTATATATTTTCGATTCACAAGCACATTAGTTTGGCTATATTAAATACTCATCTGTGAATGTGCCTGCCTCAGTTTGATAGTAAAAATAATTTCCTATTCATCTGCAAGACAATTTCTATTAGACCTAATGACCACTCAGACAGTCTATTTTCACCCCGCTGGGAAAAATCAAACTGTCCTTGCCTCATTCACCACCAAGTGTATGTGCGCCATCCAGTGGATCCAGTGGATTTCAGCAGCATTAGGCTATGTGTTTCCTTAGAGAGGTCATCACAGAAAATAAATTTAGTGGTATTGCAGATCCATTATTGCCAATGAGGAATAGAAACTTTTGGTTCAGTGGTCCACTCACCATATTAGTTGTTGAAATGTTAAACACACTGAGTATCCAAGCAGAATTTTACTCTGTTTACAAGAACTGCTTTATTTCTTTGTGTATGTGACATGTATGCAAAATATGTAGGGGAGTATACATGTTGTGGTTTAAAAGATGTTTCTACAGTAGGGATAGAAAGCTATTTAATTTGCTGATGCGCACATGCACGCGCGCACACACACACACACACACACACACACACACACACTCACTCACTCACTTTATTTACTTCTGAGGTGCAAAAAACAGAAGAATTTTACTCTGTTGTACTAGAGCTGTAACAAAGACTTTTAATTTTGGTTTCCTTGAGAGGAGGTGCACCATCACCCTGTTAGCACCCAGGATGCCACTAGAGGTCATACTTGAGTTAGGTGAGTGTGGTGGTGGTCTCTGGTCAGTCAATAAGGCCCAGAGGTGTGTAATGTGGACATGGCAATGAAGGGAGGAGCACTGAGTCCCAGTCTTATGTGACCACCACACTTTTCCCTGTGCAGAACACCTGCCAGCTGAAGTGAGCAGCTTTGCTCAGTATAATGGGCATTTGTGTGCCGATGAACTCATGCCACTTACCAGGTGAGCAACATGGGCATAAGCGAGATAGAGTAGTTCTTATTACCAACACTGCCTTGAAGTATTGCACCATGCATGTTCCACCAGGTGGATTCCATTTGGCTGGTCCTGCTGTCATTCTTGCAGTTATAGCCTTTGCAAAAATCTTGCTGAAATTCATATTTTGTATGAGGATATATTTCAAAAGTGTGGTTATCTTTTTAAATATACATTTATTTATTTATTTATTTGTGGTGGGTTGTTCGCTGTCATATTCAAGTTGTCTCATAATCCATAATCCATATTGCTTTTTGAATTTTGAATTCTGATCCCACAGATAATCACTACATCTACAGTATCTCATGATGTTAGACTGCAGTGTCTGTTAAAGAGTGACTGCACCCCTTAACTCCAACCACCTCTCATTTGTGAAGAAGGCTTCAGAGGCAGATATGGAGACAGTGGCGAAGCTTAGAAGGGGATGGGGAATGTTAGAGGCATTAGCATCTAACTTAGTGTGCTGTTCTGTGCTGTGCTGTGCTACAATGCAGATGGTGGACTGGAGAGGTAGGTCTGCCCCCCTCTGATTACAGTGATTAGTTATCAGTAATTGCATACATGCATGTATGCGTGCGTGTGGCATGTTTCAGCACATATCATTCAGCTAGGGTGCAGTTACTCTTTAAGAAACACCATACTACAGTTACAAATGGTCATCCATTCACAGCACTCACTTCAACACATCATTATTGACACAAATAAAGGAATGGTTTCAAATTCGGTCATCATTCCACAGGATACATGGTGGACCCAAAGAGCTCATTATGTTCACAGAGTAAACATGTGTACTGTAAGTTGACTGACACTCTTTGCAATGCCAACAGTTCTCACAGGAATAACAACATGACATAGTAAAAAATAAAAACAGCTTTTCAGCTTTAGTGAGAATGGAGTATGGACTTTTGAGCATGGGCTGCTTCAGTTTACACAAAACCAGAGACACAAAGCTGGGAGAGACTGAGACACAGACATATAACAACAAAAGAAAATACAGATGATGAACAAAAAAAAAAATCAAAACAGCTTGAGGTGACATGGGCAATAAATTACAGCTTCAGGAATCTGACACAAAGCTTCAGACAGACATAAAGACGTTTGCTGATGTCTTATTTGAAATCCAGCAGGTTGCAGTCGATCTTGTAGTAAACATACGGATAGTACTCTTGCTGGCTCAGGTTCAGACCAGGAATATCCATGGAGGCCTGGACAAATCAGAGGTAAACAACTGTGAGGAATTACCACAGTACCACAACAAACTCATCTACAGTGACAAATTATGACAAATTTATTATCAAAAACATTATGGCCACTCATTTTAATGATATGCAAAGTGTGAGTAAAGTTCATTTCAAAACTAGACTATGAATTCACTATTTTAACAGTAAGGGCAAGACTTTCAAATAGTCATGAGTGTATTCATCATACATGAGAACTTGCTTAGTGTCAGACTCTACACTTATCCTGCCTTTTAAACGAGGGCCCCTTAATTTAAGAGTTCTATGAACATGAACATTATCAAATACAAAAACGTTATTTTTACTTTGTTTTCCAGACTTTACTTAAGTGATTTAGACGTAAGATACGAGTTGTTGGAAATAAACAGTAATGAAGAGATCCCCAGGCACCACTGGTTTTACTCACATCTATAATGGCTGCGCTGCTATCAAGATGTTTGTAGAGCTCATGGAGGACCTCCCTAAGCCTCTTCATGTTCTTCTTATTGGGCTGAAGGAGCATGGCCTGGAAGTTGACTGGCAGTCCGTACCTGGACATCAAACACATTACCATCACGAACAAATAAGCATATGTGAAAACAGGCATAGAGAACTCTTCTCAAAAAGAAGCATTACATTTTGCAAGCAATGCAAAAAACTAGATCAACTTTTTGTTACCTCAAGACAGACTCCACAAACACACGCAGAGCCTTGATGTGGATCCAAGCAATGAATGCCTCACTGAAGTTCACTTTGAGCCACCGAACTAGCGGGCCCTATAGAAGTGGATCAATTAAACAATCAGTGACCGCTTCACTTCTGAAGTATTGACAGAAAGGCAAAATCATGAAACCCAATAGGATAAGAATACATTGTTGATATTTTAGTTAGACAATTAATGTTACACAAGATAAGGCAAGTTTTGTAGTATTGGTAAACCAGGTATGTGACCTTCCAAGCAATTAACACTGGACCATGCGGGACATTAGACCAGTGCAATATGCAAATATGCCATACATTAAACTATCATGGTCTCTCAGTAAAGTCCTGAAGCATGTTCTATAGTAAAAGCCATAATTTAGGAGGAGTGCAACCAATGTTCAACCACAAATTATATTTCCAAGCCCACATACAGTCAACTCTGCTATTTTGTTCTGATCAGAGAGATCCTACAGAGGTGTAGCAGAGCCGGGAGTGAGAGCACATACAAACTGCTTCTTCTTGTCGGTGGAGAGGCGAGTCATCTCCTCTTTGTCTGCTTTCATCTCCTCCTCATTGTACTGGAAGTCTCGCACACCAAACCTAAAGCAAGGCCAACAGGATACACTTCATCATCTCACTTCACCCAAGTCATATTTCTAGAATATTCAAAATTCAACACAGATAGTAGTGTTCGGTTTAAGAAATGTCGAATAGACAGTTGACAAAGAAAACACTCTGATCCCATGATGTATCTTTTAGGTAAGAAATGTTTGTGCAAATGTCAACTTCTACCACAGATGGGAGAAGGAGATCCACATGCATTTATGCGGCAGCACACTATCTTTCCTATTTGACCTTTAACCTTAATGCCAGTTATATAAAGGCTTTGAAGGTCTGAGGATTTGATTATTAGTGTCATTACTGTTCCCACAAGGCTGTTTGATGTGATATAAATGTAACTGAAGTCCTAGCACTTCCACTTGATTATTATCTCCCTACAGTGTTAGTCTGGATTTGATCCCATTGAGCTTGTTGTCTCAGGAGGCATTTTAACCTGATCAATCAGCGAACAGAGGTAGGTGTTGTGAATGCAGAGCTAGAATGCTATCAGTCAAGGTAAGCCATCAGTCAGGGGCTGATCCAATCTTTTTAAACTTAAACACCTCAAGTAGGCAATCGAATCTCACTATTGAATGTCCAGACGCTCTGTATGAAATGAAAGTGTAGAATGAGGGTCTGGTTTTATACCAGGCTAGAACAATATAGACGTTCGGTCTTTTTGTTTGTTTTGTTTTTTGTTTTGTTACCACTGAAATGTCTATACAAGCAAATAATTTCCAACTGCACACATAAAAAAAGTTTTTGGAGGAGGATTTTTACTCCACCACTCATGCACAGCACTTACCCTCTAGCAACAAAATGAAGTGGTTTTATACATGAGGCAGACTATTCTTATTTTTCACACAGCAAAAGGAGAGAACAAACATGAGCAGCAAATAGAAAAAAGGACCAATTTACTTATTTTCCCGGGCCTTGTGCCTGAAGTCATCTACAGCCTTTCTGAAGAGGGTGACACTGAAGAGACCACTTTCTCCATCTTCAAACAACAGACTGGAAAATGATGGGATGAAGGATAACAAAGTTAGAGTGAAATTATGAAACATGCTAACTCAGCTATGTGGTACTTGAACTCCAGGCAGCCCAAAGCAGTCTTAAAGGACTGGCTCGTAAATATTTTTGAAAGAATAAAACTGTTGTCAGAAATTCAAGACACCTGCATTTGAGTCTTTTGGCATATAAACAAGGACATACTAACTTAAATAATAAGCAATTCCAGTTTAGAGGATAACTTTTTGAGCATCTAACTGGTTGGTGTTATATGTATATCTAACAGAAGCCAGGATTGGCTGGTTTCCATAGACACTAGGTTTGTTCTACTGGATCAGACAACATTTCCCGTTCCCCCCTAAAGGAACACATGTCTCTGCATGAAAGACAGGCTGTTCTCAGCAAGGCCTCCTCTGTGAGTGTTACAAAATGTTCCACAGACTGAATATGAGAGCTCATCAAGAACACACATTTTGGAAGGGTTTATACCAGAGAGAGAGCACCCATTTCAATATATTCATGTAGTTGTATAGAGTTTAGAGATGGAGTTACCACAATGGATACTGACCTAGTTGATCGAGGAACCACCATTTCAGCCAGTGTTTCATATGTTTTCTGCCAGTCTGCATAGTTTGTCCTACAGTATCAAACAAGAATAGATTACATAATAAAAACACTAAAGATTTTTTCACTGATAGTATTCACCCAGTAGAGGGTGTAGAACTATGTAACCAATAATATCCTTTAAATTTGTTGTTAAAGGTGACATAGAACGGAAGAATGGAGTATTGTACCCTGTTCTGTGATGTTGAAATAGAAGGTATTCAAATTTGGCTTAACAAAAATACGCTTAGATGCAATTTTGCAAGTCTAGTTACAATCCTCTGCCTTTAGTTTTGTGCCTTCAGCTGGGTAAAAGCTGATTCACTACCAGCCCCACTGCTCCCACTAATGTTCCATAAAGGATCCTTGAGAACTGTTCCAGTTCAACCCTTTTTAGCCATATTGCTTAACTGGCCCGACTGTTGCATCACAGTTTGTCTCTGCTCTAACTCGTCCATTTTTAATGACAAATTCTAAGTACAAGATGTACATGTGAAAGAGGGCACAGCTGTGTTTTGCATTCATGACAGCTCTGTGGCCGTGCACAACCTCTACTAATTCAACAACGCCAAGGTAAAAATGGGTTTCCATTCTGTCAGTTTTAACTAGTGCCCTGGTAAAATGTCTCTAAACAAAAATAACCAAAAGTGATTCCAATGTATAGTAGCTCTTACTTTGGAACAACAACCAAAAGGGTAATAAGATATTCTGAGTCAAGCACAAAGTCCTCCTTCTTCACAATGTCAGCCAAACTCCTTGTCAGCAAGCTTCCCCTAATGGATACAAACACAAATTGTACTTTAATGTAGATGTTAATGTTGATGTTGATCTGTTGACAGATCATCAACAAGATCAAATATATAACAGACAAAAATTATAACAAAGAACTGACTTTATCTTGTCAACCAAAATTAGGCGAGTAAAATTCTCTGTAAAGATTATAACAACACTTTTTTTTTAACTTTCAGTATAACTGAACTGTACATTCTGTTGCTACTTGCTTACAGCTCTGGTGTTACCAACCTTTTCCCCATTAGTGAATATGATATTTGTGTTTGCGTTTTTCAGTTACCACAATGACTGACACGTTCTGTATGTGACCAGAAAAGGCTTTTGAAACACTGTAATCGATCAGTGCCATGTAACATGGTTGATCCCAGTATTGATTCCCATGCACTCGTGCTCTCACTCTCCACTGGCCTGGATCTCTCTAGACCTGGTTTGTGGTGGTCATTATGACCAACTATGTCACTCACGCATTTTTCCGCTCCAGGTTCTGAAGGTTGCCTTTCAAGTTGTTGTAGGCAGATGCTCGGGACTTCAGGTCATTATCAATCTGAGTCACTTGCTATGAAGATGAGGATGGAAGGAAAGAGGCAGGAGTGAGGGAAAAAGAGAGAAAGATAGAGTGAGAGAGAACAATAAATCAGCAGGGAACAATAAATGAAAGCTAGAGATGGAGTAAAAGCAGGCTATCTCTGAATGGACACTGGCACAGTTTCTGTATTTGGGCTCTTGATCTCACCTTGGAGATGATCTCAGAGATGTTCTTTAAAGACTGTTTGATTGGGTATTTGGCCATGTCCCATTGGAACCTTGTTATATAGGTAATCAAATCAACTGCGTAGAAGGGAAATCACAAGAAATCATACGTTATGCACGGTACAATTTCTGAATGTTAGCAATGAAGCAGTATAATAGCTTGTGATCAAGATAAAATTGCTTGTAATTTGCTGCAATTAAGTGTCATATAAATACATATAAATGAAAATGTCATGTTTACCTCCATTGGCCAGCAAGTTTTCTTGGACTTTGTCTCGGCTGTCCTCCAACACATCTGCCATGTACTGTGCCACCTTCTTCACAACACTGCAGAGAGAAGACACACACACACACACACACACACACACACACACACAACACACACACACACACACACACACACACACACACAATTGCATATAAAGGGGATACATGAAAACACTTGTTACTGTTAGCCTTGAAGATTCACAGTTCCTCAAACTGATGTCAGAGATCAAACATGGTAGCTCATGACTTTAGTTTGAATCACAAACACAAGGTCAAATCCCAAACAACATACCCTTCCACAAAAGAGTCCAGTTTAGCCAGCTCATCAGACAAACCCACAAGAACATCCAGGGTTCCAACCTGTTGTCAGTATCAGAAAACAAAACAACACGTCACTACATATGCACACTGTTACATGCACTTTGCTCAAAACGGAGTAGGATTCCCATTGAAAGTCCAAGATCAGTTATTTGCCATTTAGAAAACACTCTTAGAGAAAATTACAGAAAGCAAACTTCAACCGCCACCTGGAGCAAATCAATATTAAGCTCCCTGCTCAGGGTGATAGAGGCAGTTGACAACCTTTCCAGTAACACACACGTCACTCACACACACCTTAAGATCTGGGATGTTGAACTTGTTGTTGGTGGATAGGCTGATGGTGCGTGTGGTGGCCGTGTTCATCTTATCCCATGTCTGCTGGCAAGTCTTATCGCCAGGAGCCGAAATCAACCAGAACTCAGTCATGGCTGTAAGAGTCCTCTATTCTCTTGCCCTACCACAACAAGAATTTGAAAAAATACATACATACATACATAAAACGATATGCTATTAACAGTTACACAGTTCTGCACATTGATACCACAACGTTTTTAGTGTGCCAATAAGAGTTATCCATAATATATCAACTATGGACCGTTAATCAATTTTGTTCCATTTCCTCATTTCACATGCAGTGAACATCCAGGGTCACGAGTCTCATGCTTATTGCTGAGTGTGTCATTTGCAGCACCACGTGAAACATGCTCACAAGCACACACTACGACTGGGATATAGTCTACACAATGCAACAACAGAGAAGATTTAATGTCTGTTCTACTCGTTTATGATAACAGATTCTTGTACAAGACTTGACAGCGGATTCTGAGCGTAACGCTTCCTTATGTCACGACAATGAAAATGGATGGATAAGACAGAGGCCTTACCTATACAACGAGTGGATTTGTTACAATCGTACACTGTATGATCAAATTAAGCACTTTATCATTATAATTATTAACACATAACGCTAAAACTGTCAATTTGTTGTGCCAGAAGACCTTCGGTAGCATCACATTCAAAGTCAGCTGATCGGATGAATAATACTACGTCTGCGCGAAAAGATGTGCGCAGTGGCTTCAATCTTCTTCGCTGTTACTTTGTGAAGCGACGGCACCTACAGAAACAGTACTGCCATCGTCTGGGCTAAAATATGTCGGCAGCCTAAAATTTAAACATACAGGGAATAAAAAGTGGTGAGTTCGCCTTCAACACTGGTGGCCACTCACCTTTTCTACATCATTGACTTGTTTTCATTTTAGTTTTGCATAGGGTATACTGATCAGCTGAAAAAGAATGAGTCTGGTTGCATTTTCACCCCCTTTAAGGACTAACTGCTACTTTTGATGTATTATTTTCTATTTAGTAAAACCACTCAAATCCCGCCAGGTTGCCTGACGATCATAAATCAACAGTCTGTCTAACCACTAAATCTCTGTTGGATTAAGGGCTGGACTCTGACTTGGCTGGTGTGGAGTATTTAGTTGGGTTGTTGCTTGAAACATGTTGTTTCTTCCTTATACTTTCTCCCCATACCGTTCATTTGGCAAAGCTAGCCATATGGCCCCAAATTCAGTTATACAGCGCCACATACAGTTATTTCCAAGACAGCTCTCCCCTGTGTGCATGACAGTTACACCAGGAGTTGCCATACCCAAACCATGAAAATGATGAAAGATCCCACAGTAACTGCCTAACTGTTCAGTTAACTAAAATCTGGTAGGCGATTCTGTAGTCTAAGATCAAAGACTGAATGCCTTAGAATGTCCTCTTAGGAGGGCTTCCCCTGTTTATTTAAGTGCATGTTGGACTTCTTGGTTCACAAATCTTAAATATTGGCCAACATATGGACAGGTGATACATTCTGACTTTATACCCTAAAGGGAAAACATGTTGTAAAAAAGCATAAACTATATATTTTCTAAAAATGTTCCCTCTAGATGTGAATTAAAATTGCACTGAGACATGTCCCAAATTCCTCCCCCTTGCACTCTATGCAATGGAATTAATGAGGTTTCAGTGGACGGCTGTTCATGGAGCTGAAACTGATAGTGCATCCTTATCTGGCCTGCTGCCTATGATTATATATGGTATGTAAGTTTTCAAAAATACAAGCAGAAGAGGCAGTACTGAAACTGTGGTGATTGAAGGAGCAGTGAACCTTGTGATCTAAAAAGCAGTTTTGTGAAAGTTCAGCCTTAGATTAATTGCCTTTAGCAAAGTAGAAGTAATTTTGAAGGAGAAAACAATCTTTGAAACGTCCGTTATAATCTGTGTCTGTGTAGGTTATCTCACAAATATGTTTATTCATTTGCTTATAGCCGAGTCCAGGCCTACTGCCTCTTTAACGAGCTTATTATGTTTGCTACAATATTCTTTGGCTGAACATTAAGGCTGGCGCCAAATTCCTCAGGGTGAAGTCCATTTGTTTTTAAGTTGTTTTTCCAATGGAGATAAGCTTTCCACTCATTTTTAGGTTTATTTCATCAAGATTTCACAATGATAGATGCCACTAGAAACACTTTAATGGCCGAAGGTATCGAAGCCGATGAATGTTCATTACAAGAGGCTTTTTCTTCAAATTCCCCAAAAAGTTTACAGTGCATAATACATTAGTGTTTGGGTCTCTGGTTGCATGTGATTCATTATGAGTGTTTGTTTATTTATTTATTTGTTTGTTTGTTTATTGATCTGTGTATGTTTTGTAAGTCTCACAGTCATGACCCACAAAAATATTGGCCTACTCCATCACACTCTGGCATCGCAAACAGAGAACTTCATTCTTCCACCCAAGAGAAGGACAAGGCCATACTGACTAATGATTCTCATGCAGGCCTTCGCCTGTCCTTCCACGACAAAACATCACATTTAATTGTGATTAATATATTTCGGTGTGAGGTAGCCTAGCGAAAGTCACACACACACACATACACACACACTAACAATAAAAACAATGGTTGATATCATAACCATATTAATAAAATAATAAGTCTGTTCTGACAGAAGAGCTTCCGGATTGAGTGTTGGCCTGAGCCAAACTGAACATGAAAATTAGCCGAAGACAATAAACTACTTTCGTGCGCCAGAACATTTTGTCACTCAGTCAATATGATAAAAAAAAAAAAAAATTCTAAACTTTTTGCTCCAAACCACAAAATGCACGTGAAAAAAGGCACTGCACACGGAAATACATATTTGGTAAACCTATGCATCCTGTTGCAGCCGGTTGCAGCCACTGACGGAGGGAGTGTGCGGCTTTACTGGAAGGTTACGCCTCCTTTACTCGTGCACCACCTCATTCTTCTTTCGACTCCGTTAGTGACAGCACGCCCGTACGATTTCTGCGTTATTGGTACCAAGCCTTATGGCACAAACGGCCCATTTTCTTTCTTATACCAGTGTCCCCACTACTCTTTAAAAATTCCGCCGAAAAAGAGAAGACGATTTTCCAAAACATTTTGGCCGTTATCTCACGTAAGTATGATTCAAGGATCTCATCTTGAGTTTCGTCCATGTAAGCGGAGGTTGCTGGAGGGAAGGTTTCTTACAACATGGCGGACCGAATTACATGAACTAGCTAACGTAAGGTTGTGATGGTAAGCGTTAAGGGTGTTGAGGTTGCCAACGTTGTGTGTATAATTTGCTACATTACATCTAACATATGAATTGACATTAGATTGTTTTGTTGTGCTTTCATTATTACCTCTGATTAGATTTAATCGTTTCAAACAGTTGTGATTATAAAATAGAGAAAGCTGTTAGCGATCGCTGACATTAACGGTAGTTAGCAGTAGCGCTAGTAGCCTAACGTGAATGTTAGCCTGTGAATGGTTTCTCCGAGTCGTTGCCAAGACATCCCTACTGAAAAAATAGCCTGACCAGCTTATGATCGTGTGCCGATTTAACGTTAAGCTATGTTTTTGCTTATTGAACTTGCTTGACCACCTGGTGATGGTTGACCAGCTGAAGCTACGTTTTTGCGAGAGTTTTGCTGGTTTAGTTGGTTGATTCAGCTCATGATGGTAGAATTATGATGCTTTTGTTGGTCAAACCAGCTTAGGCTGGTCATTTTAACTGGAGATTGACTTGCCAATGTCCACCTTTATGGCTGTTCAAAGTAGTATGACCATCTTAAGTTAAACCATCAATGTAAGCTTGATAGGCTGGTCACCAGCATGGCCAACATAAACCAGGACTCTCACATAGACTAACGTTAGCTTGTCAGACCAACATGATCAGCTTCCTAAGATGGTCACACCAAGTGGTTGCCCAACCAGTAAGACCAGCAAGAGCTGGTAAAAAAAAAACAGCTAAGACCAGCCAAAACCAGCTAAAACCAGCCACCAGCCCAGGCTGGTTTGCATTTGTTTTTTCCATCAGGGATTTCTCTTCTGTTGATTTGGTGTGGTAAATCTGAGTTACTTGGTTTGAATGTCTGATAAATGGCATGGAAATACAACTAGCAACTAGTGTTGGGTTTGTTTTGGTATTGTGTTTAAACAACGCCGGTCGTGTAGTTGCTAGCATTATGTTCACCCATTCATCGTATCGCTAATTCATGGCTGTGTGATGTAATGTTGTTCCTGTATATTTCCCCTACCGCTGAAATTATCTTATGAGTTAGTGTTGACGCATTTGTCTAAATTGTGATATGACGTCGGTGTTTACACACAAGTCCAGTTTGAAAACACCTGATCTGCCGGTCACTACAGACTTTTGTTGGTGTTCAGATTGTGGATTTGTCCTTTTGTGTTGAAATATCTTTGACAAGGGCTAAAAGTGCATCTGTTTGCCTCTGACATTGAATGACCAGCACTGTCCCAGACCATTAATCTTTAAACCACAGCTCACAAAGTTACTTAACTTATTGATTTGTGGCGCAGTAAATTTAGATCAGACTGTGCCCTAGTTCATAGTGGAAACACAGTGAATATATCAGTAGTAATGGGCTATATAAGTGCTGTTGAGTTTTATTGTTGCCATTTGTTGAGTCAGTTGCTGTTCTGTTCTTATCACGGTATTTCAGGCAAGATCTGGACAAATTTGTAAACATTTGTTTTAATGCTGTCAAGGTGAGACATGCTATAAACTGCATGTTGGTTTAAACATTGCTTAACCAAATAGGCTGATGTTGTGTTTTGCTTTCAACAGGGCTCCATTCTCTCTGTACAAGTGTATAAGCGCTACCCAGAAGGCCTAGGGGAAGTCCTCTACCGCGAGCAGTTCGATTTCAACGCCGAGCCGCCTTGGGATCCTAGCTGATAGCGGGAGAGGGCCATCTCCCAACTTGTCCATGTATGTTGCCTTTCTGTACACTGTGACGCCATTACTAGTGAGAGAATATATGGAAAACAATAGATTATGTAATTGATAATTAATGAATCAAGAGCCCCCCCCCCAACAGACGCGCACACACACACACTGACACGCACACAGGAAGTGAAGTAAAGCCTCCTTTATTGCCACAATTGTTTTTTTTTTCTCCTACAATGCGCTGGTGGCACAGTATATGTAATATAAACTGACAGGCTGTCTAGGGTACACAAGAGCATTATGTGAGTTAATTCCATCAAGGGCTCCTTTGTGAGCCGCCGCCAGTGGGATTAATTCTGATAGGGCAGTATCAACAGGCCCGCCCACAAGCGGTGGCCCCCAAAGCCCATGTTTTGATAGGGGCCTTAGAGAGGCCAGGCTGTCATCATAGTGGTTGTGTGATCTCCAGTTCAGTTCTCACACTGCAATCATTTAAGATGCTAGCTACTCATTGCTGCTGTCCCTTGTCACTTTTGTTTTGAGATGCCAGATTTTGTTGAAAAGGTGTGAAAAGAGAAATTAAGTTGTCCTGGATCGTATTGAATAAATCAGCACATGATCCTGTGGCATGCGTACTGAGGTTGTTGTCATATAAAGTGAGTTTTTGGTGGTAATAGTTTCTTCCTTTGTATTTTCCCTTCTCTTTGGTGCAGTTTGTTGCATATTTATAGGACCCAGCAGGCTCGGTAAACTCTCTTTATGATTTTTGGATTTGCGGAATACGGTTGAGATGAAAGGATTTACTGATGAACCAAACTACACCATTGAACTACTGGCGGGAGGAGCGACCCTTGAAGATGTCATCGAGAACCACATTTATGAACAAGCTTTGGTGAGTGAATGTCACATGCATGCCCAAGTATTTGGTAGCACTAATCCACTAGTCCTGCTGCTTTCAGTGTCTGATATTGTTTGTCATGCTGCCCTGCTGGCTGCAAGCTACATTCCTCTAAATAGTGGAAATTCTTTTTGCACTGACTTGGCTGAACACCCATTGCCTCTGTAATTCGAGTGTTTAGTGCTGTACGTTCAGTGCTTTTGTGTCGGTTTTGGATGAAGGTCATTTTTAAGACGTGAAGCTAGGCTAACTCTCTTCCTTGTTTGTTTGTGGTGTGCAGGCTGAAAAGAATGCATTTGTTGTGGCCGACCTTGGGGCCCTGATGCGGCAGCATCTCCTTTGGCAGAACAGCATGCCCCAGGTTCGGCCCTTCTACCCAGTCAGATGCAACAGCAGCCCCGCTGTCATTGAAGTCTTGGCTGCTCTCGGGGTTGGCTTTGTCTGTGCTAACAAGGTGAGCACTTTTCCTAGCTGTCCAAAGCAGACAGCACCGGAGATGTTACTCTGCTAGCAGTTTAGTGTGTGTGCTTTTACTGTCAGCCTCTCTCCTTTAGTTGACCTCTGTAGGGGATCGGACAGGTTGACCATGAGTTTTTGTGCTGTCGCTCTTCCCTCAGGCTGAGGCCTCACTAGTGTTGAACCATGATGTCGCCCCTGAGAACATTATCCTGTCCGGTGCGTGCAAACAGCTCGCTCACCTCAAATACGCCGCCAAGAACGGAATCGCTCACCTGGTGTGCGACAACGAGGCTGAATTGTGCAAGATCGCCCGTGCTCACCCCAGTGCCAAGTATGTGTCTGAACATTTCCATCAAGAAATTTCCATCGTTGCTTGTTTGACACCTCATTGACTTGAAGAATTTAATTTAAAGCATTTGAAAAACAAATATCCTCAGTCAATGTGCAATTTACTTGCATGTGATTTCCTTAAGATTGCTGCAAGTCTGTCTGTCTGAAAGTGAAAAGAAAAGTTTGTGCTGTAATTGGGTTTGTGGTTTGTTTGCAGGCTGCTACTGCAGGTCTCCACGGAGCCCCACGCTGAAGAGGCCAGCATGTCCTTTGGCTGCTCCTTGAAGAGCTGCAGGCACTTGTTGGAAATGGCCAAAGAGCTGGGCATGCAGGTGGTCGGAGTCACGTAAGTTTAGGATTGCTTTACATGTGGTTACACGAGAAGTGGGCATATTAATATAGCACTTTTCTAAGGAATAAGTACTACATGCAGTGCCTTTGAGGCGGTAAAGCTAGACTTGTAACCTATATGTAGTATGTAGTATAAAAGCCAAGATGGAGTGTTGCATCATAGCTATGCATGCCTCTTTTTTTTTTTTTTGAACGAACCAAACTACCCCCCAGACAGATTATGTAATACAGGCTTGGCTTGTTGATATAGACGCTAAAGATTTGCTTCTGTTTCAAGCTGATAAAAAAACAATTGTGTGGGGTCTTTTTGTGCTTTCAGATTTCAGGTACCAGCTTCTTGCACGGACCAACAGGCCTACACCCATGCCCTATCGGATGCCCGCTGTGTGTTTGACATGGGGGTGAGTATGTAATACTCAAGGAACAAGGACATGTTATGAAAGTCTGGCTGACAAATTTGGTGCAGCATTGTAACACTCCCCATTCTCTGTGGAAGTTATTGTTTAGTCACGAACCTTATCTGGTCGTTGGACCTCAAGCATTATCATATTATCTGTCTACAGGAGGAACTAGGCTTCAACATGAACATTCTAGATATAGGTGGTGGCTTCAGTGGCTCTGAAACCCAACTGAAACAGGTACTTGACACTTAAACCACATTATCCAAGAGCTTTAGCGTGGTATTTTTTCTCCAGGATGTACCTTAGAAAGATATGCACTTCTTATTCTTCATTGTCTCCAATGTAGGTCCATGCTGCTATGAAACCTTTGCTGGAGGCCTATTTCCCACCCATGTCTGGAGTGTGTGTCATGGCAGAGCCTGGAAGCTTCTACGTGTCCTCCACTTTCACTCTGGCTGTCAATGTCATTGGCAAACAAGTGGTGGCTAGAGACCGTCAGGATGCACTTGGGGGTGAGTACTGCCCACTGGCCTGTCAGCTGTCTTTTTAAGGGATCGGAGGCTGAGATTCACACTAAAAATGGATGTAAGCAATTATATCTTATCTGTTCTTGCTTGGTTGAGATAAAGCTTTAAATTTTCCACTCATGAATCTGATAAACACCAGAGTAGGGAGTGTTAGAGGCCCATAGCCCTTGTGTCCCATTTGCCATTACCATTTACTCTTTTACATAAAAGCCTAATGTTATGGTCCTTTTCACACAGACACAGTCAAGTTGACCTCCAACGATGAGCCGGAATTCCTGTACTACCTTAGTGAGGGTGTCTATGGATCATTTATGAGCAAGCTCCTGGGGGGGACCATCCCACACCCCTCAGTGCGCAAGGTGAGATCACTTCATTTGTTGCATTCCAAAGAATTCAGAATTCACATAAAACGGGCCTGGTATGTTGACTGGTATGTTGAGGGTGACGCACAAAAATTTGTTCTATAGATTATCTTTGCTCTTAGCTGAAACGAATTGTAATGCAGTGGAAAATATGTGTGCCTGTATGCAGCAGCTATCTGTAGATTAAGACCCATGACTGTTGTGTTGAATGTAGCTTAGTTCCTGTAGCACATGCTCTCTGTTTTGGACCGTCACACTCACGTGTTGCCTGCGAACGATATCAGCAGCACTGTGACCTGAAGTTTTGCATACACTTTTTGTACATGACTATGTGGCATCAGTCAGCTTGTACAGTCACTGCCTGTGTTGGGCTCGGCTCAAGGTTATATGTGACATGACAGCTTTTTGAGTCATCTCTGTGTATGGCCAGTCTGTTTTCTGTGTGAACATCCAATGTCTGTGAAGTCACTATATTAGAGTTGAGCATGGAGGCTTGCATTGTCAATTCTGACAAAGCCTGCTTTATGTCTAAAAATATCAGTATTGGCATAGAACTGTAACCTGTCATCCAAGGTGTGTGAAGAGTACAGTCAAGAAACATAACGGACAGTGTTGTTTAATCAAAACAAACAAAATGAGTTCTACTAAGTTTTCATGTTTAAGAGGCCTGAGTTCTAGAGAGATCACAAGCTACAGTGTATGTGGTTTAGGGTGTTGTGTTTTGACATTGCCTGTTGTGCATGATTATGTAGTGGGTGCACATTGTTTCAGCTGCTTCTCTTGTTCTTACCTGGACTTCAATGTGTCTGTGTTCTACTGTAGACCTCCATGGCACCGGAGGAGTTGCTGTTCTGCAGCAGCCTGTGGGGGCCGTCATGTGATGCGCTGGACCAGGTGCTGGAGAGCTGCCAGCTGCCGGAGCTGCAGGTCGGGGATTGGCTTATCTTTAGCGACATGGGCTCCCACTGCGATGGACAGCCCACTACGTTCAGTGACGCTGACAAGCCACCAGTGTTCTACACTATTGCTACATCAGACTGGTATGTTTTGGGTTTGGATTGAGTAGCTAACAAGCTGTTTGAAGTGTTTTATATATACACATATGATACAGTGTATTTAGTTGCTATTGCTAATCAGATATTCCTTTTGATATGTTTGACAGGTACGACTTGCAGGAAGCAGGCATCTCTCTGGATTCCACCATGAAGAATTTCTCATTGGTCCAATATGGCATGTAACTCTGCCAAGGCCAAGCCAGCTTAATTGACAAGTGACATTTGTAAGGTCCTCCCACCCATGAGTGACCATATGATTGGTCTTTCAACATTCCAGCTGTGGGTGAAGCAAACACAAAGATGGTGTCGCTGGGAACAGAAATGATTGGCGTGCATACCTCAATTCTCAATGTTCAAAAGATGTTCTGACTTTTTTGTCCTCTGCAAAAAAGGAAGGACTCCTGGAAAGCCCAACATTCTGTAACTACATATGCAACAAAATGGACGACTGTGGAGATGGAGTACCCACTCCTGGGTTTTTTTCCTAATCAAATACAGTTTACATAAATGTTTGAGTAATTTAATTTTATTATTATTATTATTTTATATATATATGATTACCTGTTGGCAGTCTTGTAAATCAGTTGTCTGTTCAACAAGAGGCAGTTTTATCTGTATTAAGAATCACATGTGATTTCAAGAGAATTAGAATCATGAATTAACAACTATGTGCTGTGACCATGTGTGTCAAGAGAGCGAACCATGACGCATGATTTTATGAGCTTATCCATTTTCGGAAGATCACTTTTCCCTGGGTTTGTAGAATAATGGAGCGGGAGGAGTGCAGATTGCGGCTCAAACTGCCAAATTGACTCCTAAATGTGTTCTAAAACACCTACAGTGTCTCATTCACCAGTATTTCCCAAGGTAGTGATGTCTTTGAGTAGCACTCCTTGGTTTAGTGTGCTGTGATTGCCATGGTAACCTCAAAAAGGCTCTCACTACATGACTGACTACTCTGTGGTTGAAAATGTTTCTACTGGTACAATAGCTGAATCCTAACATCCTCCCTAACCAGAAACCCTAGACCCTCAATGATTGAACTGGAATGGTTTAGCCAATCATGAAGCTTCATGCATTTGTGGAGGTTTAGGGTTTATGGAGGATATTGGAATTTGGACAAAATAACCTTCAGGCTTTTCCACTGGTCCATTGGGTGGAGATTTCAGATTATAATTCTTAGGAGAAATTGTCTGGAAACACTCACTACTTTGTCTAACCAGATTTAAGGTACTTCCACCAATCAACAACAGGTTAACAGCAAAACATGCATTTATAACTGTTTTGCATCTCTGTTAAGAGTCCTGTGCAGTTTAATGCCTAGTCAACATAACTGTCCGTCCACTCCATGTTATTCCACCCTTTGGTTGAAAAGGTAACAATGTAAATGATTATTTTGGCACCAATGGACCATAGCCTGTTTTTGACTGTAAAATTGTGCTTGTTATGTAATGAAAGTGATTAATTTAATACATCTCCATGACTGAACAATTTTTTCTTTGTGTGTGTGTGTGTGTGTGCGTGCGTGCTATTACCGTTGAAGTAGCCTTCGTGATGAATTGCTAAATAGTATAGTAGTAGCAGCATAGTAGTAAACTAGGTACACAGCATGGTTTAAAGATTGAGTGATCAGTGTTGATGAGTGTTATGGACGTCATACCTTGTTAGCTGGGAAATTGTTTTTAAACGTCCTTTTAAGTAAGAGACACCTTGAGTAGTAGAAGGTATGTCATGATATGTCAATTACCAAGCTCATTATCAAACTCATCTACTCAAAAAGGCATTTCTTACTTCTTGCCGATGGAGGGCGCTCCTCATTTCATGTTTTGTGTAATCATGGCTGATCGCGACTGACAGAAGCGTCGCTAAAAGGTTTGCTTGGAAGTACAAAGTCAGCAGCACCATGGAACACACAAATATTATGAACAACCATACGGATATTCAACAATATAAGGTAATGTTTGGTATTTGCAAGTTAATGGAGGCCCCATTCGATGTCGCATTTTCCTGTATGTTGTCAGTGACTTGACTTCCAACTTGTGTAACAGAGGTAGCATTAACAAAGAAACGAATGGAGCTTAGCTGATAAAGGTTACCCACTGTCAGATAATTACCACCATGGCTCCTATGGTGTTGTCAATTATATGACTTGTTCATTGTATAATGTGTGAAAACAACCTCGAATTAAGTCGCTCGCTAACTCGGTTACGACAGAGTATCAAGACGACCTTTCATAATAACGTTGTATCATGGATGCTGAGTCGTGTGTTCCTGTCAGGGAGCCTTACTGCCTAGTATAGTCAGACACTTAGTGAACATTTTACTGTAACAGCAGGATTTCTCGTCGGCCTTGTGGCTTTCCGGTTCCTATGCACCGCTTAAGGTTCTCTTGGTTTTGTTGTTTTGTTTTTTTTTAACAGAATGGACATACAGTCAGTGATATGAATCAAAAAGCTCACAACCTACCTCAGAACATTGACACCGAAGATGAACCATTGCTCAAAGAAAATCCGCGGCGGTTTGTCATATTTCCTATACAATACCCCGACATCTGGAAGATGTACAAGCAGGCCCAGGCATCATTCTGGACGGTGGAAGAAGTAAGATTTCGAGCTGACACTGTAGGCTAAACTCAAAAGAAGCGTTTACAGCAAAATTATTAGCAGTATTCACATAGCCTCAGCCTGTGCAGCTGTGACGTGATGTGATGTTTCTACTCTCTTTGCAGGTAGATTTATCCAAAGATTTGGTACACTGGGACAATCTGAAGCCAGATGAGAAGCACTTTATATCTCATGTGTTGGCTTTCTTTGCTGCAAGCGATGGCATAGTCAATGAGAATCTGGTGAGCTTTTTACTTTTCTCTGAAGGTCTAGTTTATTTAGACTCAGAATTGGAGGTTTCTTTGTGTTTGCTGCTGTCATTTGGCCTAATATACAACACAGCATGCCATCTCTTGCACACATTAGTTGATGTATATAGGTAGACAAGACTTATAACCATGTCATAACCATATGTCTGACAGGTACAGAGGTTCAGTCAAGAAGTGCAGATCCCAGAGGCCCGCTCTTTCTACGGCTTCCAGATCCTTATTGAAAATGTTCATTCAGAGATGTATAGCATGCTCATCAACACATACATTAGGGATCTGAAGGAGAGGTAAGGCAACACAACACTCTCATTCTGAGCCATGAAATATATAAATAACATTACTATAATGGATGTGAAAGGAAACAAAAGATGTAAGAAATAACCTGATTATGACTTTAAAGGTCACTTTCAGATTCAAGAATTAACACCTTGCCTTAATGTTTACTGGGAAACAGTAAATATTAATTAGTCTTAACCAGTCAACTAAATCTCAAACAAACTTGTGTCTTTTTCTTACAAAGTTGCTGACAGGTGTCAGGTGTAACAAATTTCAGTTAGTATTCAAAACCACAGAGGAAAAGATCATTGTGTCATTGTTTTGTGTGATATCACTTCAACTGGTAGACATGCCTGTAATTTCAGTCTCTCGGTTTACTACTGTGTTGTTGCAGGGACTACTTATTCAACGCTATCCAGACTATGCCTTGTGTGAGAAGAAAAGCAGACTGGGCTTTACAGTGGATTTCAGACACTAGATCAACCTTTGGTGTGTGGAAGAGCACAGAGTAGATTCTCTTTGGGCTGATAAAATCTCTAAATGTTTACTCATGATTTAAATTGAAGCCATAGAAGGTATAGAGAGTCTTTATTGTACTGTAAGGATATTCTTTTTCACACATCGTTCAGTTCCAGAAGATAAGGCAGCAGCATTGGTTGTCAAAGATTCACATCTCACAGGATACAAACATGTATACACATTTATAGGTGCAAATTGTGTGTTGTGTGTTATTTGGGTTAAAAATTCTGATATTTTTAAAATGGGGGTACCTGAACCTACCCCACTGATTTTACAAAATTGTAAAGGACTGTAGACCTAATTGACTAAGATGTGAAGCCTTTTGAATCGAACATTTCTTCAGCATATTAAAATAGACTATCCTTACATCTTAAGCTGACCACTGTTTGTCTGACATGATCTTGATTGTCTTGGTTCTGGTGGATAACCTTTCGTGGGGGTCTTTTTTTTTGGCAGGGGAAAGACTTGTGGCATTTGCGGCAGTGGAGGGCATCTTTTTCTCTGGGTCCTTTGCTGCCATCTACTGGCTAAAGAAGAGAGGCCTCATGCCTGGACTCACCTACTCCAATGAGCTCATTAGCAGAGATGAGGTAAGGGTGTTGTATGTTGGAGAAAATGTTGCAACAAAACAGAAAACCTGCCACTGATTTCTAACAAATATTTTCCAGGGTCTGCACTGCAACTTTGCCTGCCTGCTTTATACCTATTTGGTGAAGAAACCATCAGAGGACAGAGTGAAAGACATAATTTCCAAAGCTGTTGGCATAGAGCAGGTATGTGAGGGATGCATGTGCTGTATGTGTATGTGTATGTATTGTGGTACTAAATCAAAAATAAACATAAGAGGAAATGGAAAAGTCATTTAGCAGTTTGTGTCATATCTTGATAGGAATTCTTGACAGAGGCTTTACCTGTGGATCTCATTGGGATAAACTGTAATCTGATGAAGCAGTATATTGAGTTTGTGGCTGACCGGCTGCTTGTAGATCTTGGCTTTCATAAGGTGAGGACACCAGTGTCTGCTACATTTCATGAGTCCTTATAAAGCTGCTCTACCCGGAATTTTTCCTTCCTCACAAGCAAGTAGTGAAAAACAGTTTCAGTTAGATTGAATTGTGACTTCTGAAACGTATGTCTAAATTAGAACTACAAAGATGTGTTTAAAGTACTGCATGTAGGAAATGTTGAGGACTGATCCAAATTCATGTACAGAATTATTAGCCCCCTTATTTGGATCATATTCAATTTTATATGTAAGGACAAGCTATGATTCAACAGACATGTGCCTCTTGGTTGAAGAGTTGTTGAAGCAGAAAGGTTACAGTGTAGACTTGATTGTTATTGGGTAATCATTTTGGCCCCGACATTTTTGTGTTTTTCGTGGTTGTAGTTAGCATAGTTAGTCAGTCAAATATCTTAATCGAAATTTGTGGCGATTTTGCGTTTGTCCTTTAGGAAAGCATAAGCATAAAAGTACATAGTTTTCATTACGGTAAATTTGATTATTTTAAATTGTAAATTTGAAATTAAATGTTTTGTGTGATTTCACACAGGGGGTAATAATTCTGTACATTTAAAAGCATAATGAAAAAAAGCATACGATGGGTTTTGATTTTAACTAATGTATGTCTTCTGTCTAAAAATGTTTTGAAAGGTATATCATGCAGAAAACCCTTTTGACTTCATGGAATCCATTTCACTGGAGGGGAAGACAAACTTTTTTGAGAAGCGTGTTGCTGAATACCAGAGATTTGGTGTGATGTCAAATATGATGGACTGTGAGTTCACCCTGGATGCTGACTTTTAATTTTACTGTTTTTTACTGTAGTTATTTATTCTGTTTTTATTTAAAATGTTTTATGATGGAATGGTTGAGGGTTGAGAGTTTTTTTTTGTCCATAAAGAGGTGTGAGGGACAGGTCTATTCACTGAAGCTATATATTAAACTTTTCAGTATTTTACCAGTCCTGTGATTTTTTTATTCACTGCCTGTGAACACTATAATACTTCTCAGCGGTCAATTTCCCAAATCACAGGTGAGAGCACAGATGATCTGAAGTTGTAAATTACCCAACAATCAATGTCACATTTATAAACATCATGCATTCCTGTTAATGTTCTGTAAATATTTTGAAATGTTGCTGTATGCTTGAGAAATAAGATATATTAAAGAAAAATAGGCAGTCCTATACATATAGCTTGCTAGAATTTCTCGTAAATATAGTTTCCAAAGTGGCACATAAAATGGTGGCCCTGGCCTAAAAGACATTCATTCTAGAGGGAAAAATAATAATGGAAACACTGTTCATTGACATGGATAGGCAATATAAATTGGAGAGCATTATGTAGGCCAAGGGAATGCATATATTTACTTTATGATAAGATTCAATTCAGTGCAAATGCACATGCTTGACAAATGCTGTCTCCGAAGCATTTATTTTTGACATCTGGCATTGTTTTGATGAAACTGTCAAATGAGGCCCCGCCCCCTTCGCACTCAGTTGTTGTGCTGCTGAATGTGAACGCTGTCGTTTGCCTGCCTGGCTGTTGGAAAGATGGCAACGGACTGGCAAGGCCTGGCGTTGCAGCAAGCTGAATTAATTTCGAATCGTGTACGTGAAGTACTGTCCTTAGGTGTGAAGTTCATGAAAACCGAGCTTGGAGTAGAATTAGACCTAAAGCCGGAGCTTTACCCATCATGGATCATTCTCTCGACTGTATTCATCGGTCTGTTTGTGGCAGCCGTGTTTACGTGCGTAGCGGCCTGCAGCGTTGGAAGAAAGCGAAGACCTATCGTGAGTGAGAGTAGTGATGTTGTGAAGGCCTCGGTGGCCAAGACCATCAAAACCGAAGAACCGAAGAAAAGGAACAAGAAGAAATCCAGTGACAAGGTATGTGCTGAATTACGAAAATACCTGGCTCGGTGGAATTGTAAATGTCTTGGTAATAAACAACAGTAGCATTAGCATAGCTACCCAGACCAGCGCTGGCCGTTCTCTACAACTCGAATGAACCGCTAGTTTGACAGTTTACTCGGTCATTGTTAGCATATGGCTAACAGCTGGTTAGCATAGAGGTTATTGTTTGTGCTTACTTAGCAAGCTTATAAAGTAAACAGTTGGTGTGTTGTCCAGAACGTTATACTCAAACTTCACTGCTCACTGTATAGACAACGTGTCATTCTTAATTACTTGACCAAGCTAGCTTGGTTAACTTAGTTGACATAACTAGTCAAAAATCACACATTTCTCCTTGGAGACAACAGACTTGTCCATCACATTTGTTAGTTCACTGACCGAGGTCGTCCTCGAATACAGATTTGTCAGCCCAGACCCCTGACAGGCGGTTGAAGTTGTAACTTGACATGTTGAGAATAAGGAATCGATTGTCATTGGCTGCATCTCTGACATTTTCTTTTAATCTAAAAACCTAGAGATACTGTACTGTCCGAGGTGACACTGCACAGAGCATCTCATTGGTCTTTATTTATTTTGTAAGAAACCCCAGCCGAACGGTCGCACTGCATCAGAATCACCAGAAGAAGTCAAAGTTGCTGAAGACATCCCTAAACCGCAAACGGACAGCAAACTTGACAAGGTTGGTTGCTTTCTATTGGATGTGATATATCAATAAAATGGTCATTGTATGTTTTCAGACCAAACTACGAATGTACCCTACATTTTCTGTAGCCTACGTCTGTAAGCCCCTGCTTGTAGCTGGAATGTAAGTGGACACTGAGATGGTTGGCGAAGTAAAAGGACAGTGATAAGGGAGAGCCAGGTGGTAGTGTCAGGTTGTCATCTGAATATGCTGATGAAGCATCTCTGTGGAGAACTTCCAAAAGTAGATCAGAGGCCCTTTCACTTTTAGCTGTCAGATCATGTAGCTGAATTTGAACGTCCAGTCATTACAGGTTGCACCCTTGACTGCTTTTTGTAGGAATATTGAATGAGCTCACTCTCTCTCTCTCTCTCTCTCTCTCTCTCTCTTCTCTCTCTCTCTCTCTCTCTCTCTCTCTCTCTCTCTCTCTCTCTCTCTCTGTGTGTGTGTGTGTGTTTATGTGTGTTTTAATGTCAATTTTCTCTCATGACATTTAGATGAAAAAAAGCAAAAAGAAAGCCAAACTTGAGGTTAAACCAACCCAGACCCCTCTGCCATCAGTGGAAGGCAAAGAGCCAGATGAAGGTGAGTAATCAACGCACATGTAAACTAAAACCATGTTGTCATAGGATACGATAGGACTTTATGGGGAGATTTATTTGTCACAGATAACTCAAGTAAGAATAGACAGACCTGAGTTAAACAAATAAATAAGTGGTCATAATGGATTCATGCGTGCATACTTAATCACATTGTGATCATAACATCATCAACTCTGATCTAGTCATGATAAACACTACATCTACCAATAGATGCCTACATGGGGCATCATAATGGGGGACAGGAATGAGATCACATCTCTGTTTTTGTTGTTGTTGTTGTTTTTCACATATTGATGTGCCTCCTAGATATGGAAACCGAATATATGAAAAGTGACTTAGGCCAGAAAACATTCTTGATCTCTTGATAGATGCCTTCCTTCTACTGGAAGTTCTACTGGAAAGTTCTAAAAGCTACCTTTTTGTCTGTTAGGTGACTGGGAGACAAAGGTCAGTAACAAGGAGAGGCGACAGCAACGGAAGAAAGACAAAGGCCCAAATGATGAGAGTCCTAGAGGAGGAGACCGGAATGCTCAGCTGGGGGAGCCACTTTCATCTGCAGCTCCAGCCTCCTCAGGGTCCAGGAAGAACAGAGGTAAGCTACTGGGGCCATTACAGACAGAGGCCTGCAGCTCTACAGGTGGTAGGTGTTCATTTTGTTTGCTTGTATGATTCATTTTTTATTTAAGCTATACGTTTTAACTCATTCTGTTTGAGATCTTTCTGTAGGTCAGGTTATAAAGTCTACTTACTGTTTGTTCATGGCTGTTATAGCCAGACTGATGCACAGGGCAAATGACAGTGCAGTGTTGTTAAGTGTCCTGAGTGTTGTTGTTCTTGCACATTGCTACTAATACTTGACCAAAATGATTTCTGAACAATTTAAATCAACAGTGGGCAAATCATCATGCAATCAGACCCTACTGACTAGGTTATGTGGTTGTGCAGTAACACTCCTGAAGATGGTCTTCAGTGGATCATCACCTTTACATTCATTCTTACATTCCATGACATCAGTAACCCACATCACAAGTATGTGTACAAGGAATTAATGTGAATGGACATTTTAGCAGGAAATAACCCCCTAAACACACATGCACACACAGACACACACAGAAATAAACTTCAATTAAACACTCACAGAAATAAACTTGGATTCAATTAGAATTCACTGAAAAGGTAGATTTTCAGGTTTAAACCAGTCTTACACCATTTTTTATGGATAAATGAGAAACTGTTCGTCAACAAACTGTTTTATTCAAACAAATGAATGAAATCAACAACGCTGGAATACTTGCTGTTATTGTAAAACAACACAAGTCCATTATTTGTGCTTGACTGCCTTTAGGCAAACAGTGGAATGAGGGCGAAGATATACTGGAGCTCTCTCTCCAGCAGCTTCACCAAAGTCTCCTCTTCTCATTGTAGATTCCACACATGCTAAGGCCGGTAAGGCTGACTCTGCTGTGACCCAAGGTACAGTCTGCACATTTGTTCATGTACAGTTTGTTAGATTATGGAGACCCTTAGGTAAGACATATCCAAAAAGGCTCTATAGATGATTATGTCAGTTACCTGGGTTAAACTGTCACAGCTCCTGGCACCTGGACGGAGGTGCCGTCGGTGAATGGCGGAGGATGGACAGAGCCCACTCTGAAAATGGGATCAGCAGTGAGCCCTTCGGACAGCGAGAACTGGTCGGCCATGATGAAGCCCTCTGGCCACAGGAATCGCGAACCACTGGGTTGGGCCTCGGAGACTGATGGTATGGATGCTAGAGCACACCCAGCTAAAGACATGAGCAGTGATGGGTAGATGTGTCTGGGCTCTCTGACTAACTGAAGTGGTCTGGTGTGCATGTGGCAGGTTCTTGGAGCAGCTTAGATGGAAGGATGAAGAGTGAACTCAACCCTGTGAACTTTGTGCTGGGCCTGAATCCTGGTAAGCAGCTGCTGTGATGTGTAGTTCAGTGTCACGTAGCCCTGATGACAGCGGTGAAAGAGGAAACCTGAGGAGTCTTCCATATTTGCTGCAGGTGCTGAGCCTATGTCCCAGCCAGCTGCTGACCTGCAGTGGGACACTTTAGCCAATGTTGACGAGTGGTCCGGCTTCAGTGAGTCCAACAACTTTCCAAACATCCCACTACACATGCTGCTTTCCTGTCACTTGACCATGAATGAAAATAGGTTGAATGAATGGCTTGTCAACTGTTTCGTCTAGGAATATTTTTAATAACAGGTAGAATGACAGATATAGAGGACTGTAGAGTACATATTTAAAGGAGAACTCCGGCACGTTTCGACCTAAATCTTGTCTCTAAAGGGATTCATGTACTTTAATTTGCTACAAAAATGCAAAAGATCTGCTGGGAAATGAGCAAGCTAGGCATCTACTATTGTAAGCATTAGAAAACATAGCTGACAGGGCAGATTTGGGCTTTTATTTTGACATGGAGGATCCTCCCAGTTAGCTGCACTTGGTAAATGCTTTTCAGTGAGCTAGCTCGCTTATTTCTGAGTGGATCTCCGTCAGGTTTGTACCGAATGTACATGAAGCCCTCAAACAACAAGATCTCAGCAGTCTACCTAGATGAGAGGATGGGTGAATGTGAGTCTAAGGAGTGTGTGTGTGTGTGTGTGTGTGTGTGTGTGTGTGTGTGTGTGTGTGTGTGTGTGTGTGTTGGGGCAGATGGCTTGGCTGCTGTGGACCCCACATCTGACTGGAATGCCCCCACAGAGCTGTGGGGAAACTACGAGGAGCCAGCAGTGGACACTCCTATCCCTGCAGCAGCACCAGTCAGCCAGCAGGTGAGAACCAGTTCAGTCCCTCTGTCCAGTTATTTCGCTGAAACCTTATGGACATAGTCATGTCACAGAACAATCTCCTCTAGGCATAGACGTGTCACAGTGCAATCTCCTCTAGACATAGTCATGTCACAGAGCAATCTCCTCTAGACATAGTCGTGTCACATAGCAATCTCCTCTAGACATAGTTGTGTCACAGAGCAATCTCCTCTAGGCATAGTCGTGTCACAGAGCAATCTCCTCTAGACATAGTCGTGTCACAGAGCAATCTCCTCTAGACATAGTTGTGTCACAGAGCAATCTCCTCTAGGCATAGTTGTGTCACAGAGCGATCTCTAGGCTTCTTCTGGGAATGTCATAATGAAGCGTTCATGTCGTGGTGTTCAATATTGTGCACATTCTTTTTCCATAGTCAATGGACTCGGATGACGATAAAGAGAAGGGAGATGCAGGAGTTGGTGGAACTGCGAAATCCAAGAAGAAGAAGAAAAAGAAGAAGAAACAAGAGGAGGGTGATCCTACTGAGATGGTGCAGTAAAGCAACTCCTCTTAATGGAGACCTCTGGTGTGAATCAATCAATTTTCTCCCTCTCATACCTAATGACAGCTCTCAGCAACGTCAGACAACAGGAATATTGGTTGATTCACAACGGGTTTCTCCTTTAACCATTAGGACATTAGCACTAGCTTTTATTTTGTTTTGTTTAGTTTTATGTTTGCTAATGACCTTGTGTCATCTGTTTACAGGAGAGTGGCTCATCCAAACCACAGCTGTACGCAGCCATGGGGGACTCAGGATCAGGCAAACAGAACTTACCACCTCCAGCGCTTCAGAGTGAGTCTGTAGGGTGCACATGCATCTCACAGCGGACACAGAGCAGTGGGAACCGTATGATGGGCCACTACTATCACACTACTGTGATTGGTCACTTCTATTTTTTCGCCGGCTCTGAAAGATTTGCGGAAAGATTGATTGGCCAAACAACTTACCTGATATACTGACATTTTTTTTGCACTGAACTAGCAGGTCATTGCTTCTGTTGGATGTTGTAGTGTGTGCATGTGTGTATGCTTTGTAACTGAAGTTTGTGTGTGACACACACACACGCATGAACTGCACACCCTATAGAACAGCTTTGGCAGAACTTCATCTGTAGGGTAGTGCTGTTTGAATTTAATATGCAGATATCAGTGATTGCATGAAATGTAGCTGACCGGTTTTCAGGTACTGTGTGTAGTGATTTTGTCATAAACTATGTAAAGAGTTTGTTTTATGTATTATACCTTTCAGAAAAAACAGACCAGAGCACAGACACTCCGAGGCAGAAGAAGAAGGCCAGAAGAGAGACATGATTGGTGGGCGTGGACATGGTGCAGACATGTGTCCTCATGCAATAATCACACAGTGCACAATTTGATGCCAGAAAACACTGACTGGGCTCTTGAGCTCAAAAAAAGCACACTAAAAAGAAACCAGAAAAATGCTGAGTTGGATCAGTCCAGTAGGCAAGCGCTGCAAAGCATGCTGGTCCAGTCAACTGAAAAACGATGTGCACTACAAGCCAGCCTTCAGAAGGGAATGGTTTGCAACTCAAATGGTCCTCCTTTTTTATTTTGCTCTGGGTGACAAGAATACAAACCATTTATATCACTGAGTACATTTGAAAGCTGTCGTAGGCAATGTGAAACCTTCCTGGAAACACGACAGCCATTTTTATAAACATGCTTACTTTGAATGTTTCTTCTCTTTCTTCCCCTGTCTGTGGTGTTTTTGTGCTGATTTGCACACCGTAGTGTTGGTACTGCAGAGGCACAGTAGTCGAGGGCGTCCCCAGCAGAAAGGCTCAGACAGAGGAAGCTTGCTGTACCGTAGGGTGACCAGTAGGGGCAGCAGATTCTCATGTTTTTAGTGACTGTGGACTGAGGAGTCAAAGGAGGAGTTTCAACTCCATTGGGACAGAGAATCCCTATGGCAGCATAGAGCTCCCTTAACATATACACAACATATGTCCTCCATAGGTCAAGGCTGGGAACATATTTATGAAAGAGTTGGCCTCCATTGTATATATGTGTGCATATTCACAGTTTTTGAAGTATTTGAATTTAGTCAAGAAAAGAAATGGAATTCTTGGTTCAGAGCTGTTCTGTGATCTGTAGCTTTAGCTTTAGATGTGTTAATTTTGTTCTTTCTATGGAAACCTGTCCAAAGGGCTTTATCCTTTTCCTCTCTGTGATTGCACTGTGCCACTGGCTCTACTGCACCCTTGGTGTTGTATTTGATTTGGTTTGGTTTTTGTTTTCTGTCCATTTTAATGTGAAATGTGAAAGTTTAGCAGTGGACTTGAGATGCTGTTGTAAAGTTAGGGGATTGATAGAGCAGCTGTATAGTCCATGACACTACAAGGTCAATTCTGTTGCCTTAACTGAGTTTTATTTCCAAGTTCAGTCTTAATTAGTTTGGTTGATTGTTTTGTATTTTTTGAACTGTAGAAGTCCCTATTGCAGGAGATGGCTGCACCACTCAGTCTTTAGTGGGATTTATTTCAGAACAGCATTTATTCTTGCATGAATTTGATAAACCATCCTATATACCATTCAATACCATGGTCAGCATCATTTCGTTTGCCTGTTTGCCATTACTGTAAATATTCTTTTATGAGTGACAACAGTTCACTGAAAATGGCTTAAAATGTGAAGCTTGGGCCAAATTGGATTGATTCTTCATGTCAGCTTTTGTGAAGTTGAACTTTTTAAGCAGCAATGAATGAAATCTGTTGATGGTGTTCTGCCCTTAAACAGCTGTTGATGTCTGAGAAGTATTCAGGTCCCGCCCTAGAGATGACACATGTTTGTGATGGGCGCGGCAAAATATCACCTTACCCTATATATCTGTTAATGCAGGCCTGCTGCTTTTATGGATCCAAGACAGTTGTGTTTACTGAAGTTGCTGCAATATTTCTATGTTGGTTTGTTAAAATAAATTTGATCTACAAAAACTACTCTTGTTTATTTCTGTCAGTCATCACTATCAATAACTAATACATTACATGTGTGATATATATATTTTTACCCCCACTAGTTCTACTTCACTGTTCCATATGGTGTTTTTCTGTGTGAATGTTAAAAGCTTTTGCGGAAGTGAGTGATTTGATTTGATTGACTAAAATCAACAACCTTTCTCTGTCATATTTTTTCTGATAATTCTTTTCATTCTTGACACTGGATTATTTGTTTATGGTTAAAAACCTTTGATTTAATTGCCTATAAATGGTTTCAGATTCTTTATTGGAAAACATAAATTACCTACAGGGAACCTAATCATTGCCATGTACTTAAGCTTACGTTTATTTTTTTGTTAAAACACAAACATTTAGTTAGTCTGTCCTATTTGTATCTTGTATCCAAAAGATGTTGTGCCTAAAACCATAATTTAATCAACATACATGTTTTCAGTTTCAAGCTGTTTAATGCCCATGTTGTCTGCTGCTTCCTCTAGTCAGTGTCTTTGAGCCTCTTACTCTGCATCCAGCATCAGATTAAAATGATGGCATTTAAATAGAGGCATCTGAAATCTGTGTCACGGTTGGCAGCTGTAAACTCAGGATAAATTGAGTTTTCCAGCAGAAATCCGATGATGAGCGAGCGAGCGAGCATTCCCCTCTCCACACACAAACGCACTCTTCTCTGGCTTCTCTGCTCAGCTAGCATCACTGCAGGGTCTCGTGGCACGTGTGATGAGGTTGACCTCTCAAGCCCTTTTTCATTTCATTTAGGATTAAGTGGAGCTCATTCATTCACGTTGCAGCCTCCCTTGCTCTCATTACAGGATGACACTGGTTTGCTTGGTTCACTTACTCGCTGGTTTCATCTGCCATTGGTTTACAAATGCCATTATTTTGAATGGGGAATTCCTGAATAAAAGGGTTTATTTTCAAAAGGATTAATGTTTGTTTTTTTCATTTAGGTCAAGAACCTCTGGCTTGATCTCAGAGATCTGCTGGTTATATTGTCAAGTCTTACTCAGAGAGGCATTTTCTTCAATATTGAGTCTGAAGCAGCCAACTTTATTAGGAGTTCATCTGTATTTTATTAGAATATTTGAATGGCACTGCAAATTTTGTGGCTTGGAGCTGTAGTTCACATTTGGCCACATGAGCTCATTTGAGCTCAATAAGCCTTTGTTATTATATACTGTATAGTGTCATTGCTTAATTTTGTTTAAAATATATGAGCAGCATTAAATGAATATGATCTTAGAGTGGGAGAAATTTAACCAATACAGACTCCCTTGGCCTCCTTTAAGTGACCTAAGACAACCTTTCTTACAATCTGTGGTGTAGTGCAACGGACAGGTTTCTGAATTTCAGTTAGCAATCTGACAAATTTTAATGGGACTGCAGCGCTCAGTGTCCACGTGAGATTTGACTTCCTCTAACCCTCAGCCCCTGACAAGCTTTGGCAGGGAGAGGAAGTGACAGCTGGTTGGAGATGGGATCAAGAGAAACTACACATTATCCCCAAACATGACAATTGTTGGAGGTTTCAGTTACAGGCTTCCATCTTCCATTCAACATTGACCTCTAAGACCTCCACCATCCACAGGTGTAATGATGGCGTCAGCAGCATACAGCTAGTTCACACACTGGGCTTAGCAGTGACCATCTGCCATCTCCTCTCATCCTCTGTCCTCTGACTTTTACTAGTGCTACAGCCACACACACACATATAATAACAACAACAACAGTAATAGTAATAATAATAATAAATCTGAGTTACAGAGATGAACCATAATGCTCCATATTGACAAAATTGCAAGACAAAGCCAACAGGTAATTTTTAAAAGTCATGTAATTGAATACAATAAGAAAAATAGGCCTAGACTAACTAACCTAACTTGGCCATTCCTGTAAGCAGTGTCCGAAACGGAGGAAATACTGTTTATCTTTTCTTTTTTTAATAACATATTTAATAACACATCCTATGAACAATTATGTAAATTGCCTTCTATAGGTCTCTCTTTCAGGAGTCTGCAAATGACGTTTGAGAAGCCAGAGACCCAACGCTGGCCCAATAGATTGATTAGGGTCCTCAGACACAACTCTAGAGAGCCTCTATTGACAGAGATGGTGTTCATATTTGAGAATCTCTAAATTCTGCTAAAAACTTTTTGAAAACCAGTTATTAACCTAACTTGAAAGCAGTTTGTCCTAAGTAATATGTATTTGATGCCTATTAAAATGGTTGACGTAGGCTAAGGCTACCAATTTCAGTGAACGTCAATGCGTCAAGATTGAATCTGTGTTGCGACTGGATCAAATAGACAGGCTATTTTCACTAGGATGAATGAACACTTTTGGGGGGGAAAACCCCAAAGCATCAACACTTTAGAAACCCTGACACCTGCACTAGTATATTCTCGAACAACGAATTGCATCACTGGATTTCTAGTCTGAGTCAAAATCCTCCTCCGGTCACGTGTTCCCAAGATGAGCTGGATTAATGTGGTGTTGCAGGACGGAGACTTTGGACAACGGAAACAGCTCTGGACGGCGCACAACCTGGGTGCAGAGACACTAACGAGCCTGGGTTATCGCGCATTATTTCTGTAGATGACAAAATAGAAAATCTTCAAGTTTGAAGAGAAAAGGCTTGATGAAATAGTCTCATTGTGTAGGACTGGAAGATGATTTCCCCGTGGGACAGATGGTATACTACCAGCTGCTGCCTGTGCTGTCATGTTCGGACGGGCACCATTATTTTGGGCATTTGGTACATGGTAAGCATTAAATGTAGCGTTTCCTTCACGTAGGCTATTAGGATTAGTGTTTGTAGCCTCTTCTGTTTTGTATAGATTATATTCTCAGCTGCCTGATAGTTTAACTTGGTTTGTTTTTTAAACCGCAAATGGTTAAACAGCGTTAGCCTATATCCCTGTATGCCATACATTGGCCATTTTGTGGCCATGACGCTGTCCCTCATTTGGTAATTGAAAATGGGTGATCTTAAATCAATTTGTAGCGGTCTCTTTTCTCGCATCATTGTTTGGTATAGATCATTATAATTATAGGCTGTGTTGCAGAGCATTCCAATGGCTGTCAACCTTTACGCAAACAAAGCTTTTGTTGGTGATGTCACAGCATCCCGTAACGTTAATCTTCAAGTTCAAATGTGTTTTTAGAAACTAGAGCTCGTTTACCATGTAAAAATAGACCGATGGAAGTCGATAACCTTGATCCAAAGGTATTTATAGATGGTAAAAGTAAATGAATGGCTTTGGTAATCTCTGTGAGTTGAAATCGGTGTAGAGAATATGTGAGAATATTCCAGAACGGATTGCCTAAAACTTATGCCAAGGCCTATGTACTAAACAAGCCAACCAACAAAATGTCAAGGCATATCAAGGCCACCAGCAAAGCGGTAGTCTTCGGGTCATATTGATGTTTAGTCGCAAGGGCAACCCGGCTAAACAGACATGGAGCTGTCCAACAATTCAGCACGTTTATAGCCGTCAGCAACCCCGGAGGGTTAGGCACGGGTCATTTTACGCTCGCTAATAAATATGTATTTTTAATTTAATAGTAAATGTTATTTATGTACTCCAACCTACTCTTATATGATATAACGTAACTATAGTCGATCATTTCACAAGCATAGTATACACGCTTGTTTCTCTATGTTGTTTTAAACTTTGAACAAGCTTATCGTGTTTTAGGAACCACTCCATGTCTTTAGTTTTCTGAAACAGACAAGATCATTCAGTCATTCTGTGACACTACAAAGTGTAGTTGGCTAATTTACATAATATTCCCCAACAGCTCATCAATGCTGTGGTTCTACTCATCCTGTTGTCTGCTCTAAATGACCCGGTCCAGTATCACTACCATCTCACCAGTGCTGAGCTGGGAACAGACTTCGATGTCATGGACGACGCTAGTGAGTATTGTTTTTTTATGATGTCCATGTAATGATTTGGTATGCATATTAGGCTTGGCTATTATTAAAATTAGATTCAAGTTTTAGATTAAAATAAATAGGCTGATCATTGCTATTAAGCAACAAGGATTGCGTGTGACTCTTTCTAGTCCATAAGTTGCCTTTGGTAACCTATAGCCTAGTGGTATGCTACTGGCTTTAGAGGAGAAATAAAAGGCCATTATGATATACTGGTGAGCATGTGCTAAAAAAAGATTTAGAAAATCAAACTGCTACACAACTTGCGCAATTTTTTGTATGCAGTGTAGGTGTTTTAAGTGTGTGTGTGTGTGTGTGTGTGAAAGTGGGGGGGTGGGGTAGATGGGGCAAAGGGCAAAATTTTTATGGTTGCATGTGTATTCATAGCTACACCCGCCAATGTCTTTAGCACCAGTGACTTACTAAAGGTGACTGTCCTAATTCACAGGGATTAAGTCTACCTCTGAGGGCCGCCATTGGTTAAGCCTCCTTGCGTCAGTGCTGTTGTTGTGTCGTCTTTGTTTTGTAATGATACTCTGTGATCACAGTATGTGGTGATCCTTCCCTACAGATGGAATGGATTAAGTGGATTTTTTGTAATTAACCCATAGTAATTACAAGGAGAAAGCAAATTTATAGCTAAGAAAATGATTCTCTTTTACATATGTGCTGATAGCATTAACCAACATGATACTGAAAAGTAACCAAAGTATAGAGTTTTACTTTAAAATGAAAGCTAGTAGAATAAGTGCTAAATGAAAATAATATATCCAAAGTGCTCTGTAGAAATGAAAATAGTTTGTCCAAAGTGTTCTGTAGACATCTGAAGTTAAGTTTAAAGAAGGTTGGGGTGTGTTAATGTAAATTGGCAAAATGTGCAGCTATCTTAAGACACTGCATGCCGGTTGTGTGCAGGAAATAACTACATGATTTGACTTTAACATATGTTGCAGATTATTATGTTGCAATCACTGAAAGAGTGCTGAGACTTTAACTGAATGAATGGACTTCATGCTTTTATAGGCCTACTGATTTTTTTCATATGGCCAACTCCCCTGTTCAAGTTTACAACTGTCTATGCTTCTGATTTTACATGGAGATAAAGATCAGTGTAATCCTCTGAAGTTAGAGCAGAAATGTCCCTGATGTGCCAAACCATTTTACGATATCAGTGTTCAATGCTGATAGTGGTTGTAAAGTTTGAAATCAGGATCAAAGGTATCAACAGTATAACAAATTTAACATAGTATAATCCCATATAACAAAACAGCAGTACAAATCAAATCTTTTGTACTGGATATGATCCCACTAAATGTCTAGTAGCTCATAGCTATGTCTCTTAAGGTACCTCAATGACACCAAACACCAAGTAACACATGCTCTCTTAAAGATCAACTCTGTAAGGCAGCAAATGTAATTATAAATATGTTAATGTAATTGTACATTGTTAAGTCAGTCATATCAGACAATATGGTGTCCACATGACATTTATTTCTCCCTATACAGATATATGTATTTATTTCTCCCCATACAGATATGTGTATTTATTTCTCCCCATACGGATATATGTATTTATTTCTCCCCATACAGATATGTGTATTGCTGCTGCCATTTCCTTGCTTATGATTCTTATCTGTGGTATGGCAACCTATGGGGCCTATAAGGTAAGGGCCTTTACTTTAACATGAGAAGCCAGAAGTGTTAAAGTCATAGATTTCTAATTCTTTAAGTATTTTGATCATACTTCTCTGTTAATCCTGGTCAAATATTTCAATCACTATTATTTACTCTGTTCACAGCAACATGCTGCTTGGATCATTCCATTCTTCTGCTACCAAGTCTTTGACTTTGCCCTTAACACCCTGGTAGCCATCAGTGTAGTGGTGTATCCCAACACAGTGCAAGACTATCTTCAGCAGTTGGTGAGGACAACTTTACCATTCTCTCATACCTTAGTGATTATCTGTCATGAAACCCACACATTGTAATGGTTTGCTTTGATAATCGTTACAGCCTGGAACCTTTCCATACAAAGAGGACATCATGTCCACAAACAACATGTGCCTAGTGTTTGCAGTGCTGATTTTCGTTGGCTGCATACTGGCCTTTAAGGTAAGGATAAATGACTAGCAAGTGCACAAAGGTATTCTTAATATTTGTGTGTTCCTCATGTTATCCATAATTGATATTAGCTTGCCTAAATGTTTATGTTGTATACCAATATATTTCGGTAGTAAACCTGACTTCCATACACACAAGAAAATTAAACAAACAATTTCTGTCACTTATTGCATAGTTTGATTCGAAAGTCCTGTCAACATGAGCTTGCTAAGCAGCTGAAATGAGAGTTTCTTCATATTGCCTCTGTCTTCAAATCCGGTGACTTCATTTAGATCTCCATTATCCAGAGGCAGGACTTTTCCATTTGACTTATGATGTGGAATAAAATGCTTTGTGAATGCCGGTGGGCAGGGCAGAAGAGAGGCATACATCACTGGAAACACGCTTTTGCTCCAGAATTAGCTCCTCGTCAAAATGCTGAAAGCACAAATTAGCTCATGTTGTCCTTCTCAAAACAGTATTCAGCAGTGAAAAAAACTCTCTTGAATATGATGTCAAAATGCAGATGTGTTTTAAAAAGTGAGGGAGCAAAATATATGATGTAAAAGTGAGTCCTTGTGAAAAAAGTGAGTCTTTGTGAAAAAAGTGTTTTGTTCTGTGGTTGAGCAAGCCATGCAGCCTGGATTTTGTACTACTGATCTACTAATGCGTTCAAAGAAGTATACTGTGCATGCTTCTGTTTGAGATGGTTGTGTATCAGAACAACCACTGAGAACCCAAACAATGACCATCAAGATGTGGGTGCAATGTATGTGCTGGAGTGTCGGCCGTAGTGGGCCATGACCCATCTGCCCTTGTGTTTCCCATTATCCAGGGCCGTTTCTCTATGGTCATTCACATGCAGACTAGAACCTATTTCGGCTCGTCTGTGACCGATTGGGGTTGGGGGTCAACTGAAAAATAGCTGCAGTTAATTATTTTTCTCATTAAAGAGAAAGAGCATCACACATATAAGGTTGCATGAGTGTCTCATAGACTGTCATTCTGTGCCTTCTACAGGCTTACCTGATTGCCTGCGTGTGGAACTGCTACAGATACGTGAGTGGAAGAGGCTCCACAGAAGTGCTGGTCTACGTCACCACAAACGACACGGCAGTAAGTGAAGGTTACCTGTCACTGTGCCCTTGCATTAGCCAGTTACGTGCCGTTAGCTTCCAGCCTGCCTTCTGAGCAGTGGTGAGACAGGGCTACGATGTTACTTCTTGACTGGAGAGCCCGTGGCAGCATAAAAGCCTGAGTTGTTGTCAAAACAGTGCTGCTCTACTGGTCATGAGATATGCACAGTTAGGGGAGAGTAAACTTATCACTACAGAGTCTTTAAAGATTGCCCTTCAAGTCTAGTCTCTATCACTACAGAGTCTTTAAAGACCGCCCTTCAAGTCTAGTCTCTATCACTACAGAGTCTTTAAAGATTGCCCTTCAAGTCTAGTCTCTTGGGTGTTTGCTTTTAGTATAGTTTTTCAGTTGTGGGAATAAACTCTCAACAAACATGACTTCATTTGTTACTCATGCAGACTTTTCTCATAATAGCATATTGGCTGTTTTCGTGTGCTGTTCAGCGGGGCTTGTGTGAGACTGGCGGATCAGCCTTGTCTCCTTGCATCCTTCTTAGTGTTGAGTCATTTTTGCAGGGGGTATTAGGGAGGCCATTCTCTTCAGGCCGCCATGCTGATAATCCACAGCTCTTTGGGCCAGAACTAATCTCCAGCCGCTCTCCTTGTGCCCTCTACAATGCCCCTCCACTTCTGTGGCGAAGTCCAAACAAGGCTTCCTCGCGCCGAGACAAGCCACGCATAAGAATAAGGTTTCAGCTCTCTGAAACGGGTTCTGTCTTTGTGGGAGATGTTCTCGCTTAAAAATGCTGTTTGTTCTTTGTTTGCTCTTTGTCGGTTCCTTGTTTGATAGCCTTATGCAGCTGTTGTTGTGTCATACATTCAAAGCCAGTGTGGCGTAGCTAAGCCAGTCCTACAGGATGAGGCCAGAAAAGCTAGCGGCATATGCCATAAAGATCCCACTGATTGAGTGTTTTAATGTCTTTATGTAATATTATAGGGCTGCTGGTGTTAGTCAGATGGGTCTGCAGTCTCGAGGCATCACCAAGTGCTCAGATGCTTTTTTAGAGGAAGTACCATTAGAATACATAGAGCTCTCTCTCTCTCTCAAGCGGCAGTTCACTCGCTCTCACAGAGAGTTACATAAGTGTCTGTGCGTGTCCAGTTCATTTGGCCTCTCTCAGTGATGTGCACAGGACCTCTTGACAGTGTGGAGCTGAGCGCTAGCCCCCTCGGAGCATATTCTGCTCTCTCTCTCCTGCTTTTTAATTAGCCGTGCCTGCATTGGTCACACTTCAGGAGCTAGACACTGCCCCACTCATGCCACTGAGAGCACTGGACAGCAGTCATGGATGGTGCTGCTTTAGATGAGAATGGGAGGGCTGTAATGCCTCATATTGCTTTATGCTGTTTTTGTCCAGGCTGCAAAGCTTCACATCTGACTGTGCTTCTGTGTCTGTGTGTCGTGGCAGGTGCTGCTCCCCCCATATGAAGAGGCCATCGCAATCCCACCAAAGGAACCCCCTCCTCAGTATGTGTCAGCATGAGCGTGACAGAGAGGACCATTCAGAGGCAGCACACACCAGAGACACTTTTCTTAACAAGCCCTCCGCCTCCCCTTCGTCCTCTCCCTGTCCGCTCCAAAGAAAGGACCTTTCCCGGCCTTCCCCACAGCTCAGCACCCCCAGCCCCCAACCCCCAGCGCCCAGCCCTACCCCCACCTCACCCCCACTGCCCTCCCTCGTTCTCTCTCTCAGGAGCTGCGAGTGTGACTTTGCCATGTCCTTTCCTGCGCGGGGCTTCCCAGCTGTCCGGCGGCGGCGAGTAGCTATGTGTCAGCTCCTATTCCATTTGCACTTTCCGTGATTATGCGTGCGCCCGTCAGTGCGCCCCCAAACAACTGGACCCCTTCCATCCTTGTCTATGCTGAGCCCTTCTCTTTTCTAATACTGTGAATTTGTCCACAACAGTCATCTGCTGAGATATCTCGTTTTTTTGTACAGCAGTGAGAGTGGCATACTTGGGAGGTTATGCAAAAGCACTTTTAAGATGACCATTTCTGTGGTGACTTGCCCCCAATGTAAGAACTAGGGGATTTTTTTTTCATACTATGTTTTTATGTACAAACTGAAAAAAAAATGTTCCAATGGCAAAGTTCCCAAGTCTAATGGAACTTTGTAAACATTTAGTAGCACTTAATGTTAGCCTAACAAAAATACAACAAATGTCTTCCTAAGGTAACAAATGTATAAATACATTGTGTTATAATAACCCATTTGTTATACCTATAAGTAATGTTCCAATGAATATTGGGTTCAGCACTCACTTTGTGAGTTGAGTTGACTGGATATGTTGATATGTATTGTAACATGCAATATTTGCAAATGGATGGATTAGAGATTGGATGACTTCATGATCATTAAGAAAATTGTGAAATTAACAGAAAAAAATACATTTCTGTGTTCCTGTATGCTGGCAGCTGACCTGTAAGGTTTTGCACATAAAATATCTGTCTTGATTCGATGCTGTCTGTGGTAGCTGATGTTCGAGATGGGGGTGAATGAGTATTGAATGATATGGAAACAATGATATGGTCAGCTTCTGGTCCAGAACCTATTTCTTGTCACTGACCATGAGGGGAAAGGTAACATGCTTGCCCCTCCAGTCTTCAGTAGTGTCATGTAGATAGCTTGTAATCTCTTTTTTCCATTTTTGTAAAGCTTTGAAATGTAGTTTCCTGTGTTTGATCTTTGGAAAAGACACAGTTTGATGTTGATCATGTTGGTATACCATGGTAAACAATGCTATTAGTAAACAGTAAGAATAGGTAGACTCATAGACATTTAGCCTATTTCATCCTTTGCTGTCCTTGCAGCTTTTGCAAATGAAACTTTGGTCTTCTCTAATCACCAATGTAAAAATGTGTATAAAGACAGCGTTCTAACAGACAAATGATATGTGATCATCGTCACTGATGTCTCATTACCCCCACTCCCATCCCCCAACCCCGTGTTTGTTTATGGATCCAGTATGTATCTTGTAATGGCTGGTTGCAAAGAGCCACCTTTTATATGAATAAGATCCTGCAGCTGACACAGTTGAGACACAGAGGATTACCATCAGTTTTAAGGCTGATTCTGTTCTGTCACACATGTTGTCTTTGGGTCTGCACATGTCTTGATAATAAAATTCCTCCTTGAGTACCTCAGCAGAAAGGCTGTTGTGATGTGTTTGCATGCTCCTAATCTTAGCTGAGGATTTTACCGCTGGCTGTCCGTATGCTGTAGGCTGCTGTACTAGCGATGTTTGTGTGTTTGGCCATGGTCAGTGAGGGGTGAATTAAAGTCAGCGGCCATGTCAGGGCTGAGTGGGTTAGACGGCTATCCCGTGCACCATACTGTGTCGCTCACGTGCCTGGCAGCCGCTCCGATGGCCAATCTCTTGTGTGTGCTCCATCCGAGTAGGATCAGAGTGGATTTACAGCACTGATGAAGTTGTTGAAAAACAGCCTGGCATCATGGCTAGTGCAGTCTGACTAGGAGACGTGGTCACCTACTTTCTCTGAACCACCGGACGAACAGACCACGCACAAGTGGGTCAACCCATGTCCAGAAATGGCTCCCCCTCTTCTGCCAGACATCTTTCCATATTAACATCTCTGTACCATAGCATGTTAGTATGCCTTTGCAATTCAGCCACACCAATTACCCACAGATTGTCAACATGAGAGTTCCATCTGCTGAAGCACTGGAATGTAACCATGTCCTTGAAGGCCTGATTGTGTTCATTAATATTCGCACTCTGCCCATGTCATCATTTTCAAGCATGCATGCGTCCCTCCAGTGGGGAGTTTGCGCCGGGCTACTGTCCTCATTCCTCAAAGAGCCCTCGGCACGTGCCTGCTTGATTGAGATTATTTGATTTATGTGCTGATGCGAGTATTAGGGCTCAGTGACCGTGCACACATGCAGAAGAAAGTAGGCCAAATCACTTAAGAGATGAGAGTTCTTTTTTTAGTTGAAAAAGTTGTTTTATTTTATAGGTCTGTCTGTCAGGATTGACCTGGAGTGTTTACCCCCTTTGGCAGAAACTATATCTTAAATCCTAATCAAGTTGGTGGGTCATCTTCTCAGGGATGCCTTGACCTCATGCCACAGGCTATGAGGAGGAACTTTTTTGCAGCGAACTCAGAATGCAAAGAGCTAAGTTTTGATTTTTTTTATTTTTTCCATTCTATTCATCACATCACTGTTAAACTAAGTGTTCTAAACATGTTCCATGTTCTTGAATCCCCAGCATAGACATTGTAATGATTACTGTGGATGCTGTATCAGTCAGTGAGATGAGGGTCAAGGCCTGTTAACCTCACCCATTTTTTGCCCCTTGATTAGCATAGCAGCAGAGCTTTGCTCTAGTCTAGTGCCTGGCTCCTGGCATGAGTCTCTGGCATACTATAGTACTGCACTTCTAAAGGATTAACCTTCTACCTGCCTGTCCTCCCTGCTGTCGTCATAGGCATTAGGCTGGGGTGATGGATGGATAGATGGATGGATCATAAAGTCTACTTCACATGCTTTCTAATACTGGAGATCAAAGTGACCATTTCTTTTTTCCTCATGTACAGTTGTGTTCAAAAACAGCAGTGGATTTAAGTGAACCTATTTAAAAATGACTACTAATACTCTTCCAATGTAGCTGAAGCATTACACATTCAAATCCCAATCAAAACATTACCAGCTTTGATCAAAAAATAGCCCCAACATTTTCTCATCATTTGCTGTAAAAATTGAGCAAATTTTCCATGACCTCGCTTCACTTTAGAACAAATATTTAAATTCACAACCATATGTAGAACAACTGAACACCTCATGCATAAAGCCAACTTGGACACCTATAAACATTTAATTTTGAAGTTTTGCCTCATAAACGGCATTTTAAATATCACCCTAAGTTGTCAGTAGTGTTGAAGTCAGTGCTGAGCTGGTCCCTCTATTACTTCAGTCCAATTCTCAGGTGACTTCAGGAACCTTTCAGGAGCTTTTTTCAGGTCCAGTAGTCAGTCATTAAATGATTGGCACTTAATTGAAGCCAATAAGAAACTAAGGCCACTGTTTGAAGGCCACAAAGCCTTCACATCAAGATGTTGGGATGTTTTTCATACAAGCTGAAGCCATGCAACAGACATACGCTGCACTGCAATGAAATGGAATTAATGGAATTATTTTAGTGCAGGAATGTGAAGCCAAATTTTGAAATGCATCTTCAATGTATACAGTAAGTGTCCTATTTACACTATTTTTTGAACAGTTTAATATTGCTTTCTGTAGAAAGTAACAGACCTGATCAGATTTGTGAATGTTTTGATTTGGAATTCAAATGTGCAATCATTCTACTACTACACATTTTTAATACCTTTTATTTATTCTTTATTCAATGCACTTTTTAATTTTAATGCACTGCTATTTTATTGCACATAACTGTAAGACTCTTATCAACCAGACTTTTTTTCTGTGAGATGTAGAGTAACGCTGGCAAGAGCATAAATACAGGACACCAAATATCTAATGTGTCTACAACTGGCACAAACCGATATTCCCTCCTGGCCCAGAAACCTGTGTTCTACAGTACATCTCCATGTCATTATCCTTTCATTGGCCTGAGCTCATTTGTTGGTTTGGTGTACAGCAACATCGCACAAATGATTCCCAGACTAGAGGCCTAAATCCCCAATACTGGGCCACGTAGCCCACAAACATCTGAAATGGACCAAGTACATCTTCAAATGACACAGACTCAAGCATGGCTCAAGAACACTGTGTGCCTGGACCCTGCTCCTTACACCAGCACCACGTATATATGGGTATTAGAGACCATTACAGCTCTGTGACGCTCTAAGTGCACTGCAGATGTCAATATGTAACTGCAAGCACAGGACTAACCTTAAACCTGTAAATCTCTTAATACCCGTGGTGTTAGATTCACACAGTGTCCTTACTATGTTTCAGTGCCAACCACTCAAGTCACTGACGTCGGCAGGAGCTGGGAACTCACCCCATCACAGGCCAAAGGCGCCAAGACACGAAATAAAATCGGGTTATGAAATGAATATTCCCACGCTGGGGTTATGTAATTTTAATGAGTCAGAAGTCAGTATTGACCCTGGAGGCATCAGGGCAGGCTCCGCACTCCTGCACAAGAGAATGACCAATGTGAACACGAACCTATGATAGTGCACATATGTAACGGAACAGCTTGTTTATTTGATTTGCCATTATATGAATATCAACTTCAAAGAACAAATTAGTCTCACATAAATGAGTTTCCTGGAATTCTGGTTAAAATGAAATAACTCTCTAAAGTGGTTGAATTCAGGAATTACGGGAGCAGAACAAGTCAATTTGATATACTGAACATCTAGGAGAAAATATCGCTCCTTTATGGACCACACTAGTGAAATAGGGCCAAGTTGCAATTGATCAAGTTCTAAAAGTTTGCACTAAATATCTGCTGCTGTACAGCATATCCCCAAATCAAACCTATACACTCTGCCACCTGGTGGTCATTTAGTGCAGAACAGGACCCATGATGCAGAATGCAACAATAAGTAGTTTTTCTCAATTAACATTTAATGAACAAATAACTTTTCACTGTATTCCTTTTCTATCAGCAAGACAGATGAAATCTCTCATGTTGCTTTTATTTAAAAAATATACGGTTTATTGTTGGTGTGACAAATTTATAAGACAGTGCAGATCACCTACCTACACCTACGTTTTTGGCACATCTTGGATATCAGTTAGTAGGCTAACAGCTGGCATCAGTTAGTAAGCTAACAGCTGGCATCTGACACTGAATTAATCTTTTCTATTTCAACTTTCAAAAAGGATCCCCACTATTTGGTCGTTTAGGCAGACTTTCAGAAGCACTCGCTCCACAGGATATTAACAATGCCCAAATGCCTCGGTGGTCCAGCATCATGACCACTGGTCAAAGGTCAATGAAAACCATTTCTGGCGCAAGGACAATCACATGAGCGTCACATGAAATCCTCTGCATTCTTTCAACATTATTCTGACTAAATTTGCCAAGTCCCTTTTTTCTTTGTTTTTAAATTAGTTTTCACTTTTTTGTTGAGTGTGCTTTGACAACTGACATCGTTGTTCATCTAGATCCTATTTCTAACACAAATGGCTCAAGAACTAAATTTTCGTACTTGAGTTAATTTTCATATTTTTCAACCATCTTTTCTTCAGTAAATTCCCAACACTATCATTACATACATCGCTGTTATTAGTTTTCGGTGTAGACATTATAAAAAGCTTTTATTAGTTATTAATTATTTAATAATATAATAATAAAGATGATTATTTGCTGTTGCAGTTGTAGTCATCGTTGTTGTGAACGGACTTTCAGTCTCATCTTTCTATTACTACTACAAAACTACCAAGTACATCTGAGCACATTTGCACATGAGCAACACACACGCAAAGGCGGAGCTGACTACAGAATCCTTTTAGAATGAAAGGAAGACCAGTAGTGACCTTGATCGTTTCACCAACTTTATTTATACCTAAGGTGTGGGAAGAGTGTCTACTTCTCAGCTACCTGTGCCTGCTCTGGCATGCTCCTGATGATGTCAGAGTCACCTGTGAAGACAGAACACAGACAGACTCATTAGGAATGGTGTCCGCTTGGTGTCCAAAGCCATTTAATCAGCATCTGTTCTTCACACAGCATGTACCCTATGCAAGACTGCACACACACGACAGCACTTTGCAGTCTTTACAGATTACCCCCAAGGGCATTTGCTGTGCTTCAGAGATGTTTTTTTAATCAATCATAGACCCATCAAACAGCGAAGTTCCTTTATTTACTTAGCTCATTGTAATACTTCTGTTAAGATTCACCTGCAAGATGTAATGGACAATGTATTTCAAAATATCTTAACCAAGTCATGATGCAAGCAAATGACAACATTCACCCTATACAGGCTAATTTTCAACACCAGGAAGACATCGACCTGCACAGACATCATTAACACTCTTCCATGGAATAAGGGCAGTTCTTGGCTCTGCCATTCATCACCTGACTCTCTTAACGTTCAATGTATAAGTCTGGTGTAATCACTTACTCTTAACAGCTAAATTAATACCTTAACTGTGACACGTTATGTAACACAACACCATTTTGAAATATTGCACCCCCCACTTTGCAGAGGATTGAACCTAAAACTGATATGATTCACTGCATGAGAAACAGTCAAGTACGTACATTTACTAATTTGACTAACTAGTCACAATGCACATTGACAATTACATGCAGAGCAAATTCAAAATAATGTCAATATTCTGGTTAAAGAAAGAACCTGAAAAATCCATTTACATGTGTGGAAGAGTAGAGTGCTATGGGAAGACATAGCAATCATTTTCTTCTGGCTAGGTCACCAACATAGCCTACAGAGTTGCCTCGTTTCGGCCTTTATCATGCCTATTGAACATGTACATGTGAAAAAATGCTCCAGTAAAGAGAATTTTCTGATTAAGGTATACATGAACCAGGCATAAACCAGGGGTTTATTTGGTTTTTAGAAACCAGAATACAGCCAAATTCAGAACGACAATCGGAATGAGGAGTTTACATGATTTACGCGCATTTACAATACTCTAGTTAAAACAGGATTATTCCTAGCCTGATGCATCAGCCGCTTTCACAACATTTCTCTTTGTGCAAAGCATCTGAAACCTATCAATTGGCAGGCAGTACTTCCTGCTTCAACCAATCACTTGTTTGGTCGTGACATAGGTAACGTGCTTCTCCAACTTCTGAGGGCCCTCAGACTTCTACCAATGAAGTGTGAAGCTACTTTGAGCATTGTTACTAGTGTAAAAATACTAAAACAGTGATTTCTTTGCACAGGCAACACTATGCCCTTAGCGCTAGAATTTTATGCCTGCTTGGAGCATCTGCTAAAAGTGCCGTACTTTGGAATGCCAGGGGCAAATGGAGGTGGGCTATGTGACAAAAGTTCGGCTTTACCATCATATTAATACAGCCCATTTCACACCGGACTTTAACTGCTACACATTAATCATCTGAGTTTCACAACATGACTTTGAATTTCAAGACAGTAATACCATCTAGGATGAATTGAGAGTGCTGCCATAAGTTGCATTCAAGATTGTGCGCAATGGGATTATCAGAATTATTAGCATGACACTCTAGATGCATCTAGACAGTAAAATTCCAATGCTCTTTAAAAACAGGAAATACCTATATGGAAATAAGTTTCTCTCCATTCCGTGTGTTCAAGGTTTGACCTTTGTCAAGATAACCCTCAGGATGCAATAGACAGTGCCTAGCAGGGCTGCCATTTAATGTTCATTTCATTTCTAGTTCTGAAAGGGTACACTGCAGGTAACGTGGTCACTCACGCTTCATACACCAAAGTGTTTGAGTGCAAATAACAGTATTCTGTACAGTATTCTGTGTTTGAGGGTGTTGAGGGGGATACAACTAAATGATGTTGACTGATGGGATAAAGCCATGCCCACAGGTCATGCCACACAATTTCTGATTGGCTAGCATTGTTTGTGAGGAACGCTGTCTTGCAGAACACAAGCAACCACATTAGAGTGCATCATCACCGACTTACCGGGATCAATGATGGCCAGTGTGCACACTCGGTAGTATTTACCACAGGCTGTTCCCAGCTCAATGTTGTTGCCACTGTAGTGGTGGACACCAGTCTTGGCCAACATGGCATAATACTCAATTTCTGATTTCCTGAGGGGAAGAAAAAAACTCAATTCACAGTGTGCCAATACAATCAAAAGTCAAAAGTAAAACTACAGCTTCCCAACTACTGACAACCCTTTTTATAGTGCACTTCAAGCTGACAGTAGCTTTACAACTCTACCTTGAGATACATGTCCAGAATTTGCATTCTGTAGGCATGAACAGAACACAGTGCTAAAACAGGCCTCACTCCCCCAAAGGTGATAAAGACGCACTGCATATACTTATACTGTACTATACTGCACTTACCTCAGAGCGGGGCAGTTGTTGGCCAGGATGACCAGCTTGGCTTTGCCCTGACGGATCATTTTCTGTGACTGTCTGTATCCAAGCACATATTTGCCGCTCTTCATCACCAGCTGGAGCCGGGAGTTGATGGACTCCAAGGACTTTTTCTAAAAGTAACACCTAAACATTAACATCTGTGCCACAACGTTACCAGCATATAGGTACCGTTGTTGTTTTCATAACAGTTCAATTGTAATATTATGGGACAATTTCTGGACACCATCAGACACACTTACAATGTACATATACGAGATGACACCTTAACTTCAGCCATCATGATTATCAGTCAGCTAACGTTAATGTAACAGGTTACCGAATCCATGTCAACATCGTTATAGTACAGCTATGAGCACGGCTATCAACATACAGTCACTCAACTTTCTAAGCATTATCCATGTAATGCACGTAGACTTACATTAACTTTAACAAATTAACAGGATACTGGGCCAAGTTCGCAAATTACACTAGCTAGCTATGTAGGCAGCTACATACCCACGTGAAGTGACATAGCCAGCCAGTTAGCTTGCTGTGCTACAGCATGGACAGCACTACGGACTACTCACCGTTTTCTTTGTGGTCACCATCGTTGCCGTTTAGTCCACTCGGGCCCACCTATACACACAGATAAAACACGCATGATTTAATTTACATATATATTAAACTAACAGGGCTGTATATACAACAAACAGCTGTTATTTAGTTATATTAATTCAGAGAGCAACCCACAGCCTGATGCTTTCAATATGGCCTCGGAGAGAAAGGACTTCCCAGCGTGCACCGCGGTGGGATGATATGTGGCTGTCATCGCGAGAGGAAAAAAGCTATGGAAAAAGCTGTAGGGCCTACTTTACTCTGACTTTAGTATTAGAGACGACTGTGGGCCTACCTAGGCCCAAACAGGGCCCTGTGAAACGTAGGTAAGCTGCCTCAATTTAAATTAAATATAACCACAGAATTTGTATTAACCTTTTTATATGTCTCTGAGAGCCAACATAGCAAATGATAATGCTTAATCTAGGCCAGGCAGCATTATAAAACCAATTGGCATACCTGGCATAGCCTACATAGTTAGGTTAAGCTTTATCATTATAATATAGCCTTCAAACTGAATATTAACGTTTCTTTAATTACATATTTATTTTTTGTAAGACAGTCATATCTTTTCCCATTTCCCATTTTCTGTGAGGAACAGGCAGGGTTCACTCTCATCCTGACAGAGATGGTAAGTGTACACCAACATCATAGCCAATATAGCAAATAATAATGCCTAACCTTGGCCAGGCAGCTTTATAGGCCCAATAGGCATATGCCTGGTGTAACCTACATGGTTGGGTTACACATTATCATTATAATGTAGCTTCCTTGTTTGTTTGTTTATGTATTTATTTATTTATGTTTAGTAAGACAGTTATATCTTGTTTCTTCCATTTTCTGTTAGGGACAGACAGGGTTCACTCTCAACTTGACAGAGGTGGTAAGTATACACCTACAGGACAAAACAAGACTACATAAGATACTCCAGTTTAACAAGTGGGTCCCAGTATTTTGTCCCAGTGGCGGTTCATAACAAATTTATTGCTGTCTTACACCAAGGGTGAACAGAGAAACATTCTGTTTGAGGAATGCCTTTTGGCCTAGTTGGGAAATGAGGAAATGTAAATGGCAAAACAAACTCCTCTGGTATTCAACTATTTTTTTGTTGTTATATAACACATTTTTTTCACTCATTTGCACATGTTGCAAAGGTAACCCCACTAACTATTGTTCAAAATACATACATACAGCTGGGAAAACAAGGATTAACGTGTCAACATTTTTTTCACTATCCTCTTGGAAGGTTGATGAACTTGGGACTTATTTTTTCTTGTAATAATGGCAGGTTGTCCAGTACATGAGACATCGAAACAGGCACAGATCATGACGCGACCCCAGCTCTCTCTCTTCAGAATTGATAGAGCACATTAATGGTGTCAATTGGATACTACACACAGCGCTGCGTGTTGTTTCCACACATTTCATTGTACAGTATGTTTCATCAATCCACAAACCATTTTCCAAGTAGCCTAGGTACTCTTTGGCAAAGTTTTGGCACACAGCATGCCCAACAGTGTAATGACCATTACTCATAGAGATGCTTAGAAAAAAAACATTCACACCAGACATCCTTAGACTGTGGCTGAACTGAGAGAAGGGACTGAAACACCTCCTGAACATCTTGCCAGGGTTGTGCAGGTCTGATTCACAATTACCAGGACCCTTGGCTTGAGATTTTTCCTGCAAAAGGAGGGCCAACAAATGATTAATCGGAAGGGTTCACTTCTTTTTCCCCACAAACTTTTTGAACGTTTCTTGTATGTTTTCAATAAAGACATGATTACTTTTTTCACAGAAAACTGTACACTTAGGAAGTTTAAATAAATTATCATATTCATATATCATATCATAGTCATATTTTATCTCCTTGAAGCCAAAAATATAATAACATTGTCATGGAAATCAGTTCATAGACCAAGCAAGCAAGATGGGTTGAGGGGCTCTTGCAATGTATTTCTGTGGAAAAACTGACGCTGATACAGTTTTGTGATAGGGCTGATTGATTGGAATTCCTGGAGGACGATGAATTTCACTATAGCATTGTACCCTATGGTATATGTATGTGTATACAATACCCAACATGCTACATTCATGGTTTTCTTTTTTCCTTAACTTCCATACAGCTGCAACTTTCAAACGAACTAAACCGCCACTCACTGTTCTTTTCAAATTTGTTGTGCTTTTTCAAAATACCTTGTAATTTAGTGTTCTGTTTTTGTATGTCTTTGTATGATAACTGAAAAAGGCAATAAAAATATTATTCTTTTATGGTAGGCTGTAGCTTCACCACATTGTGTGTAGTTACACAGGTGATACATGAAAGTCAGATAACATTTAGTGAGCAATTAGAGCAGACGCAGAGACTCAGAATAAATTTGTGTTGGGTCACGATAAAACAGAAAAGAAATGTTCATAGTCCCCGCCTTTTCTAGTGCTGGCCTCTTATGGTAACGGACCACAACAAATTCTTTGCAGCATCATTATATGCGCGAGACCTGCGCGGTTGAGTGGAACATTATTCCTATATTTCAGTGTGCGCGCGGCAGAGGACAGCGGAGACTGAAGCTCAGGCTAAACATCTATGTACGTCATCAGGGAATCGGACGTTTATTTGGGACCTCTGGCTTTTCTGTCGTAATTTATGTTTTTAAGACAGAATGGGGTGTAACTCCAGTACACAGACAACAGGACAAGAGGGAAGCAAACCAAGCGCAAAACCAGAGGAAACGAATGGAGCAAGTACAACAGGTGGGCATGTTGCGATTTATAGAGCGGTCATAAGAAAATTGAAGTTATTAGTACTGTGTGCCCGTTATTTTACTACGCAATTTCACGTTTAATGGGAAACGTTAACAGTAAGTGGAGTTTGAAGAAAAGAAACTTTGCTGTTTGAACTCAGTTTTCTTGAATTTAAAAAGTAGGGTGAGCTGTCCTCAAAGACGCAGCCGTCCTTGGCACAGTGTGGCAAATTATGGTGGATGTTGTCTGTATGATGAGTGAAGAGGGGACACGGACATGGGGTTTCCTACTTGTCTGTGTTTACAAATATTGACAAACAACTTTAATTAAAGTGGGGACTTATTATATAGCCGGTCTGCTTAAATTCCCGATCTGCTTAAATTCTCACCCACTTAGAACCTGTTACATGGGCAGAGATAGTGTAACATCTTTAGTTTCAGCAAGAAATTCAACACCCTACGTAGTTGCTTACTTTCCTGGATCCAGCTGAGCATCACCTACTGATTCAGATGAGTAAGGCTGTCACAATCAATACAATGTGCTGTAATGTTAAAAGTTTTTTACAAACATATGACACTCTGAGGCAGGCAAGATAACTTTTAGTTTCATACGCTGTGTTCTATTAAGTGGTTGTAGGTTTTAGAAGTAGAGTAAACTGAAAGTGAGAAGTTCCATGAGCTCTTTTGCCATTTGATTTGGTCATACATCTGTCTTCTTTAATAAACAGAAGTCAGCTGTGTTACTTCAAGATCTCATGCAAATTTGGTGGTCATTTCACTATAATTTACATAACTCACCCATCTTCACCTCACCATGCCCTTGAAGTCACATCACTTTTTTATGTAAGACAAAAGGCTGTGGACAACAGAGAATTTTGTTTTGGTCTGTTCTCAGAATTACATGTGTTTTGACTTCTGGAGTTGACCTTGTAAAGCCTAAGACTACATGCTGTGTGAATAAGTATGATCTGGTCGGCTACCAAATTACAGCGCAGGGCTACAATATTTTACAATACAATACTTTAGCGTAACAGTTATACAGTCAAATGTTATGTTTTGTGTGAAACTGTAAAAATTATGGAGTTCTAAGTGTAAGCCAGCAATGTCTGATCCTTCACCTGTTCCATCACCTGTATTTCATTTGTTTGTGCTTGTCATTAGTCGTCAACCAGGGCACACTTGGTTACCTGTGTAAGCATCACAAAGTAAAAAATACTTGTTTCCTACAAATGACAGTTGTCCCCTTACAAAAGTGCAGTGATGGCGGTTTAAGTGCTTTTCTAATAGACCTCCAATAAAAATACCTCATCATGAATTCTACTATATTACACTGACAGGCACAGCAAATGAAAATGGTGGCATTCCTGAGGACAGAGCCACACTCCCAGACCAGACTGCTGCACAACCAGCCAGTGAGGGCCCTGTAGATGCAGCCAAAGCAGAGACCACCAAGAGCTCCAACACAGGGTGCACTGAAGCTGCTGCCCCTGCCTCTTCTGACCCCGCTGCCCCTGCCCCTGCCTCCTCTGACGCCGCTGCTGCCTCCACAGCCCAGCCAGAAGCATCTGGGGGAGACGCCCCTGCAGAGGGTGCCTCAGAAGAGGCTGCGCCCGCATCTGACGCTGCTGCTGAGGCCTCAGACAAGCCTGCTGAGTCAGCTGCCCAATCAGCAGGTGAGTATCACAACTAGTGACCAGGCTTGTTGAATGCTAATGTTCAGAAAAATGTATTGTGGCCAAAGTGGTACGCCAGACACAAGAGAGGAGCACTGGGATGGTTACTTGCCTGCCTTCACCTCTCCACTCCCCCCAGGACTTTCCTTCCACGTCACACAGTGTTACTATGGGTTTCCAGTACACAAAACTGCCTTTGTATTTTAATTAACTCACAAGGGTAGTTATTAACTTGAAAACACCTTTCAAATGCCACACTAGGACTGAGTGTGCCGATACACTCAATGTAAAATACGTGTCATCAGTCACAGCGTAGTATCTAATTGCATTTTAGGAGTAGCTTTACACCCAAGGGGAACATGCAATGTGGGAACATGGAATGTTAAGGCAGTGGATAATGACCTTGACATTTTTTTACATCCAACAATTTATGTTAGCTTAGGTAGCAGTTGCTTCCATGGTGAGGAGATATTCATGTAAATGTAAATTGCTGGACATGCAAATTGAGCTGAATATAAGAGACTGCTCCCGTGCCTAATGCAAAATTACTAAGATATTGCACTGTCTACCTGCAGATAAGTAACAAAGCTTTGCAGTTTCAAGGCTGGAAGTATTTGCTTAGAGCATTTTGAATGACTTCATAATAGTAGTGTGCAGGTGTTTGGAGGTTAAATAAGAGCTGCAGGTGCTTGTGCTGTGCGACACGGCGTTTGACACCGCAGGAAGGGAAGGTGTGATGTTGGCAGCTAGAGCTGCCATTGACATCAGCCTTGGCTTGCTGTGACAACAAAACCCGCAGTTTGCAATGTGAAACTTTCTAAAAGGCCAACAAGTAGTGGCAGATGGCCACTATACAGACAAATCCATCCCTTTTTTTAAATGCAGTGCTGCTGATGCAGTCATTAAAGAAGTTCCACTCCAGAGGGAGTGTTCTGTTTGAGTTACGTTAAGTTAATGTTTTAAAAACGATCTTAAAAACTTTCAACAACCAGTCATGAAATGAGTTGATGTCACTAATGATGACAATCATTCTCTTCTCTGGACTGCTGTAGAGAATACAACAGAAAATGCTGCGCCATCAGACCCCCCCGCGGAGCCCTGTGCAGAAGCCCCAGGTGAGGGGAAAGTATTTACAGCCCAAAGGAAGCCTCCAGCCTCTCTCCTGTGGCTGAGCTGTGTTCCACTAATCCAGTGCACTCATGTTATTGCTTCTCTCCTCTCTTCCAGCTCCTGCAGAAGGATCATAAGATGCCCCCAGAGATGGATTTACTCTCTCATGACGCTCACCAAATTTCTTAATGTGCAAAAGCAAGAGTCAATCCACAGTGAAGTTTATTTAAAAAAAACTCACAGTTGAGCAGATATTCAACTCCATAGTTTTTCTTCATTAATGGAATCATAATAGCTGATGGATGCATTTATATTTTATCAACACACTTAAAAAGTCTGATTACAGTATAAGCATGAATATTTAGATCCCACTGATGCTTTTATTTGCCCAAGTATAGTTCATCTGATCAGAAACCAAGTGTGTTTTCAGCACTGTCCTTAAGGTCAGAGTCATCTACAACAATTGCCTGTTGCCAAGATAGACAGCCCAGTCTCCTAGACTGGAGTCTAATATTGATTGATTGTGCCTTTGTTTTCTTTTATTGGTGTGTAAGAAGGATTTCTACTTTTGTATATATTTCATCAAAATGATAACATCAGATATTATATCAATGACATACAAATATAGTTTAATGTAAAGCAAGCTTTGCAGTGAAAGTCTGACTTTTTCTATGCAAAAGTCAATATTCTGTGACTCAGAAAATGTGGACTTCTACACGTCAGTGCATTTTACGAATATGAAGGCATTCTGTAATTTCTTCCTTTCAAATGATCCATTTCGATTGAAACAGCTGAAAGCCAAATAATTTGCAAAGATTTAAAAGTTCTTCATGCAGACTTGTCCATTTGACTGTCCTTTCCTGAACCAGAAATAAATGGTCCGCTGAAAATTAGCCTTGTGTGTTAAGTTGATGCATGGATAAGGGTCTGATGGGCACAGCTCAATTATATATATGAAAGCATCTTAAATGTTAGGATTGTAAATCAGGTCTCAGCCACATGCATTATTCTTCTACCTCAAAGAAGAATCTTCCCACTGCCTGTTAATGTTTGATGCATATCTGTCAGTCTTAGTGTCGAATGTCAGCTTGTCTACCTAGCTGAGCTGAGGAAGGTATTGAAGCCTGTGGCTTTCCAAAGCAGACTGTTTATTCATCTCAACTCCATCAGTAAAGCAATATATCAAACAAGTCTCAGTGAACATCCTGATCAGTGGTATATCTTTGGCAAAGACTGGCAGGTATTACAAGGGAAAAGTAGACAATATAATATTAGGCTGATAAAACTTCATGAACAATGTTGTTGGGCAGTGTTCTTCATTGTTGTGGTTCTGATGTGTTCCCATTGATATTGGACAATATTTATTTTGTAGATAACTTTAAATGAGTGATATGCAAACTGTCATGACCTCCGATTAATATAACTGGAAAGCTTTCAGTTGCCCAGCAACATTTCTCAGAATGTTGCTCATCAAATTTAAGGTGATGTTACCGGGGAAACTTTTGTGCAACAACAACATGATGTAAGACCTCTGTCTGCAAGAGTCTATGTAAAAAAAAAACTGCTGGCAGATTAAACCATATATTGGCAGATTAAACCATATATTGCATTCCTAGCATTTCCACTTGATTATCATCTCCCTACAGTGTTAGTCTGGATTTGATTCCATTGAGCTTGTTGTCTCAGGAGGCATTTTCACAGAGGGAGGTGTTGTGAATGCAGAGCTAGAATGCTATCAGTCAAGGCAAGCTATCAAATCTCAGTACTGAATGTCCAGACCCACTGTGCGAAACGAAAGTGTAGAGCGAGTGTCTGATTTTTTTTTTACCAGGCTAATATAGTGACCCACTTGGATAAAAACTGATGCGACTCCACAATCTGATATTAGGTAGATTTTTGGATTATTTACAATTTATGCATGCTTGGGCCGGCCAGTCAGGACGAATTAGTGATGGGTCCCACAACAGCTACGGCTTCAATCTCCACAAGGCCACCCTGCACAGATGCGAAAAGAGCAGAGATACGATCAATTTCAGAGCCAAAAAGAGGTCACCGCACTATCTACAATTCTATACTGTGGACTTCCACAGAGTACTTACCCTCGGTAATGCAGCAACCTGATAGGCAGCCCTGGCCGGATAGTTGCTGCTGAAAACTGTGGAGGGATAGTGGGAATTATTTTGATGTAAATTGTAGGCTCTGAAAGAGTTTTAATGGCATCATACAAACAGACCTATAATTCAAGAAGTTTAAACATCAATTAAAATATAAACAAATTCAGGTACATTTTTGGCATACCGTCACTTGCATGCATATCATTATTTGGTTCTCTTGGTACTAAACCAGACATCACTTAGTCTATATGTAATGGATGAACATATGGAAAGAGTAGTTCTTGCTTTGAGAACCCATTTTCAGGAAATTATCTGAGTTTTTAATATCCTGAAAGCTTGGGGGTCAAGTTCAGCCCTATTCCCATTCTATGGCTTGGGTCATGGAAAGTTCCCTGAGGTGGGAGTCTGCACCCACAGACAGGTAGTCCTCCGTCCTGGAGGATAAGGCTTAGATTTCATAGCACTTCCCTGGCTCCCCTTACACTCAGACCCAAGGCTACAGTTACACCTGTGAACTGTGTCAATAAAGAATACCCAGCATGCCACTGTCACCATGTCCCAGTTAGCAACAGGTGAGCCATGCACAGAGGACAGGTGTGAAGGCTTGGACTGGAAGGTCCTCAATGTAGCCTTGCTGTACCAAATCCCAGGTAAACAAGGAAAATCCAAGTCATATTAAAACTGTAACTGCTCACAACCACTTGTCATACTTTGTAGGAGACAGAGTAGTAGTAGTAGTCTGGTTTTCAGCCAATCAGTCTGATTTATAAGTAGCACAGGAGATGTCATGGACAACGTTCACATGTAGTCTTGGCTAAATGTTCACCATCAGTCATCTGTGGCTGTGCTATATACGATCTGTGTCTCGCCTCGTTCTGCTCCCAAGTGCTGTGCTCCTTTACTTACACTGCTTGTAAACTTCATTGACATTATTGAAGTCATTCATATCAGCCAACAAAACAGTTGTCTTGACAACTGCAAAAAACACACACACACACAAAAGAATTAACTGCTGTGAGCAGGGCTCATTTTTAAAACAAAGAAAATGTACAAACATCAAAAACATTCAATATTTTACCATTTTCATAGCCACACCCAGCAGCCTTCAGAATCTCGCCCATGTTGATGAGTGCCTTTGAGAGAGAATGAGAACACTTCTGTACAGAGTGGTACACTGAATGTTTCAAAGAGAGGATGTTGCTGCTGTTGTAAGACATTGCTATCTTTTGGTGAGAGTATATATGGAGAACATGTCAAGGCTTTATGAAATCTGTTGCAGACATGCTAAGGCATATGTCTCCAACAACTGTGGTTGTCTCTCACCTGTTTGGCCTGAGCTTGGACGCCTCCAGGGACCAGCTGTCCAGATGCCGTGTCCAGACCCAGCTGCCCAGAGATGTACATGGTCCGGTCAACCACCACCGCCTGACTGCAAACACCACACACATCAACCAATTCATTTAGATCATTCTAGCATGTCCATCCTGCATCACCCAGGGGCCACAGTGTGTATGGTTTATAATCAACTCCTTAGGGTTAGGGTTAGAATAGAATAGAATAGAATAGAATAGAATAGAAAGCCTTTATTGTCATTATACACAGTACACATTATACACAGTTAAACATAGATTAAACGTGGATCCATAAAGCAAAGAAAATAACTGAGTTAGAAACTACTACTACTAGAAAGTAGCCTTCATGAAGTGGATATCTTATTTCTGCTTGACACCTAGGTAGTGGTGTGCAGATGAAGATGTGAGAGAGCCCTCTGCTGTACAATGTGTCACATTGCAGGCAATTACTAAGCACATTCATATAGTTTCAACTCCCAACGTAACAGGTAAAATATTTGAGTATCAAGACAGTTTGGAGAGATTTGTCTGCACTTTGGTCTTATGTCAGATAATGACCTCTCAGCACTTCACACGCCGGGCCAACCATTGGCTGTCTTGGCAACTCCCCTCGTACAGTAGCACAAGTGCACTTAACACCGTAATTTTGTCTAAGTAGCCCAGCCTAATTGCACAAGTTTATCCAAGTTCCACTTCAGCTCTCCCCAATAGTTCTCGCTGCACGCGCATGAATTAAAGGAAGGAGGAAGAAGGCAAGTGATTGAAGGTCATTCAAAAGTCCCCCTATGAAAATATTTTTAAACTGCTACCTGCAAACCTAAGTTACCTGTTGACTCCCTGTCGTATGGGTGCCTTAGGTGTGTAGGGTATTTTCCTCTGAATAGCATCCATTCTAGCCTGTTGAAAATGAACTCCACCGTCTGCTTCAAAAACCTGGCTACTTGCAAACTTAAACCTACTTTGACCCACAGAGCCATGAGATCATAGTCCAGCAAATCTTTGATCTGTGGCACTATGCCAACTCCAGTAATTTCACGCAGAGAAAAACGCACTAAGTGTGAGCCATACGTTTGATCCAAAGCCTATTTATCCAAGTGTGCTGACAAAATGAACAAAGTCATTATGAATGCAACCTACCTATATGGTCCAATTGCAGCTGGAGCAGTTTCTGTATGGATTATTTTTCTTACGGTCGCCATGTCTCTACACACTCTGTGTTTAAGGAATAACCCGACAGTACCGGTTTGGACAGGAATGGGCAAAACCAAAGGCTGAAGTACCTTAAGATTCTTACAGCTGTTGCCGAAGATCTGGACTACCATAATAACTGATACAAAGGCGCATCCTAAACTAATATAGCCGACTCATTCTTAAGTATATGCATCACTTAAAGCAATGTTCATAGTGTGTCATGGATCTTAAATAGCATAGTGATCACTGCCACTGACTTAAACCCAGTAGCTTATAGCTACATCTAACAGTTTTGTAGGTTTCTATGTATCTATGCTTTATGGTAAAGACAGGTGTTTCGCTCACACTGATTTATGGAGCGTCTGATGGACTCGGAGATGATAAGGCTGCTCTTGGAGCCAGTCAAGATGACAGTGATGAGGTCTTCTGCAAGTTATGTATAGACCTTTATTCATGAAACCCATACTAGGGAGGTGTTACAAAACATGGTATAATATTACATGTAAACAATAAATTAGTTTTCTTCAAGAAAAAGTTTTACATGTCAAAGAAAGGAACAAAATAATGTACACTTGTTAACACAGATGCAAACTGCTAAATAAGGCAGCTATGCACTTTCATGAGGGCGTGCTGTGCATGCTTTTAGCAACACCAAAGCAGAAAGTAAAGGAAAGTGATACGGCTAAAACTGGTCTTGTGGTTTAAAGACACACTGGAAATGCTGGAAATCTGGGCATGCTTTAAAACACTCATACTGCATATTCTAGTCACAACTGGGCACACAGATTTCTGCAGGAATGTGCTTTTGTTCTTGAGCCATTATCCAAAGATGAAACTGAAAAGACAAAACAAGCACTCTGGTCCATCGACTTTATCAACATTGATGTCTACGTAATCAGGATATTGAATATTTGGTTTCTACTAGAAGATGGAAGTGGGCCATGTTCTAATGCCTTTACATGATTACAGTATTGAATGTAAGACAGGTTAGGTCATTCCAACTTAACAGAGAAGTGGGATTGTTATTCTATGGGCCCCTGAGAGATTTCATGGAATCCAGAGGTTCGGGTGAACAAGACCTATTAAGCACAAGAACTTTTAGGGAGTCTACTTCAGGAGATACAGTATACACTGCAAATGAAATCTGAGAGATCTGCTTCAACATTTAATCATAACGTAACCAAATAATCAATAAAAACAAACAAAAATGATCTATTCACATTCACTAAAATGTAAACAGAAATGGTCAGACTGAAATGAGGCCTTGAAAGCCATTTTCATTAGAACTTTTTTTTCTGTTTTCACCTTGCAACTTGAAGTCAAATCAAGAGGAAAACCGTTTCTTGTCCTCATCTTGATGTCTTAAGATTAATGCATTATGCCAGTCGAGTGATTTCTATTACGAATATAAATCTACTTTGCAAACGCAGTGGCGCAACAGCGTCAGAAAAATAGTCTAAGGCATTCTCTTCATGTGATTGTCTTTGGTTGAGAAGTCATTCTCAAAATATTTCATCAGTGGTAAAAAGATATTCAAACTTTACAATATTATCTCATATCTTTCTCTGCAGATATTCCCTTTCCCCTGTGCGTTCATGTACTTATTACAGGTTGGTCAAATCACAAAAGCCTTTGCTTCTTTTGACAAATAAAAACTGCTCACGACCACTTGTCATACTTTGCAGGAGACAGAGTAGTAGTACTTAGTGGTCTGGTTTTCAGTCAATCAATCTGATTTATAAGTAGCACAGGAGATGTCATGGACAACGTTCACATGCAGTCTTGGCTAAATGTTCACCATCTGTCATCTGTGGCTGTGTTATATATGATCTGATATGAATTGGTATCTTATTTCTGCTTGACACCTAGTTCGTGGTGTGCAAGTGAAGCTGTAAGAGAGCCCTCGGCTGCACAATTGGTTACATTGCAGGAAACTTCTAAATACATTAATATTTGTTTAAACATCTACAAGACAAATATTTGAGTAGCAACACAGTTTGGAGAGAGTTTTGACAAGTCTGTGCTTTGGTCAAATGTCAGATAATGATCTCCATTGTCTCTGCACTTCACACGCTGGGCCAACCATTGGCTGGCTTGGCAACTCCACCCGTACAGCAGCACAAGTGCACCTGACACCATAATTTTGTCTAAGTAGCCCAGCCTCATTGCACAAGTTTATCCAAGTTCCACTTCAGTTTTCCCCAATATCCATGTAGTTCTTGCTGCACATGCATGAATTAAAGGGAGGAGGAAGGTGGTAACTGATTTAAACTCATCCAAAAGTCCCCCTATGAAAATATTTTTAAACCTCCAGCTGCAAACCTACCTGTAGATTCCCTGTCGTATGGGTGCCTTAGGTGTGTAGGGTATTTTCCTCTGAATAGCATCCATTCTAGCCTGTTGAAAATGAACTCCACCTCAGCAGCAGTCACCCCAATATCTGCTTCGCAAACCTGACCACTTGCAAACTTAAACATACTTTGACCCACAGAGCCATGAGATCATAGTCCAGCAAATGTTTGATCTGTGGCATTATGCCAACTCCAGTAATTTCACGCAGAGAAAAACGCACTAAGTGTGAGCCATACGTTTGATCCAAAGCCTATTTATCCAAGTGTGCTGACAAAATGAGCAAAGTCATTATGAATGCAACCTACCTATATGGTCCAATTGCAGCTGGAGCAGTTTCTGTATGGATTATTTTTCTTACGGTCGCCATGTCTCTACACACTCTGTGTTTAAGGAATAACCCGACAGTACCGGTTTGGACAGGAATGGGCAAAACCAAAGGCTGAAGTACCTTAAGATTCTTACAGCTGTTGCCGAAGATCTGGACTACCATAATAACTGATACAAAGGCACATACTAAACTAATATAGCCGACTCATTCTTAAGTATATGCATCTCTTACAGCAATGTTCATAATGTGTGATGGATCTTAAATAGCATAGTGATCACTGCCACTGACTTAAACCCAGTAGCTTATAGCTACATCTAACAGTTTTGTAGGTTTCTATGTATCCATTCTTTATGGTAAAGGCAGGTGTTTCGCTCACTCTTATGGAGCGTCTGATGGACTCGGCGTAATAAGACAGTGATGAGCCTTCTGCAAGTTATGTATAGACCTTTATTCATGAAACCCATACTAGGGAGGTGTTACAAAACATGGTATAATATTACATGTAAACAATAAATTAGTTTTCTTTAAGAAAAAGTTTTACATGTCAGAGAAAGGAACAAAATAATGTACACTTGTTAACACAGATGCAAACTACTAAATAAGGCAGCTATGCACTTTCATGATGGCGTGCTGTGCATGCTTTTAGCAACACCAAAGCAGAAAGTAAAGGAAAGTGATACGGCTAAAACTGGTCTTGTGGTTTAGAAACACACTGGAAATGCTGGAAATCTGACATTTTACATTTAATGCTGTCCAACAAAAGAAAATAACAATCATCCTTCATCATGAACATCTCTATGACTGCCAACTAGCGCAGACTACAGTCATAAAGAGCTGAGATAGGCATGCTTTAAAACTGCATACGCTGGTCACGACTGGGCATACAGATTTCTGCAGGAGTGTGCTCTTGTTCTTGAGCCATTATCCAAAGATAAAGCTGAAAAGACAAAACAAGCACTCTGGTCCATCGACTTAATCAACATTAATGTCTACGTAATTGAATATTTGGTTTCTACTAGAAGATGGAAGTGGGCCATGTTCTAATGCCTTTACATGATTACAGTATTGAATGTAAGATAGGTTAGGTCATTCCAGCTTAACAGAGAAGTGGGATTGTTATTCTATGGGCCCCTGAGAGATTTCATGGAATCCAAAGGTTCAGGTGAACGAGACCTATTAAGCTCAAGAACTTTTAGGGAGTCTACTTCAGGAGATACAGTATACACTGCAAATGAAATCTGAAAGATCTGCTTCAACATTCAACAATATGATCCTCATCGCAAAACGTAACCAAATAATCAATAAAAACAAACAAAAATGATCTATTCACATTCACCACAATGTAAACAGAAATGGTCAGACTTTGAAATTAGGCCTTGAAATCCATTTCCATCAGTAAGTTTTTCTGTTTTGTCCTTGCAACTTGCAGTCAAATCAAGAGGAAAACCGTTTCTTGTCCTCATCTTGATGTCTTAAGATTAATGCATGATGCCAGTCGAGTGATTTCTATTACGAATACGAATCTACTTTGCAAACGCAGTGGCGCAACAGCGTCAGAAAAACAGTCTAAGGCATTCTCTTCATGTGATTGTCTTTGGTTGAGAAGTTATTCTCAAAATATTTCATCAGTGGTAAAAAGATATTCAAACTTTACAATATTATCTCAATATCTTTCTCTGCAGATATTCCCTTTCCCCTGTGCATTCATGTACTTATTACAGGTTGGTCAAATCACAAAAGCCTTTGCTTCTTTTGACAGCTGTATAATATCTAAGAAAGGCCCAAAGGGTATTGCTATAGCAGGTCCTGTCTGATAGAGATTCCAGAGAGGGGGGTAACATGATGAAGTATATCAGAACAAAATTTCATACAATACAATTATTATCGGAGTCATTTTGCAAAATATGACCTGAAGTAGTCAGTCTGACAAAACCCCAGCAAACGCTTCTGTTGGGCGGGCAGAATTCACTCAGCAGAGGCCTCTAGGTGGTGGCTCCAAGGTGGTTGTTACTCTGATGAGGCGTCTGCGTCTTTCCCTCCGCCTGGCCCTTAGAAGTTCTGCTGGCGACGTTTCTTGGCGTCCATGGCATCAAGGATAGGTTGGCGCTTGGCTGTGTAGCGCTGACGCAGCTCCTCAATCTCCCTCTCCATCATTGGGTCAAGTGCACTCAAGCGCATTTGCAGCTCCTCATAGTCAAGGTTTTTCAACTGGATTTACACACACGCGCACACACACGCGCGCACACACGCGCACACCAAGAGAAATACAATGAGCATTCAAGCCTAAAAATATCAATATGCAGATATAGTGTCCCTGACCAACAAAAAGGACACAAGCACAAAAACACTGATATCCTGATGTGACATGACACACAAGAATATAGCAGCATTGCACTGTTATGTTAACACAGACATGGGCCAAATTCATCTAAAAAGTACTGACAATGGATGGACTTACAAAATCAAAGTCTCCATCTTGAGGCACTTTCCAGCTCTCAGGAAAGGAGGTCTTGGGGATGAGGTACGGGTCTTGTTGGTTGTGGTTGTAGTTCTCCTGAGCCTTATTGGAATCCTGCTTGTCAAAGTAATCCATGAAGGATGGCCGCTGTGCTTGCTGGTTGGTAGCATTTCCTACAGGAGAGGCAAAACTAATTGTCAATTCCAGCCTTAAACAGTTTTCAGTGCCAAACATGTCACACACTACAGTATACTGATCAACACTTTTCTGTATGTTCTGTTTGAGGACATTCATAACCTGCCATTCTAAAATACTATTTCTAGATATTTAGTATAGTGTTTCAAGAGTACTTAGAAACCTACTCCTCATAGAGCCAACATCCTCCTCTTCCTCCTCATCATCACTGTTGATCACCATGGTGCCCAGGTCCGACTCCAGCATGGTGCTGCCATGTTCTATCATAGTCTGGGCTCCATCACTCATGGTGCCAGTCGCTCGCATGGTGCCCGCTCCCTCAGAGCCCGACTTCACCATGGTGTGAGAGTCCACCTCTACTTCCTCTTCCTACGATGGGCACAAAGACACACAAAGACACACAAAGTAGGAAAATAAGGAAAAGTACACAAGCCTTAACAATCGCACACTGGACAAAATGCAGATGCTGCCCTCATATTGGAACATCTATTGAAGAGCCAGACACACACAGACACACAAAGTGTTCATACCGAGTTGTCTTCCTCCTCCTCCAGCTCCCGCTGCTGTTCCTGCTGCCTCTTGGCCTTCATGTCCATCGCCTCTGTGATGAGATCACGCAGGATGCTCACAGGCTTGGCGTTGGTGATAAATGGATGCTGAGCACATTTTTAAAAAAAGAGAAAAAGATAAAGCGAGGGATGTAACAGCTGGCTCAGATGAAACATGACTAACATTGTGAAATTAAGCCGCTGAGCTGAGAGCTGCTTTCAGCAAAAAGCTCTCCATTTCAAGCGTGCTCTGGAGCTCAGCGGTCAGCCTTAAACTTTTCCGAGGGCCCCGCTCACCTGCAGGAGCTGTGTGGCCGTAGCCCTTTGCTCTGGGTTCTTCACCAGACACTTCTTCACAAAGTCTGTGAAGTCATCCGTCCACAGCTCAGGCTTACGGAAAGTTGGTGGTGGATTTGTAGGAATCATAAAAATAGCCTGGAATTTGAAAAACATACACATTTCTGTTCATGACATGAGAAACAAACAATGAACTGATGGCAAAAAACAACACATTCTAAGCTAATATACACAATAGCAGATACCATGGAACTAGCTTCTGATTTGTTCATACTACACATTGTGCACAGTATACAAGGCATACGAATTCATTCAAAGTCTGATCTCATTTAAAGTCGACCTCACTGTATGTTAAATAAAGCGTTACATATGACATTGTTTATTTTTGCATCATTGTGCCTTGCAATGTGTCAATCTTGCAGATATTGGTCTTACTGCCTGTTTGGTCTGTGAAAATCAGGTCTGTGTACTGATCCACAAGTTCGTATTGTTTACATGTATTAAATTAACAGCATTTTGTCCGGTTAATTAAATTTTTTCTTTTTTTTTTGCAAGCTGCTGGTATGAATGCATCGTGCACACCATGTACAAATTACAGCCAATACAGTCACAATTGCAGCAACAGTATCCACTATGTATCTAAAAACCATAAGCCGGTTTCTACATATGAAGGTGGAATTTTTCCTCAGTTCCTCTGCTGCAGGGAACAACCTATTTATAACATGCAGAGGGTCTGCTTCTGAAGATGTAAAAAGGAAGCCACTACGTGTTGCCTTGACTTACTCTCATGGGATGAATGTCTGCGTAGGGTGGCTTCCCCTCCGCCATCTCTATGGAGGTAATACCTAGCGACCAGATATCTGCCACACAGTTGTAGCCAATCTCTTGGATCACCTCTGGTGCCATCCAGAATGGGGTGCCAATAACCGTGTTCCTTTTGGCCATAGTGTCCTGGAGCACAGAGAGCACAGAGGTCAGTCACAGCATACAGAGAATATGGCATCTGGATTACAGTACACGTCTCAACAACAACAACAACAACACCACCACCACCACCACATTACATTTCATACAGCGTCTTTCAGGGTGCCCACACAGAATTACTACTAGGTCAAACTTCAAATTCCCTGTCTTTCTCTGATTAAACGATGGAATATCCACGGCCTCCTGTATGAACAGCTGTACATTATACCTCCTGGGTACTAAGCAGAGAAAAGGTATCTACCAATCAGTCTATGGGCTAAAAACATAGTTTCTTTGCTTTCCAGCAGTATGACAGAAAATGTCTCCTTTCTGCCCATCAGTAGAGGAATAATGGGCTTTGAAAAAAACAGGTGAACCCCAACCACCAGCCAACAGTGAGTCGTGGAAATAACTAACAACTGACTAAACTAACAAAACTACCTGATATACCAGACTTTACCTGCAAAATTATCAGATTCCCTGACTGTCCATGTCTAGAATAAATGTATTAAAATTCCATGATATTCCAGATATTCCCAAAATTCCATGACCTGTGGGAACCCTGTTAACAGTGCGTTACAAACCCACAAGTCTAACTTCTAATCTCCAACTGTATTGCCAGGATGTGAGCACAGAGTGATCTGACTGATCTGAATGAACAGAGGAAGGATGTCCTTTATCTAGGGCTGTGCAACTAATTAAATTTTAATCATGATTACAATTACTGATCCCAAGGATCACAAAAATAACACAAACTGGAACAAATTATTTAGTCATGTTCCATTTTGCAAGCAGGCTATTCTGAGATGTTTGACACACTGAATGACACACACACACACAGTCTGAAGGAAAATGTGTGGGAAATGTCAAAGTTTAAGGGAATTCTTAGTTTTAAAGCTTTTAGAGTTAAAAATGCACTGTGTTTCCACAGATAATGAATAATCATGAAGAATAATTATGATTTATTTCAATATTGATTGGATTATTATTTGTTCATATTCAAGCAGCTCTACCTTAATCGCTACACAAAGCCCTTTGCAACACTAGCAACAAATGTAACACAAGAGCAGCAAGCGAATAATTCGAATTCGAATAATTACTGAAAATCCAAGTAGCCTGATTCCCAGAGGACCGTAAAGTCAAGTCATGTCATGTGCTTTTCATGCATGCATTCTCTCCTGCCTGTTGCTATTAAACCTTTTTTTCAGAAACATGTTCCAATAAAACAGAACCTCATGTACATGATATCATGAACATTCAGTGGCAGTGCAATTGGCAAATTACAATAGACTTCCCAAAACAAACAAACAAACACAAAAACTCACTGTGAGTTGTCCGGCCACTCCAAAATCAGCCAGTTTAGCATGGCCTTCTGTGTTCAGGAGAATATTGCCAGCTTTTATGTCTCTGTGAATCTTCCTCATGAAATGAAGGTACTCAAGGCCCTTCAAAGTGGATTTGAGGATGGTAGCAATCTCATCTTCAGTGAGCTGTTGGTGACAGCATTCAGGATTATTACAATCGTTCATAGTGTTTTCATATTCCACAGTGACACCAGTACCAGAGGCAAAGACATATTTACTAAACTCTTTCATATATACCGTTTTGTTGCGCAATCTGATGATGTCCGAAACAGACCCTGCTCCACAGTATTCCATGACAATCCATAAGTCTGTGTTTTTAAAATAACTGCCATAGTACTTCACTACATAGGGGCTGCAACAGAAAAAGGACACAAGAAGGGTCATGACTTGAGACTTTTTGGGCTTTACATTTGAGGAACAAAGAATAAGAAGCCAGTGTAGGGTCTACCTGTCACATTGTTGCATTATGGAGATTTCTTTGATGATCTCCTGCAAATCAGATTCCACAGGCACTTGTTTGATAGCCACAACCTGGCCCGACTCCTTGTGGATAGCTTTAAATACACTGCCATAAGACCTGTACATACACATTTAATTAGTGAGTGTTCGCCCTCAAATAAATACTAGGTTTATTTGCCAGAAGAGATGAAGCATCCACATAATTTCATCTCGTCAGCCTTACCCCTCGCCGAGCTTTTCCAGGACGTCAAAGACTTCTTCTGGTTGTTTGGTGAGGCTGTCTTCGCTCAACTTCTTCAATTTGCTACCAAAGGAAATTTGTAATCGGTTAATTTGCCACCTCAACACTTTGTCATCTTTGTGAAACAGATGGTTCACATGGGAGGTATATTGAACATTTGCTGAACGTGGAACTACCGTTAACGACTAATTTCAGGCGGCGCCCGTAATGTCATTATCGTAGGAGGGTGAAATGGGGATCACTGCTCGTGAGCGACATTTAACTTTTCTTTCACTAACATTTAATATAACTTCAGTGGCTAAGTAGCTACCCTGTTCACATAGCTAACGTTCAATGGCCTGACCAAGTTGACAAACGATAAAGCTAATGTTAGCTATCGGGCTCCCTAATAATAAATCCAGTTCCTTTACCTTTTGGGCGCAGGTTGCTCCATGACTAAAGTATTCAGCACTTCGACAACTCAAAATCTGTACATTTAATGTATAAATCACTTAATTAAAATTCATTTTAAGTTGTCCGAGTGTTCTTGAAAGACAGCTGTTTTGGTGGCCGAGTTTCGCTTCCAAACGTATTAGCGAAGACTTTTCTTCGCTGAAAATACCAGGCTACGTGGAGGCATTTTCCGTGTTTTCCAGAAAAGTGTGTGCAGTTTGCCATCCTCCGTCTTGGAGTACATATGATCCTTCCCGAGCATGCTCAGGCCTGCAACCAATCAGTGAGAACCTTGTTGGAAGGTGGTTCAACGGACTGCATGCGTTTTGTTGGAATGATCCGACCGATCATAATAAATTAATTTAGATATCGAGGTAAGTACTGAATAATGCTTATTCATAGAGATATACGTGTTCTTAAGCTCAGTCACCTATGGCTGGATTCTTCTCAGCCCATAGCGTAACTTAGTCGCTGAAATCCATGACTAAAAGTCGGTTTGTAGTTAATTTAGTCTGTGTCGGAAGTCGAGACCACTATTTTTTGTTAGCAGTAACTGTAACAAAACAAACTTGAATACGATACCACAATCACAGGACCAAGGTAATGTAGTAGATTTACCGACCTCTAAAGATCATCGTATTTACCCGAAGATTGTCTGTTCTGTAACGTTAGCGCAGACGTGAGCCTGATACCGACAATGTTAGCATAATTGTTGTCCTTAGCTACTCTTTATTTGTCATTGTCATTTAGTTTCTTGCTTTACGTACACCTACCGAGGTCTGCATGTATCTCCATGCTGATTAGGGACACATTTCACATATTCATATGTTTTATACATTTTTAGACCAAACGTTAATCATGGATGCTCAGAAAGATGCACAACCACCAAAACAGCAACCCATGATCTACATCTGTGGAGGTAATTAATCAGTGCTAGTCTTACTCTTATGAGATTCACCGTTTGTATTGTGTATGTATCTAACTGCTCAAATGTGTTCTCTCAACTCAGAATGTCACACTGAAAACGAGATCAAGGCCAGAGATCCTATTAGATGCAGAGAATGCGGCTACAGAATAATGTACAAGAAGAGAACCAAGAGATGTATCCTTTCATGAAGTACATGCTGTTCGGAGAAATAATAATTTTATCAAGAATGATTGCGTGTGGATTCGCTGTGAAATTTAGGCCTACCATAGGATAGATGGGTAGTTTTTTCTGTACCTTTAGGTACAATATTTTTTCACACATCACTCATTTTCCAAGCATCTGGTGAACACCGCTAACTCCCACATGCATAGCCTCACAAAACATGCACCATGTATCCCTCCCTGGGGTAAAAAACAAATGCCCCACACACCCTCCACATGTATACATTTGAACACTATAGGAAATATGATGAACACATGATATTGTGGATGTAGGTAGAACAGGGATAGAACGTTACACAAATTTGTGTCATGCAGTGATGGCTGAAGGACATAACACCTCTTGAATTGAACCATTTCCAGTCAAATTTTTTGTATCTGCAGTTATATGGGAGAAGTATGACAGAATATGTGTGTGTAAGCAATTGTTTCCTAATGCAAAGATATGGCCAAAATACAGAATATGTGTGTAAGCATATTCATGGCAGAAATATAGCTTAAGTTGCACTGATGTATGACAGAACAGAAGGGAGCAAAGTAAAGCAGGCGATGCAAAGGATCCCCAACATGCATCGCATGTTGGCCTTATAAGATTGACATTGGTGTCAGCTATATTTACCATGATTTAAAAACTCTCAAAATGCCTTCATTTGTATTAAAGCTTTTAGCTCATAAAGTGCCAGTGTGTTTAACTCTCAATGCTTTCAGGGTAAAAAGTGACATCACCTGGTTAAATCAGTGATGACGGTGACACTTTTGCTAAGGCTCTACTGAATCAAGCGTACCATAAATCTGACAATACGGAAGGAAGCTAGTACACAAAATGTATATAAAGAAGCAAGATGATCAGAGAAGTGAGGGGAAAAAAAAGTGGGACAATATCGATGGTCAACCAGGCGGGCTTAACAAGTTGATGTCAGTTTTTATCCAGAAAGCATGAGATGCATAAAACAATTGCAGTTTATGAGAGAAAGGATTTTGACAAGTGTTTTTAAATCGTGTTTATATAGCTGACACCAATGTCAGTGTTATTAGGCCAACACGTCTTACTAGTGGGGGATTTTTTTTAAAGGCTCATGGTGACCCTGACACAGAGGGGCAGCAGTAGCAAAAGCTACTGTACCTAAAGGTCGGAATTGATGAACTTTGATTAGTATTGATGCCTTTGTTGATCCTGCCTATCGGTATGATTCTTTACCAGTTTTCTCCCTTCTATTACTGTAGAGAAGGTACCCTAGACAGGTTTTTGATATCAGCACATAGGCCTATAATGTAGCCTATACTACAATTGTGGCTACAACAGCTCATTAGAATGAGGTAAAGCATGTCCATGGTCTGAGAAACATGCTGGCACTGAAAAGTAGAATTGATCAGAGCCATGCTATTCCAGTGTATTGAGGCATTCGATTCTTGGTTCTGCTCAATTCCTGATTCTTGACTCCCACCCCTACCTGTATCATTACTGGTGGCACACACCACACATCTAGTGTCCTGCTGTATTGCTCCATACAATGTAACACTGTCCTGTTCCACTCGCTTACTGTCCCACAACACCGTCTGGTGTCACTTGCTAGCTCTTTCAAACCTAACTCTGAGCCTAACCCATGGAACAGCTGGCAAGTGTCACGGCGCAGTAGGACAGTTACATGAAATAGATGCTTGCCATGGAGCAGCAAGCAAGTGACTCAAGCCATTAACAGCACCAAAGTAGTATCTTGATCCTGTAAGGGAAATTCAGTCTCTGCATTGATCTGAGCCGTGAATTAGTGATGCATACACAGCACACAGTGAATCGACTGCTGCAGTACCTGGGGAGCAGTGAGGGGATAGGTGCCTTGCTCAAGGGGACTTCAGCTGTGGACGTGGGCATGGGAGAGTGATGTTCAGTCATTTCCGCCACCCATGTCTTTCTTACTGATCAGGGAACAAACCGGCCACCCTTTGGTGACAAGTTCGAGGTCCTAATCCAGTTGGCCACAGCTGCCCCCAATACTGTTTTAGTGTGTCCTACCACTGCTACAGTACATTCCATGCTTTCATATATAATTATTCCAGGCTCTATATATAATTTTGATGTTGAGTCTAGGGGACAAGCAAACTGCAATTTTATAGTTGCTTGTATGACCAGAGATGTTCAGACCTTAATTTTGTATGAGAGGAAAGGTTTGAGTCTGGCCTGAGGTCAGGTCTAAATGAGGTTATAGCTAAATGATTGTAATTGTTGCTGTTGCCCTGTGAAATCCTTAACTCTTGCTCCTCAGTGGTGGTGTTTGATGCCCGATGAACAGACTCCCCATCCCATCTCGACCTGTATCTGATTTTTTGTATTTTAGTTGTCTAATATGTACAGCTTTTGTGAAGAGGCTGAAGTTTAGCAGGTCTCTACAGGGACTGTGTTGGTGAAAGAGAAAACACACACGGACACAATGAACGATGAATGAATGATGAATATCATTATATATGTATATTACCTTTACACTTCAATTAAGCATGCACATGAACATTGTAGTTTTTTGTTTAATGAGTTAAAATAACAAAATCATCTTTTTCTCTTGGTCCACTTGGTCAAGGACTGCGCTGTAACTTGCAGAGCCAATAAAATGTGTTATTTTTCAACTTGACTCAAGTATGATTTGAATAAGCAGTATCCTAGTCCTGTCTAGTTGTATTCTTCCCAAGGTTTCCTCTGTATATTAGCTTGATTGTTAATGCTCTTTTGTAAGTCATCATGCTAAATGCATACATGTGCATCAGTGAGTGTTTGCTCATCTTAAATGTGTTTGTCCTGCACAGTTAGCATAAACTAGTGTACCAGCTTACCAATAAAGGCTTGCTAGCAGCATGCCACCAGAGGTTAGTGTATGCAGTTAGGAGCTTGTACTCCATGACAGATTGTATTTAAGTTTATACTAGCAATATATTGCCTAGAAAAGGCAAGGAATCTAAAGATGATACCAGATGGTACCAGACTAGTTGCAGAAACCTCAAATTATCTGATAATTTCTGCATTTTGCAGGTTGCAAGTCTTGTTTTTGTTGATGTTGACTTTAAAAAAAATTATTTCATGATACAAGTGTCTTTCAGTTTCAATATTTAACCTAATTTCAAGGGTCCTGAGACCATGCTAAAATCTAAGAATTTAAAGACGATTTAAAGAAATAATGTAAATAATTAGTTGTTGTAATATTAGATCTCTTTTGGAGCTGAAGCCTGATTAAATTTCACTCTCTTCATTGAGAATGATGGTAGTGTCCTTAATAGACCTGATATCAGGCATAGTACTGTTCCACTATATTGATTCAGTTGGTGTGTGAGAGAGGTCTCTTGCGCCAGGCTCTTGATGAAGGGGAATCACAGTGGAATCCCCTCTGAGCTCTGCAGCACAGCACTGCATCAGCCCTCCCCCCACTGTGACATCAGCACTGCCTGCGCTGCAGGGGGCGTGGCCTGTGCCGCTCTGAACCTGTTTGGCTGGAGGAAGAAGTGAGCGTCAAGTGGAGAGGAGGGAGAGAGAGAGAGTGCTGACGCCGCTGCTGCTGCTCCCGCAGAACGTGCAGCCAGCCATGGGCAATGCGCAGCAAAGGCCTCCTGGCAGGGGGGATGGAGGAGGAGCAGGAGGAGGCCAGCGGTCCCACCCTGGCCACCCAGGACAAGGCCACAGAGAGAGCGCTAAGCCGCCAGGCCCTGGGAGAGCTCCAGTGATGAATGGAACTCGGAGGGATAGCAGGAGCCATAGTGCTGAGGAGAGCAGCCCCAATGGCCCGGCTCAGAGTGAGGAAGACAAGAGCTACCTGGATGCCCCAGCGGGGGCTCTGCCTCCCCCCCTCGCTCGACTCAAGAATGAGGGCAATATGCTGTTCAAGAACGGGCAGTTTGGGGATGCACTGGAGAAGTACTCCCAGGCCATCACTGGCTGTGAGGAAGCAGGTGAAGTAGCATTTGCCTTTATCTTTTGAGATGGTTGAGTGCACATAATGAGAGAGATGTCTTTAGTGGAATAGGGGACAATGTCGAACACTTGCCCTTGTGTTGAGACATCCTGTCCGTTTTGGAAGTGAAGTGACGAGCATCTTGCCATACTTTTATGTCACACTTCACTAGGTTTTGTATCCTCCTATAAATGTTACTAAGCATTTTATTGGTTGGCGGCAAATGAACAGTGCCATCCATAACTCTTTTCACGTGAAGAGGTGACTAGATGGCAGGACTTGAAGAGAAGGAGGAGGATACAGTATCAGGTTTCCTGGTATTCAGAAGAAAAGGGCTATCAGATACAGGTTCACTTTGAGTGTGTGTTTATCTGCCCGACACACAGAATAAGGCTGGTGTCTCTCTCAGCTCCCATGCCAAGTGCATCTTATTACAGACAAGAGCCAACCACTAAATGAACTTACGAGGTCCAGACATCTGCGCCATACTGTGGACACTTGAAAGTGAAATCAATTGCTGACTCACAAACTACTCTGTGGACATGTGACTGTCAATTTATCCTTAGCAGTTCCACGCCCACCTAGACTAAAGATGTTGTAGGTCAGGTTACCACAGCCAATGACATCTAGCAGTGTTAGTCAAACATGTCAAACAGTCAACATGTGTTGGCTAAATGTTTAGCATTGTATACTGTACTGTCATGAGATTGTGTCAATTTGAGCTATATCAAGTTTTGCTAACTAATGAACAACTAACTGAGTATGGTTCCCAAATTCTTAGCTGTACTTAAAGTAATTGAATGTTTGTCTTCAATGATTCACCTGTAAAAAAGGTTGTGGTCTGGGTCAATTGAGAGCCATTCAGCCACTTTATTTGAAGAAGGAATTTAGTACCTCCTTACAAAAACATGTAAATCTGCTTGTATTTCAGTTGTAATTATTCATTTTGAGGGCTGTGTTTCTTCTTTCCAGGCATTGAGAGCCCAGAGGATTTGTGTATTCTTTACTCAAACAGAGCAGCGTGCTACCTTAAGGATGGGAACAGCACAGACTGCATCACTGATTGCACCAGGTCAGCTCACAAAACAAAGTGTTTTTCTCCAAGCTGAATCCATCAGACAACCCTCTCTGGTCTGACTGGGGACTGAGAGCGTGCCAGTAACTCCTGTCTCTATGCGATTGTCTCTGCAGGAGATTAACACTCATGAGATTTTACAGTTAGCGCTAAGGAGATTTACTGACAGAGAGCCCAACTGTCACTAGGGATGAGGCTTTTAGAAACTTGTGCTGTTCTGTAGGCCCCCTTTGCATTGGGCCACTCCCCTCATACATGCAGGAAACCATCATGAATCTAGACAGCCACTGAAAACTAACTTACAATCTATCTGAATCCAGCATTGTAAATACATGGATGTTAGATCTGAAGTTATTACAACATAGAAGATAAATATCTGCTATAATACTGCTAGTATTCTCTGAAAATCAAATATGACAATGTATTGCTTTAAAAAGTGAACAACAAGTAGTTGGTCAGAACATAATCACCAGAATCCCTTTGTCTGGTCCAGACAGTTGACTTGTGGGTAAGCACTGGCTGCTATTTATGAATGGGCCAAAGCCTCTTGAGTCCTGCTCAGCAGATGAGGTCATCCTTGGTTGGCTGGCTCAGACAGCATGGTCAGGAGTAGGACACTGCACTCCCCGGCCTCATCCTCCTCTCCTCGGGCCCCTCCTCTTGGCCAGGCCTGCTCACAACACAGCATTATGGGACTGTTTACATGCCGTTTGCTTGGTTGATTTCTCTCTCTCTTTCTCTCATTCTCTTCCTCCCTCCCTCCCCCTCTTCTCTTCATCACTGTCCTCATCTTCTTCCGCAGGGCCCTGGAGCTGCAGCCGTTCTCTCTAAAGCCGCTCCTGAGGCGAGCCCTGGCCTACGAGTATCTGGAACGCTACCGCAAGGCCTACGTGGATTACAAGACTGTGCTCCAGATCGATGTTAGTGTGCAGGCAGCCCATGACAGCATACACAGGTTGAGTTGGCAGACATGTTTGGAACAGTAATCATGACACACAGTTAAAGGGTTACTCTGTGATTCTCATCCAACCTATTTTTTGTGAAATCCAGCAAATTTGTTCTTCCCTGCCCCCTTCCTTACCTGTTTGGATGTGTGCTCAAAAAGTCTGGTGTTTGATCACAGTCCAGTAAATTTGAAAGAGCACCTATTGGGCTGTACAATAATATAGCCCATCGGGTGGAATTTCAGGTGCATGTTATTTCTTTGACTTTTTAGTTGTTAGCGACCATTAACCAGAATCACAGACTCAACCTTTAAACTTTCATGTTTGTGTTCATGTACTGTAATTTACATCTTTAAGTTGCAGTGCAGCTTTCTAAAAATGAAAATTCTTTAGAATTCTAAGAATGAAATGTGTTGTGTGTGTGTGTGTGTGTGTGCGTATGCGTGTGTGTGTGTGTGTGTGTGCATGAATACTGGATTGATGTTGAGGTGTGTATTATAAACATTCCAGGATCACCAAACTCCTGATTGAGCAGGATGGTCCAGACTGGAGGGAGAAGCTTCCGGAAATTCCTCTGGTTCCGCTGTCAGCGCAGCAGCACCGACGTGAGGAACCCAGTGAAGAAGTGCTGCAGGCCCGAGCAGCCAGGAAGGCAGAGGAGGAAGGTCAGTTACATCACTTCCTGCCTGGCTTTTGAACAATAAATGACATTTAATGTGTTAGAAGAGTGTGTGCTCTGCATGTGGAGTTTCATGAGGCTTATATCAGCATGGAAACAGTGCCCCATTTTCATAAGCCAGAGGATACAGTATCTCACTTTGCATGCAGTGCATATGAAACAAGGCTCTGGGTCTACATCATTGCTTAGAGCTATGAGAGTGCAGCCATTTAGTCAGTATCTCATACTTTACGTCTGCATAATTCAAAATGCACCACAGAGTGCATGGGGGATTGGGGAATTCAAGCAGACAGAAACTACTGGAATGAAGTAGAAGTGAAACTGTGGCCCCTCGGGTGAAAATAATGTTGCACTTCTGTCTGAAAGTCTACAGTAAGCAGTTTTACCCCAAAATGGGTAAGTGATATAAATGAAGTACAGCATAACCAGCCAACATTGTAAAGGCAGGCTGCAGGTAAATAAAAGATGTTAGGTGTAACCAAGTAACCTGTTGATGTCATGGAACCAGGCAGATCATGTTTCAGACATTCAAAGCTGTGGTGCGTCTCATGGTCTCATGACAGCACACATGGAGCAGCTGCCCAAACGAAGCACTGTAGACATGATAAACATCCACATCAATGTGCTGGTCAACACAGACCCAACTGAGAGAGTGCTGAAGATGAGGCAGTGGTGTTTGCACATGCTCATTATGTCAGTGATGCAGACAGCTGCTGCTGGGCTCGGCACCTGTGTCAGTGACTTGGACACACACAGCACTGTCCACTTAGAATAGTGGGTAATCCTCGTGATGTGAATGAATAACACTGAACACAGAAACACTGCTGTTTACTATCTGCTTCTATTCCATGCTCTCTCTCTCTCTCTCACTCTCTCTCTCTGTCCCCGTCTCTCTCTCTTTTTCTTTCTCCGACGGGATGTGTTTGTGTCCCTCTCTCTCTGCTGGTGTAGCCAGGAGGGCTGAGGTGCGCTTCACGTCCCTGAAGCAAGAGGGCAATGAGCTGGTGAGGCAGGGCCGCTTCCAGGAGGCTCTGGAGAAGTACAGTGAATGCCTGCAGATCAAGCCAAGCGAATGCGCCGTGTACACAAACAGGTATGAGAACAGCTCACACACACAGGACATCACCATATCTGCCAGGTGTCTGACATTTAATTATTCATTTATCCATTATATTTGTAACGGACCATGTAGAACTGCAAACATTAATGTTGGCATTTGATCCATTATGGCAGAGTTAGCGTCAGGCTGTATATGACCTGACAGAATTGCTGCCTCGTGCCAAAGTGTTGTTTGTCACTTTGTCACTGCCAATTGATCTGAGGAAAACAAAGTGCAGTTTTTGACGTTTCTCCCTCTCTCTCTGCCCTCTCACACACTGCAAGTCTTCATCCATCCTTTTTCCTCCGTCCATCGTTTCCCTCTCATCAGCACTCTATCTTGGCACAGGGGAAGCTCGTGCCTAACTTGAGTCATCAGTTTCTTGATATGAAGTCCCGGCTTGACTGAGTGTGTCTGAGACAGGTGATAGTGCTGAGTGCTCCTAATGTACGGTATCGATCTGTGTTGCTCTCACTCTCTCTGGGCTGCGGCTGCCTCTCTGCTCTCTGTCTGCTGGCCCTGAAGAGCTCTCTGCTACCTGAGGGTCAGTCGCTTCCAAGAGGCCAAGCAAGACTGTGACTCCGCCTTGGAGATCGAGCCAACTAATAAGAAGGCATTTTACAGACGGGCACTTGCCCACAAAGGACTGAAGGTGGGTCTTTCATTGCATTGCACTGTTTTGAAAAAAGCACTCATTAAAGAGGAATCTCAGTCATACAAAGCATCCATTATATCCTTAAAGGAGAAATATGGTGGGAACCAATCCATAGCCGTGTTATTCCAGGGCACCGAGTGCTGTCTGTTGGAAAAAGAACCAGAAAATTTGATACAACTTAGTCAGAATTATGAACTAACAGATAATATTACATGAATGGGGCATAGGAAAAGGAAACTGAAAATAAGTTACTGTGCTGTGTTTTCTCCTTTAATTAAGTCAATGCATATCTCACTTCCCTACAAAATTACATTTTCTGTAGGCCTAAAGCACATGTTCTTTTTTCTTGTATGCTGAATGATATTTAATTCTGTGGCATGTATTACATTCCACCTTTCAGGACTACCTCTCTGCCAGCACTGACCTGCAGGAAGTGCTGCAGCTGGACCCAAACGTGCAGGAGGCGGAGCAGGAGCTGGAGCAGGTGACGGTGCTGCTGCGTGAGAGTCTCATGTCCAACGCCACTCAGGGTGAGAGAACAGCACACTATGTCCATGCCTCCAGTAAGAGGATCAAGGCTCCACTCTGTACTTAACCCTGCATACTCACCTGGACATGACTATTCCATTCTGAAGACCACTAAACTGCTGCACCGCACGATGATGGACTATTACTCCATGCTGTGTCAGTTTAAATCTAAGGGTAGAGTTGTGCGGTACATGCACAACTGCACAAGTGCATGATCTGTGTTTGCTCTGAATTCACAGGTTGACGTTTGAGGTGATGGAACGTGATGGTTGGGGTTGCAGAGACAAGAGCACTACTCCACCCATCGAGACTGGGATTAACTGTGGGTTCCCACTGCTTAGGGAAGAGGCCAGACGTCTGCTTTGACTTGACTAAGACTTGTTCACCTGTCACAGCAGAGTCCCAGTGCAGTGTCAAGGATGCCCATCCGCAAACTCCAGCAGAGCTGCTCTAGACTCACTCTTCATGGACCTGTGATCCTGAACTGCAAGCTTGCCAGATCCCTCAGAGCTGCATGAGCATTTCGTCTTCAATTGAACACCCAAATTTCCTGGCTACCTGGAACGAGCGTTTCAGTGCTTTTTCTGCAGCTCAGTCTGGTGAAGATGAGACCATCCAAGAGTGGCGGTTACTGCTGATAGAATCCTGAGTCTGAGGTGGGAGAAGGATCTACCTTCAGAGCCATGTGTGTGTGTGTGGAAGATGTGCCTTCACTACTTTTGCAGAGTCCAGGATGGGACAGATCTGGATCCACTCTTCATCCGCTTCCACACGGTGCTAAAGATACACACCATTCATAATCAGCAACCAGATGCTCTGCTTTCCTGACTGTTTAGTTGCTCTTGCATGCACTAATACAGCTTGTGGCTAGATACGTTTGCACCAGTAGAACTACAGCAGTCTGGACTTGGTTTAGTGATGGTATTTTATACAACTGGTATTTGCTGTTACGCTTCTGAACAAAGGAGGCCGTGTTTTCAACAAACACTATACTTGTACCTATTACTTTTCCTAATTATGGCCTTGTACTTTTGTGTACGGAGATAGGCCAACTAATCTTTAAATAATTTGTGCTTATTCATGATTTAAAACTATTTACAGTTATTTAATCTTTTAGTAGTGCAGCTTTAGAACCTTCTGGAAAGAGCATAAATGAATCTACATGCATACATTTCTAGCTTACCGATGCGGAGTTGCAGTTCATACCCCTAGTTTCTGCTCATCTACCTACTGTACAGTTCCATAGTCTCACCCATTTCCCGTGGACAATGAATAGTGAATCTAGAAGAGATGCATCAGTTCAGGAGACCATGGTGATGGTCATCAGTGCTAGCTATGCACGCTCTTGAATCCATTTCATAATTTTTGCTTGACAAAAGAAACTGTGCATGTTTTTTATCATGCAATGAATTAAAATCAGACTACAACAGACTTCTTTTTGATAACTCTATTGGTTGATTTCTGATGAGTGCTAAACAGTATTACGTAAAAACAGAGGATGCAGGACATCACATTCAATGTAGAAAACTGCAACAAAGAATTGAGGAGAGGCTTGCTTCATTTTCTTTATTTCGATATGCATTTGCACGCATATTATAAAGCAAATTAGGAAACAAATATACAAATATAAGATGTTCCGAGCCATTTGCGCTGGCTCTGGACCTCCAGCTGTAAGGTCAACAGAACAGTGGGTAGAGGTCTCTGAGCAGACACAGATCCAGAGAGAACACATGGGTGGTGGTGGTGGGGTGCATGTGGCATGTTTAGTCCAGAGGGATTATTGAGCAGCACCAGAATGGCAGCGAAATGAACACACAAACAGAAACATGATGCTAAATCAGTGAGGTGCTTCCCATCACAGACTGCTCCTCTGGAGGAAGAGGAGTGACCCCCCACAGTGCAAAGGCCTGGGGCAGACTCTTGGACAGTGAAGGGGAAAGACGTGTGTGTGTGTGTGTGTGTGTGTGTGTGTGTGTGTGTGTGTGTGTGTGTGTGTGTGTGTGTGTGTGTGTGTGTGTGTAAAAATGGGCAGGGAGATTCAGACAGAAAGAGAGAGGAACCCAGGCTGCCTGCATTCTAGTCCGCTAGAGGGGACCCCATGGAGCACAGCACACCACATGGGGACTGGGGGTGGGGGGTTCAAAGGCACAGCACTCTTCAGTCTGCAGATCAGATCAGGCTTCGCCAAAGGGCTCACAGCCTGAGAGCCGTCTTTGGTAGGTGAGGTGGCTCTGGGGTCCAGTGACTACCACAGATAGGAGAGGTGGTGTGGATGTCTGTTGGTCTCAACACACACACACACACACACACACACACACAGACACACACACTGAAACACTCAAACACACTTTTCTTAGTTTTTGAGACAAACAAGGTAACGCAGATTTCAAAAAGGCACCATGAATTATCAACATAAAAACAAACAAACTTAAATTCCTTAAATTCTAGAGTGAGGTGCATCCACATAGTTTGAGTGTTGAGTCTTCTGGAAATGGGCCCGGTTGCTCAGCCATTACCCATAAGCTGTGAGCTACTGTACTGTGTTCTGCTTTCCTGATGCGCCAACTGCAATATTAGCCTTTGAAACCCTTTAAACCATCTCTACTTTTGGTGCTCTTGTTTATGCTGTGAATGGGAATCTTTCTATCTGCTGCTGAAGGCTACAGTGGAGTGGATGCTCTTATCTAGCCCAGAGGTCCTGATGCTCCTCACCAACGTTCCTCACCTACCACGCCCCAAATCAGGGCTTCAACTAATTACCTTTCCCAAAATGGAAAAAAAGAACAATGAGAAACAAAGACAACACCTTCACAAGTAAAGTAAAAATCATTTACAAGATGAAAGGACACAAGAAAAAAAAAAAAAAAAGGAGTACTACCATTGCCTGGTCCCTCTTAGGTTTCAATCTGAATGATAAATGATGACGCACAATCCTTCAGGCTGGGCTGTGGAAGATCCAAGCCTAGAACAGCATTAGATTTTTCTACATAAGAGTGTGGGTGTGTGTGTGTGTGAACGAGTGAGTTTCTGCACACACGTGAGGGTGTACCTCTGCCCATGGGGTGTTACCTGAACAGCCTCACCAAAAATAAAAATGGTAAGGCTCACTCTTAAAAAAATGCTACTGTCCCTATAGAGACACACCAAGGCTTGTCATTTGCAGCTACATCTGTCAATCAACTTGTACCTGTCAATCAGTAGTCCCTTCTACATTCACGCCCACAGAGCTTTCTTAGGTCTCATCTGCACTCTTGTCTACCTGAGAGCAGCTACATGGAGGAAGGGCAGGTCGAGCCCAAAAGCAGTTATATAGCCGACATAGACCTTTCCGGAACCTCCGTTTCTGGAACTCAACCACATCGCCCTGCTACAAACCAGATCTCATTTGACCAAACTCCCATCCCCTCCCATGACTTCTTGCCACTCTCCCTCTACACAGCATACATTGCCCTGCACTCACATTGACAGTGGACATTCCTTAATCGACATTCGTTTAGCAAACAGCCAACACTGGAACAAAACCAAATCTAGGAAAACAAAACCAAAACTAAGCAATCAATCCCTCAGTAATAACAACTCTTCATTCCCTCTTTTGCTGCTCTGGTTTATTCTTGTGAAACCTAGGAGATGCCTAGGAGAGTCAGTGTGCAATCCACAGTGGGACCAGATGGGGGTGATATTAGCTGGACAAGCTCTGTGGCTTGGGGTGGGACTGAGCCGCTGGTCCCCCGACAGGGAGGGCTTAGATGTCCGTCTGAATGCAGGGGTGTCGGGGCGAGCTGGCCGGTGAGGGCGGGAGGTTGTTATTTCGCTCCTTCAGGGAGGCCTCAACGCTCCCTTCTTCGCTCTCGTCCTCCTCTACGCGCAAGTCCAGTTCTGCTGCTCTCATCAGGCCCACGCTTTCTTCTGCGATGTAGCGCAGCGCTAACACCCCCACCGGTGGGGAGGGGGGCACCCCTGTGGCGGCCGCGACGGTGCTCTCTGGTTGGCCGGGCTCCAGCTCGGGCGGGGGGCTAACGGTGGCGGTGCCGTGGGGGTGGCGGGGGCAGGCGGCGGCAGGGTCGTGATGGTGGGGGTGGTGAGGGTGCGGGCAGCAGACGGGCCGGCAGGCGTCCAGGTCCGAGCCTCCGCTGAACTCGGAGAAGTGGCTGGAGTGCGAGTCGGCCACGGAGGGCAGGCTGCCGCTGAGCGAGGGTGGCGAGGGAGAGTCGGGCTCGCTGGAGTGGGTGCTGCGCCGCTCCAACAGCTGCGCGTCCAGGTCCTCGCCCGCCCGAGACGACGACGATCCCACCGCCGCGGACCCGCCTCCGCTTCGCCTCACCCCCCCACTGCTGCTCCTCTTGCGCAGCTTCCCTTTGCTCTTCCTCCCCCCCGAGGAAGAGGAGGAGGAGGTGGACGCCTCTTTGGCCAGCCGGGAGGAGGTGGCGGCGTGGGGGCACCCAGAGGAGCAGCAGCCCCCTCCGCCTCCTGTGCCCCCCCCGCCTCGGCCCCCTCCAGTGCTGCTGTCGTCCAGACTGCTGCTGCCGCTGTGGTGCCTCAGCTTACAAAGCTTAGACTCCACGTCCACCTGCACCTCCAGACTGCTGCCATCCCTACAGGACACACACACACACACACACACACAGATGATGGGGGAGGGTTTGGCATCAAGAAATCAAATCCAATTTCTTACACTTCCACACCACCCAAAGGCACAAAACAAGAACTGAATACAATATGGAGGACCAACATGGAGTAGAAAGGGGGCATGTAGCCTTACCTGTCCAGAGGCATGTATGCATTGAGGATGGAGCCAGCCATGGCCTTGGTGCTGGCGTTGTCACTGATTGTCCCCAGGCTGACCGTGCCCGACTCCCCGCTCAGACTACAGCGCTCCTTCTGGACGTCTGCTTGCACCTCCAACCTGACAACACCAAACACCAACACATAAAACTACATCCAAGGCCAGCTTACGCTCCAAAGCAAAGACATGAAGTGGGCCCGTTATTCCTAACACTGTCCACTAAGAATACAAAAGATCGAGGAGTTTGTTTACAATAGGAGTCCATCTCAGGTCTCAGGTCTCAGGCTGGCTATGGGAGAGGTTCCATGGCTATAAATAGTAGGGTTACTAGTGTTAAAAACTACAACACTATTCAGCACTAAAGCAGTGGAAACTCATAGCCAAAATCTTGCTCCTTGTACTGAGACTAACCACGTCACCTTCATGACTGTGTGTTCCCTGTCCTTACCTGTTGAAGCAGTTGCCCACAGTGCTGCCCGAGAGGCTGCCGGTGATGCTGGCACCAGCCAGTGCCATGGTGCTGGCGTTCTCACTCAGGTTGTCCCGCATGGCGCCGATGCGCTCCATGTGGCTGCCGCTGGCACTCAGGCTGCCCGTCAGACCGCCCACGCTGCCCTCGCCCAGACTGGGGTTGTGGCGCGTCTCGGCCACGGACGTGGTGTCTGCAGTCATAAAGAGACAGATGAGAAAAACACAAGGCGAGACAATTACAGGCAACGACTACGGTTACATGCACAGCACATTCAGAATAAGGTCAATATTCTGGTTAGGGCAAGACCCTGAATAATCTGTTTACATGTGTGGAAGAGTAGTGTGCTACTGGAATACTCTCACTAACATATCAGTTGCTTTATTCTGGTTAGGTCACTAATGTAGCCTACAAAGTTGCCTTTATCGGATGCGTCATGCCACATGCGAGAAACCACTCCGGTAAGGAGCATTTTAGGATTAGGGTGTATTCATGACCCTGAATTCTGTGCAATTCCCAAGAGGTTTATTTGGGTGTTTGGAAACCTGAATACAGCAAAATTCAGAGGATGAAAATTGGTATGAGGAGTTTAAATGACTCGCATGCAAACTGAATATTGCCAATAGTAATCTTAAAATCTGAATATTTCAAGCATGGAACCGTAGTCAGTGAGCCTCATTGACCAATATCATCCAAAGAATTGTCTTAAATTTGTTCTTAAGGTCTTTTGTAAGAATGGTTGGTGAATGAGGCCCAATGAGAGCATGAAGAGAAGGGCTTAAGAGAGAGGAGAAATGTGCCCTAAGCCCTAAGCCCTCAAAGACTGAGCTGGCTTTACACAAACTCATGACTAGCTGAATTCTGACAGTTCAGTCTCTGAGGACTCAGGCTCTGGGCTGGGACTTGAGCCCTTGAGAGAGCTGAGTAGTGAGGAGCAGGATGTGGGGGATGAAGAGGAAGCAGGATATGGGGGGCAGGTCAAAGCCAATGGGGAAACAGAAAGAGGAAGTGAGTGGAGTCATGTGAAAAATCAGCTGACTGCACTCTTAAGACATAACAGTGAAGAGGCACAGATCCAACAGCAGAGGGAGCAAGAGTTCACATAAGGGCATCTAGTTGAAGGCAGTTGAAGGCTAATGACCTTAAAGCCTTTTAGAATTGCGTCAGAAACCAGTGAGCTACCCACTTGAAAAAGCATGCCTAGCAAAAATGCCAACAACCAAGCTAACACTTCTTGATTTTAGATGCCATTATTGGCAGTGTTGAAGGCTTTCTCAGAAGTCGCTGCATCTTAAACACAACTTGAGCAACACTACATAGTACAGTCAAGTTTGGACAGCTAGTTGGAATAAAATGTGGTCAGCTGATCAGGTTCAACTGACATGCCAAAAGTAGGCAAAAGAAAGAGGAAACCAACACTATGGACTATTTTGATAGACACAGCCAACCCCCCTAGCAGAGGTGTCTGAGGGGGCCTCACACAGAGGGGTTCCTCACCAGTAGCCACGGCCCCGCTGCCCACATTCATGTCGTTTTCATCGTCAAACTCGATTCTCACGCCTTTCCCATTCCCCGCGGAGACGCCACACCCTCCGCTGCGGCACAGAGATATGGGCACCACGCCATACACATATGCCAGCATGATGGGTACGCCGATACCTGCACACACACACACGCACACGCACACGATTTGAACATAACAGGTTTCTGTTTTTCTTTTGCTTCTATTCTTTTTTTTCATGTGTGACTTGTGGTTTTCGTTTTACCTATTCCATAAGAGCATTTACAGGATCCTGTTATGGAACGGATGTTTATCTGTGTGTGTGTGTGTGTGTGTGTGTGTGTGTGTGTGTGTGTGTGTGTGTGTGTGTGTGTGTGTACATCAGGTCTATTTAGTTGATTCTAATGATGCTTACCAACAGTCACTGCCGCCACAACTGGTGATACGATTACAGACAACGTCACCCCACCAGCAATGACAAGATTTCTCTTGTGCTTGGAGATGTCCCTTCCCTCATATCGATTGTGAATCTGTGAAGATGTGTTCATTATCACATGAATCATTAATTCGAAGCAGAGAAACAACACAAAAGCATTCCAACACAAGCATCTGGGCCCTTTTCACACCTGCCTCAATATGTTCCTCATCACAGACCAACAGGTACGTAGACGCTTTGACCCATGGCACACGCTGTAGGTCTGGACTTGAGTTTTCTGTTCTATTTGTAGGCAAGACACCTCGAGTCTAAGCATCAATCCAGTCAACACCATGGAGTCATTAATATGCTCAGATGGAAGGAACAGGACACTCTGTGTAGCTCTTCAGCAACTTAGACTGAAACACTGTTTCATGTTTCAGAGCTCCAGTGAACAGTACCTTAAAATGACGGTATCAACATGCCACACAGTGCTACACGTCCCAACATCTCTAGTCTCTCTCTTGTCCTGGATCATCTTTAAAGTGAATAGGACTTTGAGTCTGACGGAGATCTAATGCTACATGTAAGAACAGTCATTGTGACCCTCCCCAGCACAATGCTAGCACAGCTGCTAATGATTGTCCATCTTATCTGCAGCCTCTTTCTCCTGGGGTTTCGTAAACACTATACAAGGCCAGCTGCTTAGAGCCACCAGCAAAAATGTGACTGAATGCACCCATGCTGTCTGAACTTGCCGTTTTGCATTTCCCCAAGAAACAGGAGTGCTCTGTCCAGGCTAATCAAAATAGCACTGCTCTTAAATAATGAACAGCAGTCAGACAAGGGCCTGTAACGTGTAACTCACATGGTGCAATAATTCAACAGAACACTGGGAAAGTACCTACTTACCCAAGCATGAAGGCACTAGTTGTAAAAGGCAGATGTTCAGAAGCATATTCTGCAATACTTCTACAAAGCATTGGGAAAGTACCTACTTACCCAAGGATGAGGGCACTAGTTCTAGAATGCACGTGCTTAGAAGTATACTGTGACCGAGAGCACCCACCTTTCTCCCCACATACACCGGTATCCCGATGATCATGGCGGGGATGGCAATGCCAGCGATGAGGGCGATGCCCACTGGAGCGCCAACCAGCGTGCCCAGCTGCCACAGGATCTTCTTCTTCCGACTCCACGGCTTCTTGCCCCAGAACGTGCAGCCAGATGGACTTATCAGGGAAGTAAAACCACTCATTAAAACCGTGAACGCAGACAATGTGAATGCTCACTTCTGGTGTCTATTTTCTTCTAAATCTCCTTCAACTTGACATGGCAAGGGAACAGATCTGATGGAAATTTCTGTGAGAAAATGCATCTTATTTGAGCTGTGAAACCTGAATGTGTGTGTGTGTGTGTGTGTGTGCGTGTGTATGTGTATGAATATCTGAATTATATGTGTGTGCGTTTTAATCCCCTCACCTCAGGTAGTGTAGGTCCGAGATCTCCTTCATGCAGAGCCAGCAGAACTCACAGCCACACACGGCGCAGGTCATGTGATTACAGCTCCCGTCATTCATCTTAATGATGTAGGCGGCGCAGCGTGGGCATGGTTTAATGTCGTCTGCTGCAGGGATGGATGAACGGGACGGTCAGGCGCACAGCATAAACACACGGTCAACGTCACACGCTCTCGGCTCCACCTGTGAACTTCTCTAGCCTCTCTCACTGCAGGAACTCACGGATTGCTTTGGGAGTCTTCTACTGACACATTCCCACAGAACAAGTCCTAGGGATGGCCCTTTCTGTGCACAGGTTTTACAGTTTTAATCACCTTTAGTAGAAAAGCACAGCATCAACATGAGTGCAGTTCAGTGAAGGGTTTGACACTTCCAAAATGTTCAATGACTTCCTGCAGTGGAAAAGGTCTGGTTTGTGTTTGTGTGTGTGTGTGTGTGTGTGTGTGTGTGTGTGTGTGTGTGCTGTGTGGCATTAAGCATTACCGGCAGCTCCGCTCTCCTGACTGTAGCTGAGCGATGAGGAGCGGAAGGGTCGCAGACGCAGGCTCTGGGCCCTCTGCTGGCGGGCGGCGTCACACGTCTGGTTGGGGTGCCACAGCTGCTTGCAGTGGTAGCAGAACTCAGTACCACAGCCGTCACGGCCACACGTCAGCTTAGGGCAACTGGCACAGCCAAAGGCGATAACCGCATAGCTGCAAGTGACAAAATGAAAGGAGTTGTCAGTGCCAGGCCAGGACCAACAAGAAGCACACTACTACACACATGACCATTGTGAAAAACAACATAATCAGCATTGGGTGAAACTACTTCATATAGTCAAGGTATTCACTCAGTCTCTCAAACATTTAGTCCACAAGTCCATAAGCACCTCACTAATCTAACTTTCTGGATCCAGATCCAGATCTCTCTCTCTCTCTCTCTCTCTCTCTTTCCCTCCTTTCCCTGCCAGTAGCCTTTACGGCTGATTTACGGTTCTATCGACTCGACGCGAAGGGCACTGTTTTGCCTTGCCGCTGCGGTTTTCCTCATACGGTTCTGTGTCGAGTGTGTCCGCATTTGCGTAGCACACCTCACCAACCTGCTTTGTGGAGTGGAACTATCTACTGACACTGCATATTTCAACAACCTCATTAAAAAGATATCAGAACTATTTCTGGGCAGTCAGTTTATGTACTGCTGATGAAGTGCTGAATTTAAAACATTACTGAAAGATAGGCACAGTACAATCAGGAAATCCTGCCACTGAATTCAAAACTTAAATTATTTATAAAGTCTACATAGCGGACTAGCATGTTGCTGAAAGTACCTGCAGTGGGCTGCTGAAACACACTGGCAAACAAAACAAAGCGAGTGTTAGAACTCGACCAATCACAGCCCTCGTGGTCTGCGTCACTTTTACGTATACTTAGAACAACTGGAGGTGCACGTCAAGCAACGCAGAGGCTCTGCGGAGGGGGTTCATGCCGATAATGTGACGCAGAACCATAAACTGCCCTTTTAGTCTCTCCATCCTCGTGCGGGTGATGATGCACGAGCCCTGCCAACTCCAATCAGCCACGGCTCCACTCGTCTGCCCTCCTGACAGTGCTCTTCTCCCCTCCATCACAGGGCTGATGGATGAGGTGGCGCGCACGCACGCACGCACAGGCCTGTGCCTCAGCACCGGGGATATTAACATGGAAGGTGAGAGCGTCTCACACACACACACTCACTCACACTCACACTCACACACACACTCACACACACACTCACACACACACTCACACACACACTCACACACACACACACACACAAGAGACGCTCCCCTTTCCCACAAGGCAAGTGGGGTTGTGTTCACCAGTGCAGGGCCATTATGGCTGGCAAGGGAAACATTCATAAGAAAGCAATTTTTGTTTCACAATACAATTACTGTTCCCCTCAACACAAACCCAAATGAGCAAGTCGGTAGCTGAGCGGTGATTAAAACTCCCACAGATTAGAGCCTGGGCATGTCACCAAGGGCTTGGAGAGAAAGAGACAATGTGTGTGTGTGTGTGTGTGTGTGTTTCAACTGAATAAAAGTTGTTGTGTGCAAGTTGTTGTGTAGGTTGTCCAAGTGTGTCTGCTGCTTCAGCAATTACAGACAGCATCCCGTTGAGAGCGCGCACACGCACACACACACACACACACACACACACCACACACACACACCACACACACACACACACACACACCAGCATTGATCTGTTTTTTTCCACGCACAACTGGCAAGTGGATGTGAGCTCATGTTCAGGTGTGTAAGGTGTGTCTGTGGGTACCAGCTGTTCTCATGTCTGCTCAACATGCTTAAACAAAACTGAACATCAAGCTAAAGGGAATTAGCTTTAGCAAACCTTCAGTGCAGCCGAGTGGGTGAACAGTGTCTATGTCGCACTCTGAGATTCAGCTCAGGTGATTCCACGTGTGTGTGTGTGTGTGTTTGTGTGTGTGTGTGGTTCACCCAAATCACATGAGTGTGGGATGAGGCAGTTAGCTGAGGGAGTAAACAGCATAGTTGCATGCTAAAACAAACAGTAGATCATCCCAACAGTGTCTCTGTGGAGCTGTGGACCCCACACAGGCCGAAAGGGTCTGAGGGCTCGTGTGCTACCCGTCTCTGGGTGATCCACCACGGGGGGTCACGCCCAGCCGATCAGCGCCACTCATCCCGGATCACACCAACCCTGCTATTTTGAAATGGCTGACGAGTTTGAGAAACTATGTGAGCCATTCTTGCCACTCCACGCCCAGTCATATTCAAACGGCCGTTATTATTTGCCTGCAAACACTCCACCGCACTAAAAATAGACCCGACTCTAGCACAGCCGGTAACAGCCAATTGCGCTTTGAGATGAACGTAAAAACAACTTCCAAACTGCGCTCTGCTTTGATCACTTGGAATCATTGGACACTGGGAGCTGATGAGCTAAATTGATCTCGCTTCTGTTCTCTTGCTGGATGAAGCTTAGAAATGACGAGCCAGGCATCTTCAATCACAACCCCCACACTACCTGTCTCATCTCCTCTAGCTGCTCGGTCTGCAGCTCTTCTTTCCTGCTCTTATTTGGACACCAGGCACGGCGCTGGGTGCATGGACGTCTGTCTGCCTGTGTCCGGGAACTGAACTGAGATGCCTGCCAGCCTGTCTGTTTCTGTCTGATGTCCGTCAGCAATCATTTTCAGGCTGCTGACCTGCACTGGCTTCACTTTTCTGACTCCTCAGATGGACAAGCATGAGTCCAGTAGAGCACCAGCAGAACAGGAGCGTGTGAAAGAGTGAGAGAATGATAGAGAGAAAGAATGAGAGAGAATGGGAGTGTGAGAGAATGAGTGTGAGAGTGGGAGTGAGTTGAGAGACAGAATGATTGAGTGAAAGAATGAGGAAATGAGGGAATGAGGGAATGAGAGAGAGCGAGAGAGCGAGAGGTGTGCCTGACTGAGGGCAAAGAAGAGAGAATCCAAAGAGTTAAGAGTGAGCAACGGTGCAGAGTGAGACAGACAGTCCAAGAGCTGCAGATAGACAGATAGACAGACAGACAGAAAGAAAGCCCCAAGACAGGAGAGAAGAGCGAGACAGCGGGGGGAGAAAGTGTGTGTGACTGCCTGGGTCTAGTCAGACTGAAGCCACACAGTTTGATGAAAAGGGGCTTTTATTCAGGCTGACAGCATCACCAGTGTCAAGCTGACAAAATGCTGATGACAGCGAGCGAGCGAGCAAGCGTGCACAGACAGACAGACACAGACACACACACACACACACACACACACACACAGACACACAGTGGAGTTGACAGCCTCAATGTCAGCCCCTCTCTTCATGGAGCAGCAGGCCCATCCAAACCTGTGCCAGCCAGTAAACACAAACACAGCTCTGATGGCAGAGGCTGCACACACAGGTTGCCACAACAGACGAGGGAAATAGTGTGTGCGTGCGTGAGTGTGTGTGTGTTGGAGGAGGGGTATCTCAGTGTTCAATGCTGCGTGTGATTATCAGGGCCTTCCATCAGTATAAGTGAGAGTGTATGTGTGCACAGACCAATTAATGGTTGTATCTTTGTTGTAGTGTTCATCTAATGAGTGAGTCATTCAGCGATAGGATGCACGACAGAACAACCTCTTTTTAGAACAAGACCAGAGACACACACACACACACACACACACACACACACACACACACACACACACACACACACGACTGGTTCCAAACAGAGGCGCCTGGACACAGCCAACAATGGGTGATCCTAACTACAGACGGACAGACAGGCTGACACAAATTGCTGTTTTTTTCCACTCACATACTGCATATGAACACTGACAGATCCAACCTAGCATTTGCTGATAATGATCTAAGGACTTCAAAAGAAAGTTTCTCAACCTTCTACCTTAAGGCAATTTTTGTATCTAAAAAAAAAAAAAAAAGTCTTTGAACTTTGAAAGAAAGAACTTTGTTTTGCTGCTGTGAGAGCACCTCGTCAAGAGAAAGTTAACTGTGGTGCAGAGATGATGTGTGGGATTTCCAGTCTATCAAGGTCAGAGCCACAGCACAGATGTGTCAGAGATACTGTATGTGTGTGTGTGCGCCCTGATTGTTCACACCCATGCAAAAGTCACCAGTGCTGATGTTACCACCGTGAGCCATCAGGTGGTACATCAACAAAAACTCATTCTCTCTCAGAGTGTCTGGATGTTTTAGGAGATACTACATAGATATGCCCTTGACTTACAGGATTCTTTGCATGCTGAAACAAGAACATAACTTGAAGGCACTGTCAGGTTCTATGTATTTTTTCTAGTGGTAGTACCTCTAATATCAAAACAGAGTTACTTGTTTATTTTTCACTAGTGGTTAGATCTAAATACTTGTTTTCCCAACAGGAAGTAATCCAGAGTGATGTATCCAAAAGTTCCTATCAGTACTCACCCACAGTCAGGTGCAGGGCACCAGCGGCAGTCTGGGTCAGCGGCCAGCCATCGGCGGAGCATGAACTCCTCGTACTTGTCCATGAGGGCGCGGTCAGCCAGGATGGTGCGGATGTCGTGGGGGTTGAAGCGCTCGGAGCACTCGGGGCAGGTGATGTTGACGCGGCTCTCGCTGATCTCGATGCGCAGGTACTGGCGGAGGCAGTCGGCGCAGGAGCGGTGCGGGCACGTCATGATGTCGGGGAAACGCTCCCGTGTGTGCCTCAGCAGGCACAGAGGGCACTCCAGCAGCTCCTGACCGCCCGCGGACGACGATGCCGCCGCCGCCGACGAGGAGGAGGAGGAGGAGGAGGAGCCCCCGGACGCCTCGCCGCACGGCGCTCCATCCTGAAGGCCGCTCTCCGAACCCACCAGCTCACCGCCAGCCAGGGCGTCCGCACCACCGCCCGCGCCCGCCGCCAAGCCGGTGCGGGACCTGCGCTTGGGGTCTCTCTGGCGACGGCGGAACAGCGCTCGCAGGGACAGGCGGCGCTTCTTGGGCGTCTTCCTGACAGAGGGGAGGCTCGTGGACGAGCAGGCAGACTGCAGCTCGCGCTCCGAGCCTGCGTGGTGCTGCTTCCCTGCCTGGGCCTGCAGCTCGTGCAGCTCGGAGCCGGCCTGGTGGCCCTGGGTCTGCATGCGCAGCTCCCGCTCCGAGCCCGGGTGCTCCTGCGGCTCCGACCCCCTGCGCTGCTGCTGCTGCGGTGGCTGCACACTCATCTCTCCTGAGGAACCACCAGCAGCAGCAGCAGCAGCACCCTGAGGCCCATCGACTGGGCGGAGTGGTGAGGAGGGCGAGGAAGAGGAGGAGGAGGAGGAGGAGGAAGAGGGGGAGGGCGGGGATAAGGGGGAGAGGGGCAGGGAGCGGAGGGGGGAGCGCAGCGCGTTAAGGCATGACGGCAGACGCCCCGCCACGCTCACGCGCCCACCTGCGCCCGCCTGCTGGGCCACAGCCAGCGGAGTCAGCGAGGGGTCCGACGCAGACGGGCAATCACCAGACTCTGAGAGAGAGAGAGAGAGAGAGAGAGAGAGAGAGAGAGAGAGAGAGAGAGAGAGAGGAGAGAGAGAGAGAGAGAGAAATGAGTAAAAATACATCAGCCAACAAACACACATACTCTTAAAGCCGCGATGTGCAGCTCTGATGGAATACTTTAGGTTTCAAGTCGTCTTGACCACCACTTTGCATGTACTTGCATTGGATTTTAGCCTGGGAAAACCCATCCTGATCTGCAAACTCGCGTTTTCACTTTGCTCTGCAGCTCAGTATGGTCACCAGGTCTATTTGCACTTTGCTTGATTTGCCTGAGATAGGGAACCAATCAAAAACAGGCTTTTACCATTAATGCAGTGGAGGTGGGCTTAATACCCTAAACCAAAGTCACGAAACAGCTGACTGAGGCATTTTGATCTACATTTGTTGATAAGCACGAGATGATCTGCTAGGCGATCTGCTAGGCGATCTGCTAGGCGATCTGCTAGGCGATCTGCTAGGCGATCTGCTTGTTAAATTCAGCGAATATCTGGACAAAGAGACTCTTAGGTGTTTCTGACATTACATCAGTATGGTGATTTCTTCACATTCTGTTGCTGTGTCTAGCCTGTGCCATGTTTGGATGTCCTAACTCATTGTGTGACGCAAAGCCCTTTCACTTCCCAGCAGTCACTTCACGCTCCCAGTGAAGCAAGAGCTCAGACAAATATGCTTTCTTTTTTTCTGAACATGACCTCAGCAACCTGACCTCAACCACACAAAAACAAAAACCATTTTGCAACATTTGGGGAATTTGTACAAAAACAAACCCCGTTCCACAGAAATGTGTCAGAACGGCAATCAATCAGATAAATCAAGCAGAGGAAAGAGGGCGGTTGGCTCATGACAACAAGTCTGCAGCTGGACGACTACCTCAGTGGTGCTGCCCACATCTGCCCTCCTGCTGAGAGGAGGAGCATTTCAAATCTTTGATGGTCTAGTCCACATCTATGTTACACCACAGAGACCTTCATCAACATGTGGCCATTAGCCTCAGACATACAATTCAACTTGCTTTGCCTTGCTCTAGTGGCCTGCTGCTTGTGTGCTCTGTGTGTGTGTGTGTGTGTGTGTGTGTGTGTGTGTATGGAACTGAGAGACTGCCAAGGGGGAACACTGGGAGAGGTGCTACCCATCATCACCCTCTCCCCTGTCTGCCAACACCCACTCACACTCTCTTTCTCTGTCTCTCACACACACACACACACACACACACACACACACACACACACACACACACACACTGAACACCCCATCTGGGTTCTTTTTCACACTTACTGGTTAAAACCCACTGGAGCATTTGCTCCATCATGACAGGAGAGGTGTGGTGAGCAAGATGGCACTCTAGCCACTCTTAGTAATATACTGTACGCCTGACTCACCCACTCCTACACACGCGCGCAGCTAAACACATTTGGAAAAGTTCATTCTAGGCCCTGGTTCAATGTCTTCCAACTCCCCTGTGGAATGGAAGCGGTGCTGGAGCCCGCAAGGCCAAGCTGGAGGCTGAGTGAGAAAGAGAGTACGTGCTCCTCCACCGACATCAGCTGACATGAGCCGTGTGCCGACTGCAGAGCACGTGCACTTGGCCTTATCAGATGGCAGCAGACGCCTCCGAGTTCCCGTCTCCTCCACGCGAGCAGAGCAGAGCAGAGCAGAGAGGAAGGAGCTTTGGCAGCGGAGAACACAGGGCCCATGTCACCCAAGAAGAAAGTGAAAGGCTAAACTCACTCCGGGACGCTGGACCGCGTCGTCTGTCTGCAGACAGCGTCTTGCACTCAAGCGTGTCAGATGAGCAGACTGAGTGTGCAGTATGCAAATATGTACCTATATATGGATACGCTGACTAACAAGATGAGCAAGTTCTCTGAAACAACGTCAGGGAAATAAATTCTCTCACGCAACAATGGCGAGGTGTGATGCAGCAACAAAAGCCCATCTGGTGTTAGTGTATGACAACTGTTCTGTGGGGGAAGAACGCGCACACAGAGCCCAACCCTCCAATGACACCCCTGCTTGCTCACTGCTAGTTTCAGCATCAGGGCTGCAGGAAATGAAGCAGGAGCTCCAGGACACCAAGAGTGTCTGTTATGAGTGAGCATCTGGCTCTGCTTTATTTCCCCTCGAGCTGGGAGCTGGTGTGTGTGTGTGTGTGTGTGTGTGTGTGTGTGTGTGTGTGTCTGTGTGTGTGTGTATATATAAATACCACTGTGGTTATGAACATATTGACACCTCAGCCATGGAAATGCCTACCAGCACCCAGTTGCTGCCGTGGGTGCAAACGCACAAACACACACACACACACACACACACACACACACACAACACATCACACAGGTAGGGATCCCAAGTGGATGCTCACTGACCACCACAGAGTAGGGGAAAAACATGTGATCTTACACTATATGGGCTGTGTGTGTGTGTGTGTGTGTGTGTGTGTGTGTGTATACACACGTGTGTTTGTGTTGCTCAGCCACTCTAATTACTAAGACTAATTAGCAGACTGTAGTTATTCACACTTCTCTTGAGGGCCTTCAGGAGTTTCATTTAGGTCCACACAGACTCTTGGCTCACCATATAACCTGCAGCTCTATGATAAGGGGCAAACAGTCCTACAAACACACACACATGAAGCATCAATAATCTACTCATTATTTTGAAGGCAGTGACCTCCAGATTTGCTGTAGCTTTTTTTTAAGCAGACTCAACGCCACACAGATATCAACAATGGCGCACGCAAACAAACTCTTTCCAGAGAAGCGGTGACCTCAGGGGAGTATTTTCCCCTTGGGGAAACAGCTGCCTGTGACTAAGCAAGGAGGCTAAGTCAACACTGGCTCCACATGGAACAGACATGCCAGCCACAGAGGCTTCCTGCCCAATCACACACAGCCAGCAGCAGCAGCAGCAGCTTTATCGTCGCGTCAGATGGCACCCAACCCCAAAGTCTCTCACACAGAGAGAAGTTCTTTTGCCTGCAAATGCACTTAGCCAGACCATATAAACCTCTGCGTGAATGTGTATGCGTGAGCGCATACACACACACACACACACACACACACACACACACACACACACATAAACACTTCACATGAGCAAAGAGAAACTCAGAATCCACAAAGCCACGTGACAGTCCAAAATTCTTGAGTAATTATGAAGTGGAGGAGGAGGGAGCGGGGGCACAGCAGTCAGCTGAGGAGTCCAGCGAGGTCTGGCCCAGAGGCAGGAGTGCATGTTAGTGTGTGTGAATGAGGATATTTTGGCTGCCAAACCACTGAATGAAAGGCCTGTAAGTGTGTGTGTGTGTGTGTGTGTGTGTGTGTGTGTGTGTGTGTGTGTGTGGTTGGGGGCTTTGGGACATAGCATTCCCTTCTCCCAAGCATACCTACCACACACACACACACACACACAAACACACAAACACGGCAGATGTGACGCCTCCTGACTCTGGAGCCCAGCTCACACCAGTGCGACACTGAGCCTGTGCTGACTGCAAAAAGGGAGAAGCAGTCCAAACACCTACTGGCACCAAACACACAATCACATGAGACACAACAAACTGCGAGGCTGGGCAGCTAAAGGTACCATCACCAATTCTATGGAGGAGATTAGGCACCCACAACTTAGGTGTCCACATTCAGTGAACACGTCCCAGGCTCACAATCTGCTTGCTCTCCGTTCAGAAAAGCTCTTTGTACAGTCCTGGCTCCAGGAGCTGGAAACAAAGTGGAGCTGGCCGGTCCTCCAAACATAGCTAAACAGTTGCAGCCTATGACCAAAAGGGAGGCACAGGACTTTTGGGAAATGGACAGCAATTTGAGGAAAGGAACATTCACTTTCCTCTCTGGACTTTTGTTGGAATTTGGTTCAAATATCAGACGTGATGACGTCATCCTAAACTACTTATGCTGCCAGCGTATGTGGAGATCCAAGCAGCTGTGTGTCTTTCCAGTCGTCTCTTTTCCATCTCTCCATCTGCTCTCAGTCTTGTATCTGTCCTCAAACTCACTTGACTGGCAGTGGAAGGAAATGAGATCAGAAACTAGGAATTCCTGCTAAGTTTGGCTCTGAGTTGGAACCATTTTTGAAATGATTTCTCGGAAGAGGAGTTAGGTGGTGTGTATGAAAAGCGCGCGTGTTTCTGCATATCACCAAGGCGCTGTATGGGGCTGCTGGAGTTCAACTCAGGCTTGCGAGGGTATTGCTGTGTTGGAGCTCCATGCAGAAATGTCCCATTGTGCTATAGGGGAAACTCCTCCCAACCTCCAGAGTGAGCAAGCTTTGTTAGAAGCAGTACAAACGGAACTTCAAGACACACACAGAAAGACACACACACACCTCAACATCTCAAGGCTGCACCCATCTTCCCCACACCACACAACAGGAAAATACAAGCAAATGTCTACTCAAGCACAGTCGCACACAGTTTCAAATAATAATAATAATATTAAAAAACAGGCAGACAGCCCAGCCTAAACACGCCCCTGGTAGCTGTGGCAGGTTTTTCAGAGATGTGCTTAAGAAAGGCATTTCCTGCAGCATTCCTCCTGCTCTCTTTTAGCACTCCCATCCTCGTCATGACCATGCAGATTTCAGCGAGTGTCCTCCACACTCCACACGCTGGACGAGAAAGTCCCCCGGACATCAGCCGGCTCCCTCCTGCTTCCTGCGGCTCTCCAGCCTCACTTCATAGCAGAGCTGGGTGGATGCTGACGGCAGGGCCCACATCCAAGAGGAGAACAAACAAAACGCCACCACTCTGGTTGAAGTGCCCTGCCAGAGTGCAGTCAGCTGAGCACCAAAATAAGCCCCAGTGGTTTTACCACTGCTGTGTTTCTGCGCAGAGAAGGACCAGATGATGGTCGAGCTGTGGGCTGGTGGATGCCATTTAAGCCATGTTTTCCAAACAAACTGAGAGTGGTTGAGTTCAAGCCAATTCCTGCCACAGGGTGAATTCTGACCAGACAAACCTAGACCTGCCTATTTTAGGCTATGGCAATTTGGAATCAATTTGAATATTGTCTCAACTTGAATCAAGATTCTAATCTGTGATAATAATCACACTATCAAGGAGAGAATCCAAATAACGTCAGTGCAGAGGCCTAGGCTAATTCTTTTAGAGGTAGACGACCTAGATGTTGATCTCTTTCAGGGTATGTGTGCTTTGTTAACATTGTGTTCAAGATCAAGGTCCACTGTTCTGGTAAATCAGCATATAGGCCTATCTGCGAAGGATAGGAAGAATCCAGACAACGACCATGGACGCCTAATCCAGAATGTGTATTTGGGGTAAAAGCAACAGAAGAGAAGGTCATTGTAAGAGCCATTTTGTTGCAACTATACTGGACAAGCAGTTCAAAAGCAAAAGAGTCCTTCATAGTAGCACAATATTATCAATCACTTTTAGACACAGGAATATGATGAGTTGAGACCTTCTGATGAGCAAATACTACAAAAAAATAAACTACAAAATAATTGCAGCCTACAACATAGCCTTGTACAGAATTAGTGAATTAATTCTCAAGAATTAATGACATACTATTTAGGCTTTAGGAAGCTAGCTGCTGGATTGGCCTGGCCTGACAAATGGCTATGTCACGCTGCAGACCATGTTGCGAGAGGAATGAATGACACGCGTGTCCACCAGGTCACTCCCCTGGTCTTACAGAAATAGCTGTGCCAGACCAAGATTGGCCCGGTTAAACAGTAATGGCGAATTAGATAAGAGGCTGCTCGCTCCACAAGTGCCTAGCAGAGGCCTGTTTTAACATGCGCTGCTCAGGAGGCTTAACTGAGCATGTGGCGTAAAACAGTGATGGCACTAATAAGGTCCTGACCCCAGCAGACACAGACTAATTTAGAGCAGCCATGTGAACATAATGTTTCTGTACACAGACACCAAGTTGATGAATGGTACAAGTCCATGGCAGTGTTCCATTCTCACTGCTTGGGCCTGCTCCAAAGTAGCTGTAAGGAAACAGTACAGTGTTGGATGCTGCATGGTGAATAAGTGTCATTTCTCAGGAAGGAACAAAGGAGGTGTTAGCCCATCATCTCCTGTACTTAGCACCAAGTGTCTTCCCCAGGTGCTTGTTGGGGGTTTAGACCCCCACCAAAAACTCTGAAAACAGACAAAACACCAGAGGACCCAGCTGTCTAGGCAGATCTCCACTAATAAAATGAGGAGTATAACTTGCATGCATATACTACCCACACAGTCTGAGTGTGTGAAGTTATGGGAAGCATAAAGGGTTCAGTGTTTTCAGACCCCACAAGGAGAGCAACAAATTCATTTCTGATTAAAGGTCAGCAAACAGCAGACTAGCTAGCTACTTCAGGGTATGTTCCACTGAAGGCAGTCTTTTCCGTTTTGTGAATAAAACAGCCTCTGATCAGATTATTTGCAGAAGCATTCAACTTCATGATGTAGATCTAGCTAAAGACCGATCATTTCGTTTGGTCAATACAACCCTGTGCCAAGAGGATGGGGAGAAAATGGCATTAGGTGGGTACAGTTTAGTCGAAGGAAATGTTGTGACCAATGACAACCATGCTGTCGTTAACATAATTCACATCAAAATATTGAAGGCAAACTACTCTTGGTCAGGAAAATATGTTAATTTATCTCGCAAGGCATGATCATTCGGTACACCATGTCAGCCAGCTCCTAAGATATGAAGAATCAGCAAAAAGGCTGATTGGATCTGACAAATGTAACTAAGTACAATATTAAGTGCTTTGCCCCTCGTGTCGCATATATTAAAAAGCGACATATACGACCCCCAGAACAATCTGATAACATCAATGGCGTTCAAGTAATGTTGCCGTTCCCATGAGACTGCGATAGATGGCCAAGTTAGCTTGCTAGTCATCAGATTTTCCCCTGACGTTTGCTTGATAATCGCTCTAGGTCCGGAGGCTAGGCTTCACAAGACAACGACAAAAATGATTACCAATAGAAATAGCATGAAAACAAATGCGACTGAAAATGTACCCACGTCAAATTACCCCACTAAACGACAGCTGCTGCTAGCTGGCCAACTTAAACTGACAGTAAGCTGATGGAGGTTAAAAACTTGATCTAATGCAAATAAACAAACAGAAGTTTGGGATATGTACATTCGCAAAAGTGACCTATCTAACCACTGATACAGAACAATGAACGCGAACGGGTTTTGATGTAAAACAATCCTAGCACAAGTTTACAATCTAACGTTACGCTAGCAAACGTTAATGTTTGTACCGTAATGACACGTCCACAGTTTCTCACAACCTAACTGACATTTAACTGTCAACCTTACTTTAACAAATCATTGTCATTTGTAGCAAACACATTGATTATAGGACTGATATTTAGGCCTACTCATGTAATCAGGACCCTGGTTCATAGTTTGAGAATTTGGGAGATGATTGATGCTAGTTCAACATTTCCACATAAACAAAGCACCGCCACTATCGATGCTAGCTTGCTGGTGAAAACAAACTCGGCCCCCACAGCACCTTCACCAAAGCCAACAAATTTAACTACCAGAGTGGCAAAGCTATATCTTAATGAAGCTAGAAGGCCATTCACCAGATTGAATTTACAAGCTAACATTAGCTGTCGTTATCTAAATAATATGCTAACGTTAACTTACAAAGCAGTGGTTAGGCTAACGTTAGTCAAACACCTCGCTTGTCTGGAGAAACCGCTAACTAGTTTACAGTTTCAGGGCTGTCTTCATTCAAAATAACACTACAGTAAGATAGATTTGGCAATGTTAACGTTGAGATAAAAACATGAGTGTCAGTCTTGAATATTGAATTTTGGACGCCTCAAGTCTGATCAGTGTTAGCTGTTTTCTGTCGGAACCTATGAACGCTTGTTAGACAATGACGCTAACCAACATACCTTTTAAGTCATCCGTGTAACAGCATTTCATTCCTATGGCAAAAGATGCCTTGCGCTGTAGACAGAATAATGATTTGAATAAACTCTACTTGTTTTATAAGAGCTTGACTATTCTCGTTAAAGTTCCAGCGATTCGCCACCTCCCTGTCCCGTACTCTATCTGGCTCACAGAAACCACCCTCTCTCCGATTCCCCTTTACAAATTAGTTAGAATTCTCTCGCGAGAACACAGAGCAATATACACGAGAAGGGCAAGTTTTTTTTAAATCAAACATCTTTTGATTACCCCGCTTAAAACTTCTAACAGCAAAATGATGAACTAGGCCTATATCCTTATATAATTATGTCTTTTTCTCGAAAAAAAAAAACATAAACAAGATAAACAGTAGATTTACAGTCTACTTACTGAATTCTATCCAGCCACCAGATATGTAAGTTATTTGATAGCCTAATTAAAAATATTAAAAGTAGGTTTGATGGAATTGTTGTCCATAGTTAGAAGCCTCTCTCTATCTCTCCCCTTTACACACGCACACACACACACAAACACACACATACACACACACACACATCGGCACTGTAAATCAATCTAATTTTCCATTTGAGTGTGAGGCAGCATGTATTTCACTGTGCCCTAAGAGCACAGTCTCTATGATAGCCTGCCACATTTTGACAGAAAAAAATGGCAAACATTGCAAACACCATAAACAAACATTCAGATTCAAATAGGTTTTAAATGTTTAAACTGCAAGATACATATGTTGATTTTGCATGAGCCTCATCATTGGTCTCCAGGATGCTAATAATATATATATACATATATATTTTTACAGTTTTGTAACTCTTACACTCCCATTAATATCAAACCATTGCTTATGTATTGGCTAACTGTCAAAATGTCTCTTGCACAAGTAGCTAGGCCTATTATGATATTACTCACTGCTTTAGCCCTGAATGATTTTCACCATACCAGTGTGTATATGTGCACCTGTGAGCTTGTGTATATGTATATGTGTGTGTGTGTGTGTGTGTGTTTATCACAGGCAACACAAGATAGGCAAACAGCTAATTTAAAAAATGGGTCCAGCAGAAGCAATTAAAACTCTTAGATCATGTGAAATTTCCATTTCAAAAAAAGGGAAGTCATACTATGTTGTGACCAGAAAATGTATGGTGAGTATTGCATTCTTTTCTCTTTTTTTTACCTCAAAACAGAAACTTAAAAAAACGCTTTGGGGGTTTGAATTCCCTTGGGGTTTGGGCTTTTAGGAATAGTTTGTGGATTACAGAGAAGCACAAACAAAGCCATGTTATCTGAAACAACTGAAGCGCTTAGTTCCTGTGTGCAGATTAGTTCTTTCAGTAAATGAATCTGCACTCTCAGTCTGAAATGCACTCTGCTGCAGAGTACACAGGACAGACAGAATGATAGGAAACAGGGGAGACATACAGTATTAGTTTTGTGTGTATTGTCTTTACTTGTTTATTGTATTTCACAGATGCCTTTGTCCTAAGCAGCATAAACATAACATTACTAATCAAAATACTTTTTTTTAACTAAGCATACCTGAGGCATACAAATATAAATTAAAGCAACAGAATAGAATGGAGCTAAAACAGTTATGTAGTCCAGAGTGAGTGATCACCTACAAGTTGCAATAGGAATTCAGTGAAGTGCCCATAAAGGGATACGTGTGACTTCTTTGGCTGACCAGACCTTCTGTAGCATTTTGAATCATCTGCTAACACAGTCAACATTCCAATGGAGCAGTTTAGAAAGAAGTTGTACATTTTATGTGATGACTGCAGCAAAAAGAGAAGTTATCATCATGCAGTTTTTGTGTAGATATTTCAAAACAAAACATTAAATTTACATTTCAGTTACAACCATTACCATAATTATTAATACTATTACATTACTAAACATTCATTTTGCAGAAAAAATATATTTGCCAAAAAGCACCACTGTGGTGATGTCACAGCATAGCTATGGTGCATTGTATTACTATTCTTAAACAGGGAAACACAATAAGCTGGGCCCCTGGATATATAAGTAAGTATGGAGGAAGTGAGCAACTGGAAAGCATTGTGTGGTAAGCTGTGCATCGGATAAGGTTTGAACATCATGTTCTGAACAGGGAATCATTAAAGTAGCAGACTGTTGAGAACTTTATGTGAACTCTAGTTTACGTGGAGAAAACTGTCATGCCTCAAATGTCACAGTAAATATTCATCACAAAATATCTAAAAACTCTAAGTAAACAAATAACCCGCCCCCAACCCCACCCCAAACACACATACACACAAACACACACATAATTTCCAAACAGCCAAATGCTACATGAGAAAAATAATATGGATGTGATATTTATGTTGCTGCGCACAGTCTGCCCCTGTTTTCCTTTTAAAGCTGACAGTGTGGTAACTGAAACCATAAATGAATAAAAGTGCCAGTTTAATAGGTTGAATGCATCAGCTTGCTTTACAACCATGGCAACCTCGTTAACTCTCGTTGCTGAGAGAGTATGTGGGGATGTGGAAAGCCAACAAATACTTGGCATGGCAGTGAAATCCAAAGCTTTCACTTTTGTGGATTTGAAATGGTAAGTCCAAAGTAGTCACATAGCTAAACAAAAGGCTGTCTTTTGGTTTGCCCTCCTCTGTGTCATGGATAATGGAGGCCATGCTGAAGAGAGCAGATTAGCAACAGGAGAGGGGATACAGATGGAAGAAGAGAAGACAGAGGCAGAGGAAAAAGCCAGACAACCTCAATGAGAGGGAGAGGAAATGAGAGCGCAGGCAGCATGAGTCAGACTTCGCAGCTCGTCGTGTTTTATGCACTCTGACCACCTGTCTCCCATTATGTCAGACCTGACGTTATGGGAATATTGGTGGGGGCTACACATATGACTGTTTTTTCCTGTCTCAATCTTTTCAGTCACAGTCACAGTTATAGCAGCCAGTGTTTCCGTCCTGCTAACATGAAAGTGAACTTAATCAAGTAATCGAGTTGACGGCCTAGTGTGAATGAGTGCGTGGGCTGAGCAGTTTTGATGACTCACCATGATCAAATTTCACACAGCTTGTTTATCTGATTCATTTTCTTGACTTGCAAGGTGATGACAGTTTTAAAGAGGTTGTGGCATCGAAACATACAACCATACAACATAACCACAAGACAAGGCAAAGCTCATGAAAATTTGCATAAGAAATGTTAGGGGAGAAAGGTGGTTGGGTCTTCTTTTTCTTCTCTCCTTTGCCACTTATTTGATTACATTTATTTTCAGGTTTTTTCCCCTTTTAATCAGACAGGACGGTAGAGAGTGACAGGAAACAAGTTGGAGAGGTTGGGAAATTACCTTGGGCCATGGCACAGACACCCTAGCCAACCAAGGCTCAGAACCGCCACTTTTCTTGTCGGTTCTGGTTATCTGAACATAATATGCACAGGTTAAGTCCTGAATAAGATGCAGATTTAAAGCATTGTGTAAACTGAGAAATTTTTAATGGCAAACAATTAAAGGTAGTGCTGTCCACTGATACTTTTTGTTTTCGATGGTCCATTAACAATAAGCCCAGTATACAAGTGAATCCCATTTAAGCCCATACAGTTTGGGAGGAAGAATGCCTTTAGAGGGTGGGGTCATATGATATTCAGAATGAAAGGTCATCTGGGTCTGAAAACCTGATGACATTCACGGTGGTCTGGAACTCTGCCACTGGAAACTGTTGCTGAGAATATCTTTATTCAAAGTGGAACACAGCAGAGCTCGGCAGGATGCAAGTGGGAGAGACAGAAATGATCAGGAAACAAAAATATGGGGTAAAACCCCAGTGTTTGGAGTAAAGCCTCAGACTTTTCCTCTTTCCACGATCAGGGCTTGACAAAGGCTGGTTTTGACAAAAATGGTTTAGCTTAGGGGTTCTTCTCAAACTTCATTGGGCCAGGGACCCCTATTGGAGCAGAATTTCTTTCAAGGACCCCTCACAATCATAACATAAATTTAACCATAGGATTATAGCCATTTGTTCTTTCAAATTTTAACATATTTTGCTAATACCACAACATCTGACAGTGCAGGAGCAGTTTTGGAAGGATTGTTTTTTTGGTCAAATCTAGGCCCACTGTGTTAAAAAATACTGTTTGTTTCACATAACTAAATAATAAATAACTAAAATTAATTTTGCTTGCAGCTAACATTACTACCTAAGGAAAGTGTTTTGACAGATTGATGCAATGCAGTATCTCATGTAGGCTAATTTTGTCACTTATGTTATGCCAGTGGGAGCGCTCTAGAATCTGTACTCTATACTGATCTTTAGTATTTTTCTTCCCATAAGACAAGTTTACACTTTGTAGCAAACCTTTTAACTGACCTCGTGGCAACTCTGCAAACCACTGGGGGTTCTAGGACCCCAGTTTGAGAAAAAAACAATCTTACAATATTTAAAAACTGTTCATGATCCAAGGATAATTGTTTCTAACTATTCAATGACGTGTTTAAATGTTCATGTCATGAATTTTGTCATGTAGTTTGTGCTACTGTTGTTAACCAGTGTTTGGAAATTTCTAGCATTGTTAGCAAAATCCCCACTGATGGAAAGAGAAGACTGAGAAGGCTGGTTTTAGACACACCTGGAATCGGCCCTGGTGCGTAATGGAATTGTGCGTGTTGTTTACCAAAAAGAGGCCTAGTGAGGCTTCCTGTAAAAAATTGCCTCAACTTCAGAGCATTTTTTTTTCTCAACAAAACATAGGGCTTCAGGAATCTTTTCCTGACTGTGGCCATATTGTGAATGTCAATGTCATTATCCCTCATTATTTCTTGAAAAAGGAAGGTGTCCTCAATTGCATGTCAAGCAATGACTATTGCATGTTGAAAATGATGTAGCATCCAACGTTGGTTTGCGTTCTTATCAGGAACGCACAAACAAAAGACCTTCCATGTTAACCAAATCATCAGCTGTTATCAGCCCTGTCCTCGAAGCCTGCTTTGCCTCATTCAATTCAATTATATTTATACAGCGCTATTTACAATAGTATTATCTCATGGCCCTTTACAGACATTAGCAAGGAGCACCCAAGAGAAACAGGGGCGAGGAAAAACTCCCTTGTGGTACTTATTCAAGGAAGAAACTTTGGATAGATCCACGGTTCAAGGGACTAACCCAACTGCCAGGTGTCACGAAGGAAAAGTACATTCAGTAGTTACCATGATAGTCTACAATTTGGCCATGGTTTTGGCTAAGCATCAAAAACTCCATTATATGGTAATCAAGCCATATGTGGTTGTCTGAAGTTCTGTCTGGACAGTGTAATAGCAGCCAGACATATGTCAATGTTAAAGTCGAGGAGCGAGATTGACCATAGGGGTGGCATTGGGTGGGTCCAATTTGACAGTGCCATTGTGAGAAGATAGATACTTTTATTTTCCTGTAGGAAATTCTGGAAAGGGGTAGATCACAGGTGGTCACAGTCCATTCAGGAGCTGGTAACAAGGAAGCCATTGGGAGGCAGGGATGGCACTCAGCCGAGATGACTGTAGTGCATGTGTGTATATATAACAACATAATTGGTCATTCTTGACAAAACTGAATTCAGCAGAGAAATTAATACTATGGATACAAGGTAACCACACATTGTAACTTACTTCGGAGGAGTAGATTTCACATTACCAACCACAACCTCTGAACAGAACAAACACTTTAGACCTAATTGCAACAACTAAGGTGCATTGTAGCTGTTGCTAAACTGTATGTCTACATAAAAAAACAAATGTGAATGTCAATAATAAATCCACTATTTTCATGCACAGGGGTTGGACAAATGGATCCATGTCAGTGGTGAGAAGAAACAACTGTCTGTTGTGCCTCCTAGTGGTAAAACCATTTCACAGGCCTTCAAACATTCCAACGTCCATTTCTCTTCAACTTACACGATGTGGATAATGCCGGGGGGATGACACAGAACTGCTGATATTGTGCAATTTAGGGCCCATTTTCACGGAAACTCCCAGCTCCAATTTAGTATAATTGGTAGCATATGACCACTCTGTTGTTTCGCACCAGTGCTTAGCATGACAAATAGATGTGAATCAAATCAGATTTTAAGGGAAATTGCCATAAAACTTAATTTTTCCCCATTTGGTTACTGGGGGGCCAATAAATGTGACGGGCGCTTGATACAAACATTATCCCACCAAACCAGCAATTCTACATTGGAACATGAGCTACAAATGGATCACTGATAAGCACCCCTGAAGAACAATTTCACAGCTCATTTGGTGCTCCCCAATATACATTCACACTGGAATCAACTTAACCTACAAGTTCTACTGGGATTTGATGCAATAGAATTTAGATAAAATTCCTCCAATGTACAATCTACATAGTTTGAGCAGCTTGGACAACAGGCCCTCCAAGGGATCTAGGTTAATCTTGGCTTATTAACAGCACTATTACCATGTCATCAGCCTCAGAAGGCATGTGCTCATGTCATCACGAGTGAAACCCAGACATCCAGGTGGAGCGATGTCAACCCTAGCAGACTGATGTGACCATGCAGATAGGGTAGTGTGAATAAACTTCCAAAGAAACCTCCACATGTTTTAATTGGTTTTATTTCAGCAAGCAAATTTTTAATTCAAGAGAAACTTCACAACGCCAAATTCACGGCCGTCTCCTGTCCACTCTGAGCCGATCCTCTTGGCCCTCACAAAGTAAAAGGAATAAAACAAGGAAGGAATGCTTTTGGGTCACAAAACCCATTTTCTGGAATATTTTTTTAAACCGCAGATTTTACATTTTTTATGTTTTAAAATTTTTCACTTTTTTTCTCCATTTTTTAAAATAAACAAGGCCTAGCGTTCTCATTTCCAGACCTGGCTGACCTAGTTTCCTTTCCTTTTTTTAAAATGTTTTAAGATCTTTTTGCAATGTTTTGTGTGTTTTCATTTTTTCAATGTTTAATTTTTTTTTCCTCGGTGAAGCAAGTTTCAAGGTTCCCCATTCCTGTAACAGATTGGAGGGTGAGGGAGAAAAGAGGAAAAAAAAAAAAAAGATTAAGTGAATTTTCCAGGGAAACTGACTACATACATGCTGACATCAACTCAATCCATGCAGGAAAGATGGGCTCCTCACCTTGGCTTAAACACTTGGGACACCAGCAGAGTTGGTCACATTTTTCTGGGCGGCTTCCTTGGCCTGGTGAGCCTGGAGCACAGCCACAGCTTCATCGACCTGAAGGAAAGTTAATAAACAAAACTGAGCACAGAACTTAACACTGACAGATGTTTGAAGTCAACATTACACCAAGTAGGAATTCTGGAAAGGAAATGATAGACACCAGCTTGACTGACCTTTGAGCGCAGAGACTCCGGAGACTCCAACATGTGGAGAAGCTCTGAGTTGTCGATCTCCAGCAGCATTCCAGTGATCTTTCCAGCCAGGGTTGGGTGCATGTTCTGGATCAGTGGGAAGAGACGCTCACCTGCAGTCAGAGAAGACAGGTTTAGCATCTGGATGTTCTCCACATGGCTATTCCCCCAATAACAGACAATAACAGACAGACTCACCCAGCATCTGCTTCTGCTCCTGGGGAGGGGCCGCGGCCAGCATGGAGGCAGTCAGGGGCTCCTGGCCCTGCACATGGACAGCAGGCTGGGAACAAGAACCAAACCCAACGTTTAGACTTTAGGAAGTCAACCCATCACTCAGAGTCTTGGACATAGACAGACAAGAGCACTGACCACATGCCACATTCAAGTGTAGTTGTTTTCAGTGCTTACCTGCTGCATGGCAACCTGTGGCTGTGGGTTCATGTGCTGCTGGGGGTTGCGCACTCCAGGGGCGTACTTGTACTGGGGCACGCCACGCACGGGAGCCGCAGCAGCTGCTGCCGCAGCAGTAGCAGGACGAGGACCCATGGACTGGGCTGAAAAGGGGGGATCAAGGGAACATTTTAGATTCATAAAGGAAACAAAACAACCAAAGACAAAACTAATTCTGTATTTCTATGTTGTTGCACGCACTCACCGACACGCTGTGTGGACACCATGCGAGGCACCTGGGAGGCTGGCCTCATGGTGCTGAAGGTCTGGGGCCGTGGTGGCTGGGCTCTCATGGTGCCTGGCATATTCTGGAAGTCTGCAGAGATGAAAGCAAGTTAGTTTTATTTAGTCTAGAACCTCAATTAATCAAGGAAAGTTCCTCATGTGCTCGTTGTGATTGCGTCTCCATGCTTCCTCATGAACTTACGCTGTGGTCTGACACCCTGTGTGGTCCAGCGGGGGCTGGGTCTCAACTGGGCAAGCTGGCTGGTAGGGTAGTATGCAGCTCTGTTCTGAGCCTATGAAAGGAGAAAAAGAGAATCTTACATCTTGTTCAAATCATGCTAGCACAGCTGACATAAACCAGAGCATTCCACAGAAATGCCGGGCCTACATGCCCCACATGCCTAAAGCGTGACTCGTGGGCCTCACCTGTGGAATGGCAGCCATGAAATAGCCGGAGGGCGGCGCAGGCTGGTAGGGGTTGATGACTGGGTTTGGCACTGCCCGCACGCTGGCCATCCTCTGCATGTACTGGTTGGTGAGGTGGGCCTGACGCTCTTCCTTGCGCTGTGCCAGGGCCACGTACAGCGGCTTGGTGGCCACGATGCGCCCGTTCATCTCCGTCACGGCCTTGGTGGCCTCCTCGGGCGAGGAGAAGCACACAAATCCAAAGCCTTTGCTGCGTCCCCCCTCCATCATGACCTAGACCAGAAAGAGAGACGGGCTTGTTCAAGACGAGAGCTCTTCAGATGTACCCACAGGCAGCACATATGCTCAACACACTTAACCCAGAAAGAAAACCAAAATCCCAAAGAGATTTCCATACCTTGGCACTGGTGATGGTACCAAATGGAGAGAACTCTTTGCGCAGACGCTCGTCGTCAATGCCGTCATCAAGATTTTTTACATACAGGTTGACTCCCTAAGAAGCAAAAGATAAGAAATAAATGCTTATCTCATGTCTCCAGTAAACCTCACACAAGTAGATGGCTTTCAATTTCGCTTTCAGCATTGGTTGTAAAAGTATCTGTCAGCACTCCAACTATCTCCAGTGCCCCATTACATTGGGACGTAGAGCCCATGGGTTACTTATTACTGTGGCAGCCATTTTGGCCAGTGCAGTCCACCAAAAAGGAGACACTGAATTTGACAAGGCTGCAAACAGATAAAGTATGCACACAAAAGTATCAATAAGAACAATAATAAAGTTTCCAATTCACATGCTGAGCAGCACAACCTCCAGAGTGACTCTTGGTTTAGAGTCCTCTCTCATCCTTACCTGGTAGCGGGTCATGCGGTCCTGCTTCATCTGCTCAAACTTGCGTTTGAGCTCGGTCTGGCGCTCCACTTTCTTCTGGGCGCGGCCAACGTAGATCAGCTTCCCGTTGAGCTCCTTGCCATTCATCTCATCCACCGCCTGCCAAAGGAAGAGTACAACACGGCAACCATCAGACACTTCAATCAAAAGCAAGGTCAAAGCCAACTTTAAAGTGGTCAAGGTCATTGTGTACAACTTCCACCACATTACAGTGTGCAGGGCTAAGCACCAGACCACAAGCCTGAATAGTGGACAAAAGACATCAAGCCTCACCTTCTGGGCATCCTCATGCCTCTCAAAGCTGACAAAGCCAAAGCCTCGGGACTTGCCGCTGTCATCAGTCATCACACGAATGCTCATGGCATTGCCTGTGGGAGAACACAGAATGATGACTACATCAGTACCACTGCAAGGCTCCAGCTGTTCTGCAGACTTCAAGCTCCCACTAGTCTAGCTCAACTAACTGTGTCTAGCAGGTTTGTCTAATGTTGGAAAAAAGGGCTACAACATTTAATAATCTGAGGGTTTATGACTATAATCGAATGTTAAAATTATTTGATTAAAATGCCTTTAAATCTTTACAAGTCACTTGGATTAGAAACTCACTTCTTTGCTTTAGAATTTCATAGTGTAAAAGCCCCAACGGTGCAAAATGGGACTTAGCTCAAACCAACTTTCAAAACATTAAGACAGTTGGTCTACTCCAGTGCCAGTGTTAAATGGGACTCTTCCCAATGACCAGGCTTAGTTTCTTTTTGCTTTAACAGAACATGTGAATCACCATATTTGCTGAAGATCTCCTTCAGTTTCTCATCATCCATGTCCTCGCCAAAGTTCTTAATGTAAACGTTGGTAAACTCCTTGGCTCTGGCACCGAGCTCAGCTTCACGCTCTTTGCGAGACTTGAAGCGGCCCACAAACCTGTGGGAGCATCCATTTAACATGATCAGTCATATATATTATCACATTTATTCTGCACACGATGCACTAGTAGATTAAAAATAAAAAGGTTATGCAACATGGCACACATTGTACATACTGTGAGTATACACCACACTCTTTATTTGCAGCAAAAAAATAAAATAAAATAAATCACTCAGTATAAGCAATGGTAGTCATATTAACACATGCATATTACCACAATACAAATTTAACAAACTTACACTTTGCGATCATTCAGCAACATGCCATTCATTTTTTCAATGGCTCTCTCCGCCGCCTCTTGAGTCTCAAAGTGCACAAAGCCATAGCCTTTCGAGCCATTCTCATCACAAACCACCTTAAATAGAGATTTTAAAGCAAAAAAGTTTCACATTTTTAAACCTATTCCCACAAGCAAGTAAAAGGAAACTGGACAACCAAAGTCAGTTTCTTCAACACAAGGCCCTGTGAATTCACCTTGCAAGACAGGATGTTGCCAAAAGCAGAGAATGTGTCATAGAGGGCTTTGTTATCAATGGACTTGTCCAGATTCTTGATGAAGATGTTGCCAACTCCACTCTTCCTTAGTGAAGGATCACGCTGGGACCACATGATGCGGACAGGTCTGCCTTTAATGACATCAAAGTTCATGGTGTCCAGGGCACGCTCAGCTGTAGAGGACAAATCCAAGTTTAGTTTTACAAATCCCCAAAACATTATCTACATGAGTATTGGGGCCAAAATGAGTAACTTCTGAAGTGGTTGGTAGATTAAACAAAGACATTAGACAAATAATAATGATCCACAATAGAGCAGCTGATTGTAATCCTTTGTCAGATATGCAAAGGAATATTTCTATGCCTGCATCATTTGTACTAGTCATTGGGGGGTGGGGGGGGGGGTCCAGTGAGATTAAAATTAACTTTTTATTTAACCAAGGGCGGCAAATGTTAGTAGTGTCATGAATAAGTCAATATAATTTATTGCAGTTATTTATTGTCCTGGTGAGCAATGAGCACGGTTGATAAATGTTAACCCCTTGAGAAATTTATCTCGCACATACACAACGCCCCACCCAATTTGCGCATCCAGACACCACTGTTCGACAAGCATTTCTTGATAACAGACCATGTGTTAAAATGAGTGATTCTGGTTAGGCGTTGTATTAAATGGGTATCAAACTTAACTGCGATTCGCAAAACCTTTCCCTGAGGCTTAGCTGCGCCATGCCGTGTGTCATTTCAGCGCACACACATGGCGCAGCGTTGAGCCATGAAATGTCTTCGGATATGGAGCTAATATTATGCCTTTACAAACCGCCAGCACGTTTCACGTTTAGTTGAACATTTACAAGATTCGGTGGCTGAGAGAACAAGTCAGTCCGAAATTGTAACCAGCTATTCTATTAAAATCTCCAAGTCTGCCATCGACATGTGGTTAGGCTAACTCCAGGAGTGAGCTACCTGACGCCACTTCTTTTAGGCCTCTCGAGACATCCACGTTAAGCTTACATGGAGGTCGACATAATCCTATCGAGCTAGCTGGCTAACATACTGCAGTGTGCGTATGCAACACATTCGTGCCACGAGTAATGGCATGCTAGCGCAAGCATGTTAGCAATTTCTTGCTAACGTTAGCCTTGCTCATAGGTTAACTCATTAATAAATACATGTTGATACTCAACCACTAACAGTAATAATTAACAAAAACAATTACCGTCTGCAGGCTGCTGGAAGTTGACATAGGCATATCCAAGGGAACGACGGGTGATCATATCCCTACAAACACGGATGGAGAGGATGGCCCCAGCAGGGCTAAACTTCTCGTACAGCATGGCCTCGGTGACATCCTGGTGAAGATCCCCGACGTATAGCGAGGCCATCGGATAACTTGGAGCACTGGGGTTCATTTTTTAGGTGATTCGGTCAAAAATAGTGGTTACTGCGAAAAATCGTCAAATTTGGAGTTTGTTCTAGCGAAGTGAGATACCGCTCGCTGGTATGAGGGATCTTCTTGCCGTTAGCACAATTTGCTTTTCTGCTAACGCTGCTAGCCACTTCAAAAATGCTAAAAGGTAAAATGTACTGACACTAAAATAATTCCGATATTAAAATACTATAATTGTCAAGATACAATCTCTTCGATGTACTTAAGTAAATCGCCAATAAGACCGGATTATTGTATCGTAAATGAATGCCAGCAGTAAGGCCTTTCGACTTAGCTTGTAACGTTAACGTTAGCCAATGATTAGCTTACTAGCTAGCTAGCAACATACGTCGGTTTAAAAATGTCGTTACTTCTCCCCGTATCGTACCGTCCAGACCACGAAAAGCGACTCCTGCTTCACCGATTTTGTTATAAAAAGAAAAATGATTTTTTGGAGTTTTTAAAGTTTTTAAATTTTTTTTTGTTTTTTAGATTTTTTATATAATGTGTGCCGAGGCAAGCTCAGGAGCACACACGCACTCACACAGCACTAACAGCCGGGGTTTGGGGAGGGAAAAAACGCGAAAGCCGATTAATATATACCCTTGTGTACGTCATCACAGAGCACCAGTCATGTGAAAGCTGTCGGGGGGCAAAAAATAAGCATCGAAACAATTACACGATTAATCATCACTGCACCACGTTATCATTTGATTAGGAGTTGATGTGTCAAACATAACATTATTACAATACTATATAAAAAACAGCCTTCAAACTTAAAAAAGAAAAAAGTCCGACAGATGAGAAGAGAAAGAGAATGAAAGAAAAACCCTGTAGACTGTTAATGAAGCCTAATATAGCGAGCTTGAACGTCTCGTGACGTTCAAATCTGGCTACCCTTAGAAATTAAGTAAACAAATACATTTGACACATATTTTCAAAGTCAGTGATTGGCTCATCTAATTGATCATGCTAAGTGGCGTGATAACAGTCAAAACGGCACCAAATAATCAGAGGACTCACTGCAAGAAAAGGCCTATAAGCCTGATCAAAAGAGTAGCCTACTTACATGAAAGAAAAGGGAAAGGGGGAAATGAAAGCACAAATGAAAATCTACATCAAAGAGTTGATTGCTGAGAAGAATTCAGCGCTGGATATCATGGAAGGGCAGACAGAGCATAATTTAAAGTATCTGAGTTTGTACATAAAATAGCCTAGTCATTATGGACATGACGAGCAATGTCATCACTGGAATCAACCTTTTTCTCAAGGTCAAAAAATCACCAGAAGGGGGCGCAGTAGACTTGTTGGCGCGAGAAAACACAAATACGCTCATGCCACAAATTACGGTTTATGGTCATTACAGCTGCAATTATATATATATTTTCCATCACTCAGCCGTTAAAAAGCCCACAACAGCCTCTAGTAATTCAGCATGTCAACATGGCCCCCACATATAACCCTGCCTGTTTAACAGTGTTGATGGATAGTCTTTTTTACTGTGAAAGGGCTACTGAATCTCCATGCAAATACAGCATGCACGGTATATTCAAATCAGCTCTGTGCATTTGCACTTGCGTTCACAAAAACTGCCGGGAAAATGAAAAAGGTCAACATCTTGAGTTATACAGATTAACACCCTTTCCCCAGACCTCCACTGACCAGCCCACAAGTCATTGTAGATTGTGATCTTATTGTCTCTATGGAAAGGCAGGCATTCAGGGTTCTAATACACCCAGAGGTCAGAGGCCAACACCCTTTCCAGTAAGACAAGCAGTAAGACAGAATGTATTGTTCTGACAATAGTACACAAGGTTATCAATCTATCAATCGATTTACTTTCATATGAGCCAAAGTAGTTTTTGCTATGGAAATGAACCAGTGTGCCTCACAATCACAGATAATGGTATTTGAGAAAGTATCAAGTTTAGAAACGAAGAATCAAACCAAATTACGCAAATAAGAGTTTTAGAGACATCTGAGCCTTATGTGTATGTGGCCAATATTACTGTAAGGACGCTAAAAGAGTGCCGTGTCACACCCTAACTCCAGGTAGATCATCACTTCAGGAATGTACGCTCCGTTCCAAATTTGGTGCATGGCCCACAAGCCTCTACACGTGCTCACAAAATGACAGCCATTATTTCCCTACTGAGACTTAACGACCCACTTCTTGCTCTGCATGTTAACGAGGGATGTTGGAAGGCCACTGCAAAAACAGTCAGTGCAGAGCAAGGTAAAGGACACATATGCACACGACCCATTTCTAAATGTTGAAAATGTTGAAAAGCAGAGTAGAGGTGCGGAGTGATTTAAGATTTTCATTTATTTCACATACATGAAATTACATTGCAACCCCCTCCCCCGACATGAACAATTATGTTTGGGTGTACAGTATGAAAATTCCAAGGACATGAAACCTACCCAGTCCAGATGGCTACCTCCATTACAAACGTAGAACAATGCAATGGGGATATAGCAAAGGAAAAGAACAAAGATAAGTAAACAAAGCAAAAACAAACAAACAAACAAAAAAACAAACAAACAAAAAAAAGACAATATAAACCCTACCAGGAAATAGAAGTAAGCTAATGGGAAAAAATATTACCAAACTGCTCAAGAGACATTAGCTCAATTACACAGCTGAACTATGGTGAATCTTTGTGGCTAACTGCAGGTTTTCAATCTTTCATGATTTCAGGCTGCAGGTAAAGAATCCTGACCGGTCAGTCCATGCGAGGAAATGATCTTGAGCAGATGGCACTAAGAATGGAATGTCTCTTGCCAGCCCTCTCAATGGAAACCATGATCTCAGACTTACTTTTGGTTTTTATTTATCATTATTCTCCGGGAAAGAGGAAAAACGTTTTTCATGGATACAAATGTAACCCATTCCCTGCTAAACTAAAATCGTTCACACTCCTACAGGCCTTGTATTGTTTCATGTTTGTTTCTTGGTGAACCACAGACATGTCAAATAACAATGTCAAAAGATGTATCAATGTCTCACATATGTAGAATGCACATGTATAACGCCTAGCTAAAATTAGCCCCTGTATGACTCCCTGACTCCCAGATCATTGTTATTGTGCCTCACAAAAACTACAAGATCAGACACTACAGCCCCCTCCCACACCCTTGCTCATCATCCCATACCATCCATCCACACTCACACACCAACACTTTTATTCTCAGAGACATTCTCTCACTCACTGACACACTCTCACTCGCTCACTCTTCTCTCTCTCACACTCACTCACACACGCACACACATATCCAAGTGACAGAGGCTGGTGAGAAGTTAAAGAGAAAGAAGCTGGAACCATGATGGTCTCAGTGTTTCATTTTTTTTCTTTTTTTGCCTCAGTAAGCAGACAGGAATGTTTGATGAGCAGTCTTAGTTTTCTCTGCCTTCCTCTGTGTCTTCCGCATCACCTTGATTGTCTGAGGTCCACAGCTGAAAGGGATTATTAAAAGAAATCAATCTTGTCACCGGCATTTACAACAACAGATTACAGCCATATATGGTTTTTGCTTATGAGAAACTCTTTGATTTTTTTATATATATAATCATTACAATTATTTTCATCGTTAACAGTTGCTTTGAAAAGAATGTTTTTATAGCCACTGTGACTCATTTTAGGATTTTTTTTTTAACATCCAAAGGTAATCTAGAAATGGCAAAAAAAATGTGAAGGAACATATGGCAGCTGTATTAAATACAAAACAAGTCAACGCAAAAGCTATAGTCCAAACAAACCAAAACTGAAATATTCCAAGAAAATACCACGTGCCAATATTAAATTTTTTAATTTAGTTTTTGTTTTGTAGCAGTGTTGATATGACTGTAGTTTAGTAAAAGAAAAAAAAAACACAGCACAACATTGAGACACCCACAGTAATGGGCCCATGGAGGCTGCCCACTTTCGGTAATGTAGGGCCGAGAAAGAATGGGACTGTAGACCGGGGGCGGATTAAAATGATGCGTGGAACCCATACTAAGGGGTCCTGGGTGGTGCAGGTCTGGTAGCACAGAGTCATTAGTGACTAAAATGGCATTTGTGATGTGGGTGAGACTGTGCCTAATGAGAAGGGCCCTGCATCAAGTTTTTGCTTGTTACGTTTATGTGTAGCATAGTTTAGATTTAAGACATACCTGGATAAAAACACAAAATATAGTAAGGACTGTATAGCCTTTTAATAATGCCAGGGCAGTTATGATTATGGTTATGGGCTTGCCAGACAACACATAACAACAACACACCACATTTTAAACAAAAATACTTTAAAATATTAAATAAAATCCTTTATTTAAAATATCATGTAAACATTTTGCTAGCCTAAGCAAGCAAGTGAAAATCTGGTATTACATTTACATTTACATTTATGCATTTAGCAGACGCTTTTATCCAAAGCGACTTACAACTCATCAACTATCAATTGTTCCGGGCCAGTCTCCCCTAGAGCAACTTAGGGTTAAGTGCCTTGCTCAAGGGCACAATGGTGGCAGCCGGGATTCGGGACTTTCCAGGCTACTTACACGCTAGCCAGGTTCCTTAACCACTACGCTACCACCACCCCATTTACCGAGGGAGCAACACAATCTATGGTAGATTATATTAATCTCGTGCAACATTTAGACTGATAGGCCTGACGTACGAGTGCAGAGAAATTTCAGTCAGCCAATGTGTTGACTTGGTTGACGACTCAAATGCTTGCTGGCTATCATAATGCAACAGTTCTGTTTTTTTCTAGTAACTGAAACTGAAGTTTCAGGCGAATGTAAATGTCAGCTAGTAGTTTATATTTTATGTCCATTTGGCACAAACTCTACCCTCTGCCACACAGGCTACATCAGGTGAGAAAAATGCATGTTCTGATATCCACAAGCTATCTTGTCATTAGTTTGTCCTACACCAGAAACATGTGTCTTTGCCAAAAACAGCAAAATTGTGTTCTATTTTGAAATATTAGGAACGAGAATATGCAAGAACACTGCCCCACATAAAGCAGCCTAGTCCATGTTCCAAAGCTCAGCCCCAGCAAATTTAAAAATACTTCATAAAATGCCAATTCATACTTTAATACTTTTAATGGCCTTAATTTTCACAGATGTATCACTTTTTAATACTTATTAAAACCCTGCGGACGCCCTGTGTAGTAGTGTTGATTACTTTGCAAGTCACTTTAAATAAAAGCCTCTGCGAAATTCCATAAAATTCCATTATTCCCCCAATTTTCTTTTTTGTGCAACACTACAAACATAAGAAATGTTCATTTGTGTAGAGATTGTCAAACACTTACTGTCAAATTGTCTCTCAGCAGCTGCATGATCAATGTGCTGTCCTTATACGATTCTTCATTCAGTGAATCAAGCTCTGCAATGGCCTCATCAAAAGCCTAAAAAGGGGAAGGGGAAGGTTTAGCTATACAGATAACTAAGAAATTATTGTAAACAATTTGACCGCAAACAAAATACTTCGTTCATCAGAACTGGACCTTTAACTCTTAAAGAAGAAATAAATCCAAAGCCCTGTTGTTTAAGGTCACAAAGTGCTGTCGGTAGGAAAAAGAACAACAAAATTTGATAAAAAATTGACCGAATAGTGAACCAGCAGTTAACACTAAACGAATGAGGCACAGAAACTCACTTTCAGTTTCATTTTCCTATTCCCCATTCAGCCAATGTTAGATGACGGTTTGCTATCTGGTCTCTGTTGTATCAATTAATTGTTCTTTTTCCTACAGAGAGCACTCGGTTACCTCAAACAACAGGGCTCTGGATTGATTCACACCAGATTTCTCTTTTAACACACTGGTTCTCAAACTGGGAACCCCTGGGGTTCGCAGCATGTTACCAGGAGGTCCATGAAAAAGTTTGCCACATCTTATATGGCTACATTTTTGTTGTGATTATGAGGGGTCCTTGAAAAAAAAATCTGCTCTATTAGGGGTCCCCGGCCCAAAAAAGTTTGAGAACCTCTGTTTTAACACAATCAACACGCCATTTAAGAAAGAAAATGTCTTTACTGTCTTGGCCAGTTTGCAGGCCTGCTCAGGTGCGTTCAGGATCTCGTAGAAGAAGACAGAGAAGTTGAGGGCTAGGCCGAGGCGGATGGGATGTGTGGGCTGCATGTGACTCTTGCTGATGTCAAACGCTTCTTGGTAGGCCTCCTGAGATTTGGAGATAATGGCTGTTTGGGGGAACACAAGAAAAAGGTTTTAGTCAAGTCATCTGAGAGTCTCTGAATCTAAAGGCACTAAACTTTGAGGATCTGGTGTTAAAACAAGGACATATATACTCTAACACATGCACATTTCCAGTGAATCTCACTAATGAAATAGGTACTTTGCAAGCCTGCATTTGTTCTTTGAGTTTTTTCAGTGCCTGACCTGTTACGTTCCAACAGGCTGAGATTGGGTTTTGAAGTCAACTACTAAAGCCATCAGCTTCACCAATGCATCTTATTTGTGCCTCAAGCTTATTTGAGGTTGTGGGGAAATGCTTATGGCATTTGTCAGATTTATAAGCAACCTAATGTTACCATCCTATGATGAGGTGTGGTTCTCTTGGCACAAATGCAGACAGAAGCCTGATTTTGTTTGCTCAAGAAACATCTCAGGGCCTTACCAACAGAGCTGGTGAAGCAAGATTTGCCTAAAAGAACCACAGCCTACTCTAGACTCATCAGCAATGGGCCAGTACCAAAGCTCTGGTAACCACAGACAGCTTCCTGCCATGGCCCGCCATCTCAAAGCTTTTCTTTCTTTCCTGTGAGGAGCTGTGCCTCCAGTCAGCCATGTGGGCCTTGAGTGTGGCCATGCAGCTGCCGGCCTGTATTGATCGCTGTGCTGAGAGAAACACATGAATGTTTCAAAGGGCTCAGAGGCTTGAAGGCGGCAGGGTGGTGGAGATGGCTGATGGTGCCCGTGCCCACGGGAGGGATGGGGGGGGGCATGTCTGGAATTCCATATCAACAGAGTGAAGGATGAGCATCGTCATGGTCAGTCATTCGAATACATGTGCGCACGCACACACGCACACACACACACGGAGGAGCCTGGGTGCCTAGCAACCACATACAGGCATATATGCCGCCCCCTCCTTAAACCTCCTTCCCCTCTTCACTGTTCAAACCTGCTATTGGTGGTGTTGCCCTGGCAACGAGTTCAAGGCTATCTGCTATGATGACAGTTGTAGGTCAGGAGTGCGTGTGCGCGGGTGTCTGGTACACCAAGCTGGTGCTGCTGCTGAAATTTAGCCCATTTGCCAAATGGTTGGACATAAGGGGGGTTATTTTGGTTAAGCACACTGTATAACTCAGATCATGAACCAATTTGCAACCAACGGATTTGACGAGGGAGGTGCTTGCATACCTCCCACCTTTGGGATTTGAGACAAAAGACTTCTGATCCCTTTGAATTACTATTTACCACAATTGTACAATAAGACAGAATTCCAAGGACCTCATACATGGCAGTCAATATATTTTGACCCACAATGACAACAGTGAGCCAGAATCAGTAGTCCCTTCCTAGTACTGAATGCTGCAGTGTCTACCACATTCAATAGCTCCTGTTTATTTTGTGGCTTGCATTAGGAAAAGATGCACTAGAAGCTAGCAGAAGATGTGTGTATGGGACACCATAAAATACAGTTGCTTCCAGGCCGATTAAATAAGCAGGAGAGAAGCTTCCAGAAAAAGTAGTTCAGCAGTGAGGATTCTTAATTTATTTATAGTGGCCATAGAGGAGAATATACTCTGCTGATGTCAGCCCGGGCGCCTGGAGACGGCAAGTCGTCCTCTCCAGAACTAGGGCACAAGCGCCCCGAGCACCATCACCCCCTCATGCTTGGAAGAGGGTCACTTCACGGCTTGTCCAGTACATTTTGTTGCGTTCAAACTCCCGCATGATTTTGGGAAGCAGAATTTTCACAATATGCTTCCCTTCACTTGTTCTCTGTTGAAGTATTTCTACTTTAATTTGCTGGACACTGATTTCAATATATCTTTCTTACTCAGCTTCCTCTGAAATTTGCTGAGGTTAATTCTCTTTGCTCTCATACTCATTTGAAGATCACTGGCATAAGCAGTTTATTCATTCAATCTGCTTAAGATTGAACCTATTCGTTCATTCAAATGACATTTTCTGTTCCGAATAGAACACCGTCACGTTTTAATCGTCACATTTCTGAAAGAATGCAATAGTTTAAAGCTTGAAGGATGGGGACATATTTAAAAACATGTCCCCCTCCTTCAACCTTTGAGTAATCACTTTCTTTTTAATCATTCAGTCAATCAATCATAAGTAGGCAAGGCCTGCATCTCACTTCTTTACGTACAGGTCACCAGTGACTTGTGATGCTGTATGCATGACCATTCAGACTTTGAATGTAAAATGCAAGAACGATATCTTATCAAATATGTAAAGCTCTACACCTTAAATGCAAAGTGATTGACTTCATGAACCAGCCTGCCTGGGTATTTGTTTCCCCACTGAGATTCATGCAATATTGCGGTGGTGGTGCAGGTGGTAGAGGTGCTGTTCAGTAACCGTAGGGTTGCAGGTTTGAGCATTGCTCTGCCTGACCCCACCAAAGTGTCCTTGAGCAAGATACTGAAGCTCCCAATGAGCAGGTTGGCACCTTACGTGGCAGCTTCCGTCACCAGTGTATGAATGTGCACACATTGTAAAGTGCTTTGAGTGCTTGTAGGAGTAGAAAAGAGATATATACATTTATTGTGTAAATGTCACCAGTCTGCCCAAATGTGGAAAATGATTCATAATTTCTCAGTATTACTAGCTTTCTGTTAAAATTCAGCTTCAGAAATATATTTAGGTCTAGTGCAAGCAAGTCTTTTTCAGTTAGCTCAATGGGATTTACTCACCATTGTCTGTTTAGTCTGGTGGATACACTCATTATCCCTTTTTGGAGTAAAACAATCCCTATTTTCTATTAAATCCCTGGCCAGTTTGACCCGTTGAACCTGTCGCCCACACCATGCTGTCAAATTCACACCCATTACTTTCAGACAGATGAGAGTTTTTGTCACACAAACATACACATATACACATATGCATGACCTGAACTTTCCAATGGTGTTAAACTCCAGTATCTGTCAAAAAAAAATCCTTGCATTTACATAAAAATATATATTTATACAGCTCTGTGTCCAACTCACATCCATTGATTTCGGTGAAATATCACACATCTAAAATCAAATAGGGCAAACCTTTTCATATCAGAAGTTGTTCACAGACCCTGTCTGTTAGCCAAAGCACATGCAAGATATGAGACTAAAGCACCCAGGCCAGTAATACAGAGGAGTCTGATGCAGCCCTGTGCCTTTTGCTATTCTTTTCTGTGCAATAAAATGTGACTAAAATATGACAATGAATAAAATATTCTGTCAGTACATTTGTAAGGATCTCTAAAATAGGGGTTACTAACACTGCATATTGTACTAGGCATTGTACTTCCCCGTTTATGTTATGGCAATGACTCAATTTACTAGCATGTTCTGTGGTTTAAATGTCCACACTGTTTGCTGTTGACATCTGTACATTTCAGACCAATTGTTATTATTTGTTCTTTATATTTTTATTTGAATTTTGTTTTCAACCAACAATAATGCGACCATCAACTGTCCTGCACCACTTGCCCACTGTCTTGAACTGTCCCACTGTCCCCCCATGTACTACCCTATGCTACTTGTCCTCTGTCCTGAACTGTCCCCTGACACTTGCTAATTGCTACAAACCTAGCCCTGAACCCTAAACCTAACCTATGGGACTGTGGCAAGTGAGACAAAGCAGTAGCCACATCACACGAGACCGTAAGTGTGTGCCAAAGGACAGTAGGAGTGCCGCAGGACAGTGGACAGGACAGAAGGCCAGTGACGTGGGACAGTGGACAGGAGGGAATGGAGCTAGCCACCAACAACAGTTGGTACATCACATGAAACAGTGGGCAAATGTCGTGGGAGAGTAAGCAAGTATCGCAAGACAGTGAGTGGTGCAGGACAGTCCACAGGCCAGTGGGCTGGAAGCATGGGACAGTGCAAAGGACATTAAGCAGGTGGCACAAGTTTATTAGTGGCGCGTGACAGTTCACAGGACACTGGGTAAGTGTCACGACCCACCAGCAACAGCACAGTACAATTATTGCTCCTACTGCTGCTGGTCCAGGCTGTATTCTAAAAGAGACAGGTCACATTCCTGGTCTACTAGCCTTGCGCTGGTTTGTTGGAGACTTCTGTAGTGTCCTTGGGCCAATGTCAGCAGTAAAAGTAAGGTAGTTTCTTGACTCGTTAGTCTTATGCGTTTGCTGTATTTGTTTTTGTTTGTTTTTAACCCTTGTTGAGAGTTTATTGGCATTAACCCAACTGCTTGCGTTGCTAGCTTAACATCAATTCAAGATAATGTTCACTCTATGGATATGATCCTGATGGGCTGCTAGCTCGTCCTCGCCACCTAGAATTCATCTGGATGCAGGAGCTCTCCCGTCCTGGCACACCGGAAGATTCCTGACCTGCCGCTGTCTTTATATCACTGTGAGAGCAGGTTCTCCCTAGCGTTAGCTGGCTGGGTTTCCAGTCTCTGCTGCTGCGGACCCCTCTTTGGAGAAGGACTCGCCTGTTCTCGCCCTCCCTCTGGGCCCACCAGAGTTACCTGCTCTGTCCTGGGTGTCACCAACTGCTGCACGTCTTGTCTTGCTGTGCAGGTAGCCTGGAGGCTGGCTATAGCAGAGCACCTGTCATTGGCTTGAGTGGAATGCTGGATCGTTTGTGAGTAGCCTAGACTTACACTGACACACACACACACACACACACACACACACACACACACACACACACACACACACACACACACACACACACACACACTTGGAGGGGTTGCCTTTTTGCCTGCAGTTCAGAGAACCATCACCTCTGCACCACTGTGGCCCCGTGCAGGCCTGTTTTCTATTATTTTGATACTTTTAGAAATGTGTTTCTTGTTGCATTTATGTACACAGTGTGTTTATACCCATCTGGCTCAAATACACTGTTACAAGTTGAGCACGTTGTCTTAGCGTTGTCTTAGCATTAGCTATAAAGTTTGGGTATTCAGGCATATCAACATTAGTGAGCTGCTTCAACTACTGTTTTGTGTTTCTGTCTGTTAGTTTCTTAACAATTGTTTTCACCCTCCTCCTCATCTGGTGTCTCTTCCCATTTCCTCATTTATTTTGGGTGATGTTGGGTGTGTTTCTTTTTGAAGTGTTGATTATTATACATTCCACAATATTATTACTGTTATTATGTATATTAATATATTATTAGATTCACTATTCACTTGGGTATTGGCAACTTATTCTTTGCATGGCTTACTGTTGAAGATCTTTGTTAAGGTTTGCCTAACCTAACTTGTATAGTAATTTATTACTGCAGATTCAGGCCTGCAGATATGGGAAATGCATCTCCCATTTCTTTACTATCACTATCACTACAATTTCACTTTATTCTTACATTTCAATTCTGTGAAGAGTTCACCACACACTAGCTTTAATTAAGTGTAGTATGCTCACAGTAGAGGCACCACACTACAAAAATTATAACCATTCATAATTCTCAACATTTACTATTACGACACTATTTCTATGCTTGTATTCATGGTATCAGGAATCTAAGCCTGTTCACCACTCAAATTTCCCTGAAAACAAAGGGTTAACCTGCTCTGAAGTAAAATCTGAATGCTTCATATAGCCTACACATGCCTGAACATGCTGTACAGAATCTACAGTCCTGGCTTCAAGATGGCAAAACCTGAGTTCTAGTCAGCAATAACCTGCTGGGAAAAAAACCTTGAAATCTGGTCTATGAATTGTGCACATAACCTCACTCTCATTGTGCATTGTGCATCAAATTTCTAGTCCCAACATGCCATCCTCAAATAAATATCCGTGTTTTTTTTCTACTTACCCATCTATCATTTGATTTTGCTTCTTTGCTGGTTGTTACCTCATAAAATGAGGTTCTGATTCATGAATCTTGTGCCTGGTGTTTTTGCACTGTACAACTGAATGGTGGCTGCAGTAAATGGATCAGGGGGATGCTAATAAGGACACAGGGCTGACACAGCTTCCATATGCTCAAGCCTGCAGCTTCAAGGTCGTGCCCTCTGGCCCACAACACTGACGACAGCTTCAGCTGGCCATGCTTGCATAATACATTTCTCTTCCCTATTCACAAACATAACACCACCGCAGCCATGAATGGGGATATTATGTCTAACTCCAGGCTGCAATCAAACTGCCCTATGCAGGCTGAGATGGCAAATCAAGATGATAGTTCTGAACCGTGCTGGAGCAAAGACAAATGATTAGCTTTGACGTCAGCTTTAAGCTCTGTGTATGTTTATGTATTTAGGTACTCACCGGCTCTTTCCTCTCCCTGAGCAACTTCAGCCAGGTAGCGGTAGTAATCACCCTTCATTTTCAGGTAGAAGACTTTGCTCTCCGGAGGGGTGGCTGAGGGTATAAGGTATTTGTCCAGTAGTTCCTGTGAATGAATGAACGAATAAAAATCATGTGGCTTGTATTTATAGTTACCCCTTCCCTCTTACTAAAATATCAGTGACAAAAGGGCTCATCTCTGACAGACGCAGTGAAGCCCAGCCAAACACAACTGCTCTTTCATTCAGCACTGGAGGGACAGAGGAGGAGGGAATGGACACTGGGGGACTCTGGAGTTGGTCACAATCACTCTTGTTCTTCACACACACTGCTGGGGACTGTTTAGGAATCCAGGGGCTCACACAAAACATGGACTGGAAAAAAAAAAAACTGCTGCCAAGACTCAAAGGGGCTTTTGCAGAGCTATGGAAAAGATAGTTTATATGATGACCCGATCGCCTCAAATCCACTATAGTGAGGCTGTTGCGTTCCAACCAGATTTTTTTTCTACGTCCGCCAAAGGTTGAAATGACTCAACTGACCACAGTCTGAAACAATGTAACAAACCAGCACCAAAACACCGGAACATTTTTGACGAATCTAACACTGCTAGGCAGACATGGAAACAAGATGGTGTTAGAACAGACACGGTCGACCCAACTGAAAACTGACAACTTTTCTTTCCCAGGGCAAACACTGTGTGCGACTGTGTGTCACAGTGAACTACAGGTGACTGGGGGTAGAAATGAAGTTTGTACTCTAATCCAGAACTGTCGACTGTTCTATTATCAATGACGCCCAAAGTGTAGCAGTCATGGTAAATTCAGCATGGTCCTGATCTCTGCTCTTTGGAGCGGGGTCTTATTTGAATACTTACATAAGCCAGCACTAAGGCAGACATCAGGACAGCAGAGGCGAAGCCTCTCTTCTCTACTCAATAGAGACTTACTAGGAGGGTGGGGGGAGGAATGCTCAGAAACATTCCTCTCCACTAGACAACTTGCCATGGCAACCTAAAAAATGCCAGAGGGGAACTCAAGGGTGTTAACGAATATACTCACAAACTTGAAAGTGCATAATGGTTGAGAATCACAGACTGGGTGAAATGATAGAAATTGGCCTTAAAAATGGTGAAATGTGCAAGACTTTGAATTATGCCCATTAGCTTGGTATAGTATATCACAGATTGTGGTGAGTGATACTTTTATCTAATTTTCGGGGTGAGCTGAACTTAATGCACGCATTGTTAAAGTGAAAAACATTTTTTTAGTGTGGGGTTGTTGAAGTAAAGAAAAGGAGGGGGTTTAGAATGTCTCCACCAAGCAAGCTCATACAAGTAGGAGTTCCTTTGTATGGAGAATGACCCCTCTCACCTGAGCTCTGAAGGTCAGGGTATAGGAACAGGGGAACAGTAGCTCATCCTCAGACAGTGTGGCTATAGGATTAGGACTCAATGACTCATCCCGCAGGATAATAAACAACATTTCTGTCTCGGTTTACCTCATGAACACATTCAGAGCATGTCCCTCAGTTTAGCCTTGATATGTGCAATCACATATTCTTGGCTCAGCTTGTCCTTACAGGAGAGTTATTTTCTCCAGGAGAATGTACGCTACGCTAATCATTAGGCAAATTATCATGATCACCTCATAGCAACACAATGGAATCACTTACGCTGTTGCCCAGCAACACTGATCAAAACACCCCATCCATCATCACCTTAAGAGTATGTGTAGCTCTCTACAATCTTTGGCCCTAGACATGGGTGCGTTTCCCAAAGCCATAATTGCTAACCAGCTAGCAACTTTGCTGGTTGCAATGCAGTTTCCCATTGCCAACTAAGTTGCTAACTAAGCAACCACGGTTTTGGGAAAGGCTCTCCAGAGTTTGAGGTTCCACAACATACACTGGAGAGCTTGGCTAAGGCAAGTATTATAACCCGTTTTCAGAAAAGAAAAATTAAAACAGGAAATAAAACAAAATTGGTATATGAGAGTTTGTGGAAATAGCAGGTGACAAAGAGTTCAGTGGCGGTATGTACCCTTTTAAAAGAACTTTGCTCAGTAGTCCACAGTAGTGAGTGTGCCAGCCTATGGGATTGTATCCACTCTTTACAGGCACAGTCAAAATAGCAAAAGAAAGGAATCCAACAAATGCCTGGCATCCACTGTGGTATTGCATTAAGAGTTAGTTAGTTAACAGTACTCTGCTGCTCTACCCAAGGGGATGGCCTTGCCATCCTCAACCATACATGAAAAAGCTATATTCTAGCCTCTCTCCAGTATCTTTGCTGAAGTTTGAAAATCCCAGCTGTAACATCAAACTTTGCATAGACATCAGAACCATGCCATTTTAAGGGTGGACCATCATTGGTGGTATTATCCGACTTCCACATAAAAATTGCAATTGACCTCAAAATTAAATTATGACAACTTCCCCAGCCTGTGTAATACAGTGTTTCCCATACATTGACTAGACTATGGCAGCCCAGCTACAAATACAGATACAAACAGAAACAAACAGCATACTCAAAAGACGGGGAACCGTTCTGTTTCTCCTCACCAGAACATCATTGCAAATCTCCTTAAGCTCTTTTTCAATAGCTCCTAGATACTCTTTTGCCATCGCCGCCTTCTCGCCGCCCTCTGCTTTTTGCTCGATGCTGGATATCACCCTCCAGGATGAGCGACGGGCACCCACAACATTCTTGTAGGCCACTGACAGAAGGTTGCGCTCCTCATTAGAAAGCTCCTCCTTGAGCTCCGTCACGGCCTTCATGGAGGCAGCCATGTCATCGTAGCGCTCTGTTTGTTCGGCCAGTTTGGCCTTCTGGACCAGGTCGCTCTTATCCATGGCTGCTGAGCTCTGCAAAGAAGCAGGTAAAAATGGAAGGGAGAAGACAAAATGACGGATAAGTTTGAAGTCTTTTACATCAAAATGCTACAGTCCACTAAAGTACTGTCATTTAAGCACTGTCGCATGAGACGCAGCTTCACTAATATTTAACCTACAGCACAAGGCAATGATTACCATCGCTACTTAAACCCCTAGCCGGATTGGTGGTCCATTTCACATCAGTTGGCCTAATACTAGCCTACTGCCGAGCAAGCTACTTATTCAACTGACAAAGACAACAGAACGGCATCCGGTCTGGAGTAAATCAATATACCCTGTCCGACTTGCAATAATATAGACACCCACGGGGTGTTTCACCTTCTGTGACATTCCGTAATTGCAGCTCAGAATCAATTTGGGATTTTCCATGTTTGAATCAGCTTCATCGACGAAATGACAGCACGTGATGCATACCAACCTATTTTCAAAGTAACCGCGGTCATCATGGGAAAGGCAGAGCCATAGGGATATTTTCTCTACCGCTCTGGGGATAGGTTACTACAAAGATACAGATAAACCAGTTTCAAGCTCTCCCATTCATAGTAGCGGGGTGGAAGGTTCGCTGGAGCCACCTACTAGCCTATCCTACATTGTGGCTGTGATGTGAAATATGCGGATGTAACTTATGTACCACACCCAATTCGACCCGCCACCTACCTGTGAGAGATCGTCGGCATAACCATAAGTGTAACCATTCATTTTCGAAGATACAAAGTAGCCAAATGATAGGTTACATTTTGCACTTTGGTTGGCGATGTCAGAAAAAATGAAGTTAAATCGCCATACGACATATAACTGCTCCAATGTTTCAGTCAGTATATCGTCCAAGTTGTAAAGTTCCACGAATATCTGCCTAAATCTGATCATTTCTGGTTTCTTTTCACTGCTTGCTATTAGCAACAGTCTGACAGAATTCCTCTAAAAATCATCCTCGTGACCTGCATCCACCAACTAGCCAAGTCCCGAAAGTCCATTCACCACGTTGCTCCTGCATTACCCCGCACTACACCCTGTCTTTACACAAGACTTGAAGATATTCCTAAAACAAATGCAATATGACACGCACAAAGTTTGCATTTGGTGGTCGAATCACCAACTCAGTGTCACATTAACGTTAGCTAATGTTGAGGGGCGAGGATGTCGCTAGGCTACAAATGAACGCCCTATTTTTATGACATGAGGAGCCTGCGTGGAGAAAACAGGAGAAACAGATTTACCTTGTGACTATAGTGAAGATTAACCCATTAGCCCACTGAAAGTCTTGGCCATGCTCCATGTTATAATGAACGAAATGCTTCTAGTCAGTCACATCAGTTCTGTCTGATAATGATAAGACTATGGATCCTTCCGTTGAACGTGCCACAATGGCAAACTGAACTCGGTGACCATTCATGTTTAAAACAGAACAAAAGAGGCCAACACAAGAGATGTAGAGTCTCTGTCCAAATCCTTGTGAGACGAGCAGTCGCATAACGTTATTTGATGCACAGAGTTAATATCGAACTGTTGCTGTGTGCCTACGATACTCCTGGCGCTCCTTACACAAAAGCTTGAAAGCATCACAGGCTGTCCACACTACGCCCTATGTCAAGCCATCTATTGGACTACTATTTCAGGAAAACCTTTGGAGCTATGCAAAAGGAAAAAAGAAACACCAGCTTGTATATTTCAATCATCTGCATTCAAAATAATTTCAATTTCATGATTTTCAAAGCACTGACCTGAGTTTGGGACGGTATTCTTGGTCCAGCTATACAGCTGATTCTTTCTGGCTGCCTGTCTCGTTCAGATCAACGGGGTTTCCCTCCAATCACAGGCTCCAAGAGCAGGGACTGGGCTGGGAGCAATGACGTCAAATGCTACCAAGGCAACCGTTGATCGACGTGAGGTGTGACGTGCCCCCATAGCTCGAGAAAATGACCTGCGGCGGGCATTGTTTTCCTCTAGGTCCGCCTAATGCACAGCCCATTGCTTTACTAAATATACATGAAAATGTCTATGGCAAGATGCAGTCAATAAGCTTAACTAAAAGATTGATTTCACCATGGACCTTAGGCAAAATTCAAAGATCTTGCCGCTGAATTGTGTTATTCAAGAAGTCGTGCATTTTGCTAAGTTTGTGCAGTCTCCCAAATGACCATCATACTAAAATGTTAACCTTACATCTGATTTCGTTGTTGAAACGTCTTTTTTGGCCTTGCATAGTTATTAGTTATACAAAAGGCAAATAGAAGATGTGCCTCTTTAGTTATATAAATTTGCGATGAATGCTGGAGATACTGGAGATACTGGTTTTACTGCTCCAAACTGATGTTTTTTTATTTCAGCCTGCAGTATTTTGGAAACACACACAAAAAAGCATACACTACAAACAGGCCTTCAGCACCTTACTGCAGTTTACTTCAGAAATGCAATAATATGGACAAAATAAAGCAGGATGCAGCTATGACACAAATCAATTGATCGATCAATTAATCAGTCAATCGACCAACTGCAAATCAATAAACCCAATTGTATTTTTTTGTAGGAACCAATTTTTAAAATAGGCCTATTCTGAGCCAGGTAAGTGAGAAAACAAGGTAGATATTACATAATCTCAAGATCTCATCTTTTTTTTTCTTAAGATGAGCGTGGCAATAAAGTTTGTTACCTTATGATAAAGAGATGATATGAGTTGATTTTCTTAGACCCATATATATTATAACTTCTTTCCAACTTGGGCGTGCTTATTTGTTGTGTTATAGCTCATCACAGTTACAGTATGGTAACTTTTCATTTTAGGGAAACCAACGTGTGTCACTAGGCATGAGAGAGCTAGGTTGGGTCCAGGCTATTTAATTTGTGTAACTTGTTTTCTAAGCTGTCGTTTAGGAAGGACACCCCTGAGAATTAGAAGATTTACCTCAAAGGTTTTATCCTGCCAATCAGTTCTCAAATTGTTAGTTGACAACTGATTGACTAACTATAACAGCTTGTAGAGGTTATAAGTCAAGGGTCATGGTCATAAGGGGTCATACATGTCATGTTCTCTCCGAAACACTGTATTGTGCTGATTTTTCATTCTGGTGGCACTGCAGGCTCACCTGACCATTTAATCTCTAAAAATGAGTTGTTTTGAAATATTTTTTGTGCCAAGTGGACAATAAAACAGAGAAGTTGAAACACTTTTAGGCCAACTTCAAGAGATTATAGCTTTTGAGCAAGACAAAATACCTAAAAATTTACCAGTAGGCCTATATACCTTCCTCACCTTCCTCCACAAGGGCAGAATTTTCATATCTGAGATTTTGAGGTACTAAGTGGCTGTCTGGTGAAAGGCTGGGGTGGAGAAGGGGCAGGATAAACTGTATATGGGTAGAGATACATAAAGGCTTGTTGTAGTATAGGCACTACACATTATGAAGATAAAATGAACAGAAATAAATTGCATTTTGCTAAATGTTCTGACATCAGGTTTCCAAGCACTTTCTGCACTGAGTTTGCAATGATGGTGAAACCCATTTTATACCAAGCCAATGGCCAAAAAACGCTGAAGAGGTGACATTAAGATGAAGAAATTACAATGTTTCCTTGTCTGATATCATAAGTGCAAGAAAACTGGAATCTCCTGTAGTGCAGTGTAGTGCTCCTCAGGCAAAGCTCTCAAACTAGAGCGCAGGACAGAGGATGTCTAATAAAAGCACTATTCTATTATCTTTCAGCCTGTTACCATGGGGAAAAAGTGTTCCATTTTTTTAACAGATGGTCACGTGCGCTCTCATTGGACCTCAGTGTTAGGGGCTAAAGCAAGCCATTTTACACGGCTAATTCCAGAGATTACTGTAATGCTACCCTATCACTGTTGAAGTTGAGCATTCCAAGCAGTCATCCACACAAAAAAGCTGTGAGCGTGCTGAAAAGAATGCCTCTATGAGCTACACGGTCCAGCCAAACTGTCCCTCCCCCACCCCCATCAGCACACCTGGTGAGGTTTTGACTATGAGAAACCAATGACGGGAACCAGAGATTCTGTTGAAAAAACTGGAAACGGGTGGGAGAGAGACTCTATTATGCCATTTGGAGAGATGCTTATCTGTGTTGAATTTCAACTGTCAAGACAATAAACTGGCTTGTCTTGTGAGTTGTGGATCTTAGGAGTGTCGTGTTCTACCCTAAAGACAGTTACTGCACTGAAAGAAATGTTTTAACCTATAGCCGTAATTGTTATTAATATGTGATAAGGCCTCTTAGCTGTTCTGTCCTCCCCAAATAAATAGGTCAAATATTGTTTTGAGACGTTAACAGAGAAAGTGAACATTTTAAACCATGCATTTGATATGTCACAAGTTATGCATGTACGTTCACCCCCAATCTAAAACCAATATATTTGTTTGAATTAAGTCACATGACTTCTCTGAGGTGGATTTGAAACAGATGAACAAATGCCATTATGTGTGAGCATTTCCTGACTATTTGATGACTTCACATCATAGTGTTTCACTGATTCAACTGATATGACATAATGAAGGACCTAAAGGAATTCTTAAAATGTTCTTGGATCCCTGGTTGACTTGTGACAGTAATGCACCAAGAGCCTGGGCTTAAGATATGAGTCAGACCTTTCTCATTCACTCTTCCCATCTCCCTGTCTGGTTTCTCACTCTCCTTGATCCTCATCATTGTCAAACCTGCCTGACTGCTTCTTAAGTTTGCACCTCCCCCACTGAGCCATGAAAGTGTTGACCCAACCTCAAATTGTGAAACTTGTGCTCATATTGCTGAGCTACTCCAAGCATCAATGGAATTTTACCTCGCTTTGAGACCATTCCCCATTCACCATGAGGTGCCTACAGCAGATTACAAACTTGACATTTGTCTGTGATCCCTAATTTATGATATGACATTTGTGAGTACAGTCAAATGAGGTGGAAGGAAGAGTGCAAATCATGTGAGAGAGAAGGAATTTCATGCCCATATAATGTCCACCATAGGGAAACAACTTAGACCGGACCTCACCAGGAACTAGAGGACCCAGCTGGCTGTCTGACAGTGACAACAGGGAAATGCCAGACACTGACCACAATTCAAGGCACATCATGTACTACAAGTTAAACAAACAAGTGGGACATTTGTACTCAAAGCTATCTATTAATCAGAGTTGCACTCCCCAACGCCTCTCACTTCCCCACTTTTCTGTCACCTGTATATTTGTCTGGCAAGCTCAGTCTCCTTGGCAAATCTATGCTATAGAAGGCATAGAGTATAGAGAGGAATTTCTGTACGCATTTCTGCCAGACTTCCTTTGTGGAAGTCTCAGGTAAAGTAAACCTTCACTTGATTTATGGTCCAGCATATGTGCTGCCATCTAGTGACAACAATGACATCAAAACTACAATGTTGCTTCTTTTTTCAGACCTTTTCAATAATTAGTATGATGCAATCCTACAACTCCAAGCGAATACTGTGCCCATTCACTCCCTCTCTAGTCACTATCTTGATTTCCCATTGATGCCCTGTTTGACACTATTGTTGGCCAGCCATTTTGAGCCCTATCCCAATCACTCTGTCTGACTCAGTTCGTGTCAGGGGTGTGGCTGGGGCTTTTAAGGGCACTGACAGTTGTGTGAATCAGGCCCTTGTCATATTGGAAAACAAATCCACATCCTAGTCTAAGGATCAGTGTGCTCTAGACAGGGCTGTCATCAGGGATATGCTATATGCCATATGTATGTCATTAGAGATATCTAGATCACCTATAATACTTCACTTCACTCATCATCCTCAACAATAACTGCCCAGTCTCTGCTGGTGAAAACAGCCCCACAACATGATACTGCTGTCAGAAGTTTAGAAACTCACAGAATGTTACTCAGTGAGTGATTAACAGTAATGACACTCATGAAATCTACCTTTACATCTTTTTTTATTCTCCAGTCATGGACATTTCCTGATTTTTAGAGCTTAGTAACTTGGCCATAGTATGCTCAGAGTTTTGAAAATTGGTAAATGTAATTTTTCCATTTTACAAATTAAGTGCACAATGGTTTATGGATACTTTGTTACGATAATTTTAAAATAAACATTTTACCTTATACACAAAAATGTGTCATGACAACAGAAAAAAAAATTCAGGCATGCGCCTTCTAGATTCAATGCCATTTTGAATATGTAGGATTTATTCATAAAACATGACTAATTACACAGGCCTGTTTTGTTACAGCAACTGCTTTTGAAATGACTGACAGAAAGCAAATACATGAGCTTTAACTTGTTTTTATCAGATATCTGGCAATGAGCTCACTCCAACATTTTAGTGATGACACAAGTGTGGAGAGGACACTCAAAGCAGTACAGTGCCATATAGTAACAGCCTCTGCCAACCAAAATGAAATTTAAGCTGAGGATCTCCAAGAGAGCAAGCACATCAACTGCAACAACATATCTACAAATGCAACCATGATAGGCGTCTTTAGGCCCAACAATCCCTCTGAACCAATGTCTGTGATCTGTAAGTCACAGAAAGTCTAGAAAGTTATTTATTCAGTTTTGAGGAGGAAAGGGATGGGAAGAGCACTGCTTAATTACAAAGGTTATTTTTGAAAGAAAAATAAAAAGGTCAATCACTGTTTTTTTAAATGTTTACAAACATTATGGCCATTCTAATTATGTGTAGAATACTCCAACACACAATGAAAGCATGAAATGAAGCCCAAAAAAGAACAACTACTCAATCTACTGCTGGTGTTGAATGGTTCTTTATCATGTCACTTGAAACCCAATGCTTGCATCATCCTGCAACAACAGTAGGCAACAAAACCACAGGATGTCTGACTTGCAAACATGCTTTGATTGTAAGAACACTTAGGCCTTTTAGAGGTACACATTTCAAAGTATTAAGGATTAGTGTATATGTTGCAGGTCAGAGATTTTCTAGGCAGATGTCTTGATGAAAAAGAGGCTTCCAGTGTTGATGGTCAGAGAACACAGCCTGCTGTATGGTGGTTTTCCTGAGACACACACACACCACACACACACACACATTTGCGCACACACACATATATACACATACAAACACACATCCGCACACCTAAGAGTTCATGCCACCACATCTGCAAGTTCTGGAGGGAGGGGGGACTTGGGGTGCTTGCTCTCAAAGTGTTGCTTGAATGTTTTCGGATCTGGCATTTGCGACTATATAAGAAAGATTGAAAAATGGTTAATTAGGCATTTTCAGTGAAAAAGGCTGGGCCTATGGGGCCCTAATTAACAGAGCTTGTGACTTTAAGGTTACACACATTACATAATGAAATGTATTTTAAAACGCCTTTAAATGATGGTATACTTGTATCAAACACCGTGTCACAATAACAGTTGAAAGTAACTTCAAAACATTCGAGTAGTCACCAGTCTCTGAATAGATTGAGAACATACCTTGCAGACGCCACAGGTGTAGACCAGTGCTGCCTTTGCAGCGGTCTTCTGGTCATGTCCCTTGGATTTCTTTAAATCTGCCTGCTTTTTGGCATTCTTTTGCTGGGACTGAATCTTCTGATGTCCCCGGGCCATTACTGCTTGCTGTCTGAAAAAGACAACGGGTATTTACTTTTTTTCTGATTTAAGTGATTTGTCCATTTCAGTTGATAGCATCGTTACAATGTAGTGCAGCACGCACATGTCGCCGTAACATAACCATGATAACGTTATCGCGATAACATAAACCTTAAACGATGTAAAACCTTATCTAGTCGCCCACAAACGAATCTAAAACCTCATCTAGTCGTCCACAAACTTCTAATGAGGATCTAAAGTAGAAGTGACATACTTAAAGCATTACATTCAACGACTCAACTACTGAGCGAACCATAATGCAAATAGCTAACTTTAACCTAACGTAACGTTGACTAAGCAAAGGACAGAACCCGTTTTAGCTTTGGTAGCAGTTGGTCTATCTGAAGTCGATAGCAGCTCTAAGTTTGATTAATCTTTATAACTTGATTATACCTTTATATCGTAACATCTATCATCTTACTTACAGTTAAAAATAAGCTGAAAAGGCGACAATAGTCTGAAACAACTAACGGTTACACTGTTTGTCGTTAGCTACATAACCATATGGTTAGCTCGGACCAAGTTAACATAGGTTAACTGACGTTAGATTTGAAGTCTTTTATTGATGTAATGTTCTAGGTCAACACTCTCAAAACGACAAAAGTTTCGACAGCAAGATATTTACGTTTTGTATAGCTATATACCTGGTAAGTAATGTTACGAGATGATAATCCAAAACTCTAGTGTCCGAAATGTGACAGCTGAGAAAACCGTCGGTGCCTGGGAAATGTTCAGGAAGTGTTTTCTGAAAGCAAGGATTCAAAATAAAAGTCCAAAAGCATTTCAGAATCGGCGCTTAAAATTTTATGTTAGGTTGTTTCTTTTTTTCTGTGTAGGGGACTTTCGTCAGGCTGCAGATACGTCAAACGTATCGAATAATCGAACAATTTCTTTAATGTCTTGTCAGAACCGTCAGTTTAAATGCAGCACGTGTGGTTTAGTTTTGCCTAATGTGGAAAAGGGACTCTTTTTTTATTCAATTATGCATTTTGTTGAGTTGGACCGTTCACTTGGAGAAATCCTCTATTAATTCATAGCCATATGGCGCTGTCAGTAGGGAAAAGAATGAGAAAATATGACCGAACATAGACCAAATAGTCAACTGGTAGCTAACACTAACCACACGAAGCAGAGAAACTCACGTTCAATGTAACTTCCTATGCCTCATTCACTGAACATTAGCTGGTAGTTCCCGATTCGGTATATGTTGTGTCAGATTTTTAGGTTCAATTTCTAGAAGACAGCACTCGAACTCGAACAACAGGGCTATTGATTGAGCCACTGGTTTTCTCGGCTTATGCAAACTATAACTATAGCTGGTATGAGAGGCGGAGGACTAAGTGCCACAAATGAGCACAGTGGTACATTTGACACTAGAGGGCAGCATGTCCACACGTCGATTTTAAGACTCATGCTGACAAAAGGAGTGTATACAAGTATTGCAGGTGCAGTAGAACAAGAAGTAAGGGGAGGAAGTGTGTGTGTGTCAGTGTGAGTTTGGGAGGGGGTAATTTGTAGTCTTTGAGTTATTAATGCACCATGGAGCCCAATATGTTCATGCGCTGCTCACGTCCATAGTTCCATTCACTCCTCCTGCACCTAATTTCCAGTATAAGCACTTACTTTTCCTTTATCAGTGGGAGAGAGAACTGTGAAGGTGTTGTTGATTTTAAACTCAGCTTCCATTTCAAATCAACAAAGTGACCTATAATTTAATTTATACAAATTCTGAATTTTAAAGGTCTTAAATATCTATAGCAAATATCTGATGCTTGTTCCATTCTCTCCATTTACCAGAGACGTTTGAACATCTCCTGAAAATGTGAGATATGGACATCTGAAAATGTCATCTTGTTTAATTTCCAACTGGCAAGTAATTTATTGAACATTTCAATTTGGCAAAAAATTAAGAAAATGTTGACCCTAGGCAACTATATGTGCCTACTAAAAGCCTGTACATGGGCCTAAGTTCTGTGGGAGTTCTGTGGGAGGCTGTGCACTGATAATCTTCAACATGCTGTGTCTCTGTGTGGCACTCATTGAAAAAGGGAATGCACTATTTCTTTGCAAGCTGAATATATCAGATGTGGGTAGTGGTCAAAGATAGGTTGGATATGTTGCCATGCCTGTATCTGAAATCCACAACTTGTCAGAATATTTAATTTGTCACAGGCATAACCAGCCTGGCAGAAAAGGGTTTCTGTCAAGATTTTCCTCTCAAACACGAATGCTCAGTGTTGTGTTGAGAATAAATGTTCACTCCAAAATAAATGAAAGAGTTTGCAGCAGTCAGTAAAGAAAGAAAGTACTTTTCAATCATAATCAGGGTGCATCACTTGTGCATCACTTGAGGGTAAAACACATTATCAGGGTTTTGTTTTTCCCTTTGCTGACCACAGTGAATACCCTTTGCATTCTGGGAAAATAGTGTGTGTGTGTGTGTGTGTGTGTCTGTGTCTGTCCATCTTCACCTTTCCTTTCAATCAGTTTGCTCATGGCAGGGGTCTCCACAGGTAGGTTGGGAGCAACCAGTAGCTTGCCACCTGCTTAAGAGTAGCTGTCCAAATGGTCAAAGGAGATGTAAATACATCTTATAACATAGTCAGAAAATTTATTAAACATGTTAAAACCTCCATAAAATCAAGTCCAAAAATCCTGCCCTGTCTGATACAATGATCCCAGTTTTTTCCTTCTCTGATGAAAGATGTTGAGAGATGACATCAGTGCATACCAGATTTCGCTATAACTATGGAAAAAAGCACCAATAAAGGTCAGACAATATTTTTCTGCCCACAAATGTAAAAGACATTTTAGATGAGCGTTTGCACTGTGCTGTAAGTGTGTAAGATAGTAAAGGATTTAACATTTATCTCTAGGACTATCAGTACCAATGTAAAATACTAGGGTAGCTCTCAGCCATTTTGATTTTGTCGAAATATAATAGCTCTCGGAGGAAGAAAGGTTGGAGACCCCTGGCACATGGCATACACATGGTTAGAGCACTGTGACATTTTGCCCTCACAACTTATGTATTATTTAGGGATATAACTCCTTGCCACTAGATGGCGATACAAGGTTTTTCCCAAGGCCTAAACGCTGAAGTTTTGGCATCAGCTATAGGCTATTATCCGATGTATCATAACAAAGGGAGACCCTCTCTGCATCAAACTGAAGGTTATAATGGGGTACCAAAGCTGCCACACTAAAGAGCCACGTGTGTCACACCGCTCTTCCTTCTCAGGAGAATACAAAGGAGAATCCTTGACTGATTCTCTCCCATTCCTTGATGTCCCACACATTGTTACTTAACCCACCTTTGGGGTCCCTCATCCTGGGCATAATCTAACCTGGGGGCTTGGGGTCATGCAACTCACATACTGGACAAGCTTGTGATGATCTCATGACAAACCATCTAACCTGACAGCAGGTCCAAATCTGCATTTGTATTGTATTGTCTCATTGGTATGGCAGGTAGTATGCACGCGAACATTCTCAACTTTACTGACTGTACTTCCTCACATTGATTTGTAAAAAAGAAAAAACAGACATTCTGTGTACACTCAACTTTGATGCCAATAAATCCACATTGCCACAAATCTTGGCTGAACACATCAGTAACTCTTTACAAAAAAAGTACAAAAATCATATTCACTCAGCCGAAAACTAATATAGCCTACACTGGTCCTCAGAAATCATTGGAAAAGGCTGGATTACCTCAGAGATTTTATTTCCATACATTTTCATTTGGGATTCAATTAATTTAGGAACCAAATGATTAAATTGAACATATTGTTTTCAAACTAAATTAAACCTAAACACTGCTTTTATTTTGAAAGATACATTCACATTTGCATACATTTACATGTTTTTTTTCTTTTCCAGTCTTTTTTTGTTCTACTGTGTGATGGCTATTCATGAGAGAAATATTATCATTGTGAGAAAAGCTCCCAGTGGATATCTGGTATTGCATTACACCTCTTTTCACTTCATAAGAAAGAAAGAGAATCCTTACAGTCCTTTGTTGATGGGGGGAGGTGGGAGGGAGAGAGAGCCATGGTTGTACTGGGAAAACGCTATAACTGGTAATCTCTCACTTTGTACTGCATCACTAATAAGGTGCTTCTCTGATTATTTTGGATTATGATTTAACATTAGTAACACTGACATGATGTAGTGATCCATGGTCTCTGTATCAGTCTAGCTTTACTCTGAAGTTTCATAGCACCTTAGTGGAGAGGAGCAGCTCTATCTATAAAAGGACATCAACCAGATGTCTGTCTTAGAAACAGCTGGGTTAAGAAATGTCTGATCTTTAATCTGGTGAAAGAAAACAGACTTTTGTTGGTCTTTCACAGATATGTAGTGTTATGGTAAATAGAAATGAATCTCCGCAGAACGTATGACTAGAATCGCAGAACGTATGACTAGAGAAACTGGGTAAATTGAGTTTTTTTTAACCATTTTAAACTAGTTATGTTTATGATTCTGTTTCTCTTCACCATACAAATCTTTGGAAAATTGTTCAGTTGATTTTTCCACTTGTTAAGGGGAAGTTGAAATTTCCCTCTTTGTCACTTCCCCCTGAGATAATTCATCATTCAGCATCCAAAAAAGATCAACTCTTCTAAACACACACTGGCTAAAAGCTAACATGTCAGCCTGGAAAAACACCCATAGCATTAGTAGCAGCATGACTGCAGCTTGGCCATGGCTCTGATAGTTGTCACGAAAATGCAAATACTACTGGTGCAGATGACAGTCCATCCATTGAGAGGAAGACATGCAGCATCCACAGCAGACTCACACACACACACACACACACACACACACACACACACACACACGTCTGCCAGTGCTGCTGATGTTGATCTTCTTCCCTCTCTTTTACTAAACCCGCTCTGCAGCTATTGCAGATCCGTGGAACTGGTTTGTGTGTGGGCAGGTGTTTTGATGTAAGCACTTGTGTGTGTGTGTGTGTGAGAGAGAGGGAGTCAGAACAAGACAGCGAGAGAGAGAGGGAGAGGCTTTGACATCTTTGAGAAGCCATACATTTCTCCTGACCTCGCAGCGTTCACTGACCCTATGGTTGTGGTGTCATCCTAGGTAGCCAGACCTGACCTACCAGCCAGAGTCCCTGTCCTCTGCATTCCTGTCCCTTCTCCCTCTGCCCCCTTGTACATAAGTGCTACTTGCCGAACAGGTATGCCAGAACAGCCCCAGCAAGTCATGACAGGACAAGCGTGCCTTTTTTCCCACAGTGAAATTCTTGGCATGTAACACACCTCTCACTGTTCCCACAGTTGCTGCAGTGCTCCAGTGGAATCCTGTGAAAACATGGAAAAGAGTATTGCCTCTCCCTACTTGTCATGTCCTGACCTGTTCACGACCTGTCAAAAGGATACTGCAGCTGTCAGACGTACAGAACCCAAATTCCAAAAAGCCTCCATAATAAAGACAGAAATGGGGAAAAAAACAGAGCAGGAAAATTTGACTAGCACCCTCATGTTTAACATACAGCTTTTAATATTTTATGCAAATGTAGCAAGGTGTGTGTGTGTGTGTGTGTGTGTCTGTGTCTGTGAAGGCAAAGACAGTAAGCCTGTAAGTAAGTCTAGTGCCAGAGTGAACATATGAGTTTGCATTAAAATCCAGCATCCTGTCTTGTTTGTGTGTGCAAGCAGGGGCTTAGTGGGTGAAGCTCTTTCCCAATATTGCGGTTCAAGGTGCATTAGACCTAATCCTCGGGCTGTGTTCAGAAAATGCCATAAAGCTCACTGCTGAAGGACCCCACCTGTATTTATTTTACACTCATTAGGGCAGAACTAGGAGTTCAGTCCAGGCAGGGAACAATGATGGACAGAAGTGTTGAGTGATTCATGGACTTTAAAGTTTTCCATCAAGGACAGAGCTCTCAGAAACCTTCAAAAAACTTTAAAATCAATCAAAATAAAAATGATGGTTACTACTAAAACTTGCTAAGAGACACTATGACCAAGAGTAAAACATCATCTTCTCTTTGCCTTGTATACCACCTCACTGGGTTCGATCATGCACTCCCATGGCTTCTCTTATCACTGCTATGCAGATGATACCCAACTCTATCTGTCCTTTCCTCCTGGTGACTCCATGCTGTCAACATGGATCTCTAACTGTCTTTCTGACATATCTGTATGGATGAAAGAACATCACCTCCAACTAAACCTTTCCAAAACTGAACTGCTGGTCCTCCCAGCCAAACAAACCATACATCACAACATCAGCATCAAGATAGACTCCCTATTTGTTGCTCCTACCAAAGAACGTTATCTAGCACTGCCAACACCTCATGCAGGTCAATCCAGACTCTTCTTATGTGTTGTTCCACACTGGTGGAATGACCTTCCAAGTGCTACCAGATCAAGAGATACCCTCTCCACCTTCAAGAAATTCTTGAAGACCCGGCTCTTCCAAGAATATCTCCTGGCTTGAATTTCTGAATACCAGGAATGCACTTAATCTCTTACTCTTAATCTCTCTCCATACTGCACTTTTTATTACACTTTCATCTCAAAATATTGCAAATTTCATGTTAGCAGTATGCACTCTTTGTTAGTGTTTCATTGTGCTGTAGCTTGAATGTTATCCTCTTTTGTAAGTCGCTTTGGATAAAAGCATCCACTAAATGCATAAATGTAATGTATCAGATTCAAGTTTTCAGCCGCAAGTGAATAGAGACTTTAGACTTTCTATCATCGCAGGACATGTATGTCAGGAGCCGCTTCCTCATTGTATGGGACTCCACAAGGTTTAGGAGTGGGCTTTGGGCACAGAGATCCAGGACAGTGGAGATGTTATCAGAGGGAATAGCTCCTGTGGTCCACTGGCCACAGCTATCTGACTCTGGGAAGGAGGGGCCCATTGTCTTCTCTTCTGCACTGGGCTGCTATTTATTGCTGCTGCTGAATGGCTATGCTTTGTTCAAAACAAAGGCTTGTGTTTGCTTGCCCAAGGTGTTGCTCATCAAGCCACCTTTACAAGGAAGCCTCAGTGTTTACACCCCAAACCCCAAATAAAGTGGTGTGTGTGGGTGGGTGGATGGATGAGGACACAAATTGGTTTGCTTAAAGGAGTTGATTGCAAACACTCAACTCCAATACAATGGGTTCATTAGGACCACAGTGCCTTTGGATGTCACTCTCCAGTCAGGTTTGACTGATCACATAGTAATGTGCCATAGAGCTTGCAAAGCCATTTACATAAGTCTTGATCCTTACTGTAAAATCTGATAAAAGATGACATTATTGCAGTCTACACTTGTTTTTTTTATTATCACTTTTGCAATGACCACCAAAGCTCAACCTGGTCTTATTTGGATGTGCTTACCCATTCCCCACAGTATGATGTTGATATTCAAGAAATAACAGAAGCATGTCATAAGCAATGATCACTGAAAGTTGGCATTTGGTGCTTATCACTTGTGAACTGACAGAGAAAACACACAGGTGGTACCAAGCTTTTCTCCCTTTCATAAGAGCTGATTACTAACCATGTAAATATAAGTCAGAACACCCACTCAGCATTCTTAGGCTGTAAAGTACCCCTAGGACCCTGGAGCTATTTAGCAAGTGAATAAAACTATGTTCCACGGTTTTTCTTGAAGCAGGCAAAACAGTTCTTGTGCATGTTCATGAAAATACACTCTGGAGTCTCTTGTGTCGAAATTTCTATACGCATTCGAGTTTCGCCCTACTTTCCATTTTGTGCCCGCAGGTAAGGTGGGTCTTACCTGTTTTTCAGAGGCTGTAACCTATCACTAAGGTAGATCGTGCTCCTCGGCCAATCAAAGCGCAGGGTCGTCCCTCGTTCAGCCCAAGTACCTTACTCTGAAAGAATTCCATCAAAGTTCCTACAACAACCTCTACTAAAGTTATCCTAAAATTACAATTTATATAGTCTTCTCATACAGGCTTAGACAATATAATCGATGAACGATTCAAATTTCTATTTTTACAAATACATTAACAGCTCAACTGACTGAGATTCGTTTAATCTACGCAGGGGTGCTGAGGTGTCGTACCGTACCTGGCAGGTGAGACGGGATTGAAATAAGCAGGGCAAGAAAAGTAGACTTACCTGTAGCCCGGGTTTTGGCTCGCTCGCTTCGCTCAGCCTTACTCTATTACCTGCACCGACTTGAAAGTCCAGTTTCACAAGGAAGAATCGTGGAGGAAGCAAAATATGTCACAGGAGACAGACAGGTAGGCTAAGTCTTTCTCTCAGAGCAACATATAGCCTATAAGAACATGCGTTGAATTTTGCTCTCTCACCAGACTCAAAAATGAGTACTTTGGACTAACTTTTTATGTTTATTTCCTTACATTAGGCCTAAATATGTATTACCTGACGAGGGTGTATTTTAGGCTTAGGTACTGGGTCTTGATGTGATTGTAAAATAGAATGCTATGGTTCCGTACAGTCCAGGCTAATTGGTTTTGACAAACGCCATTTTCTGAGGAAAGCAACGGAACTGTTACGATTTGTCTATTTTCATCCCAGATTTTTGGCATTAATGTACATATGCCATAAACAATTATAATCGAAAACACTCAATAACATCAAACATAGGCCTATATTTTATTAACTTATTTTACAGTTTGTCACAAACTGTTGTAAGTCAATTTTCTACATCAGCTATTTCCTATTGAGTTTTTCCCCCTCAGTTAAACTTTTTTTGAGGGAAATCAAAACTATTAAGCATTGCTTTTTTTTTAGAGTTTTACTTGCATGATTTTTGTGGAAATTACTGACAGATTTCAGATATTGTTACTCCAGAGTGATGCACTGATCCATGTTTCATTCATAGTCAGAAGAAACTTTATGTAGGCATATCATTTAGTGTCTATCATTAAGTTACATTTGACAGGTTTTTTTCCTTTTGATAAGGAGTTGATTTTCTGTTCTGTTAACTTGTTGGATCCATGATGGACCCAAACATATTTCAAATAACTATATTACTCACTTAGATGATTTAACACTACCCTGAATGTATCATTGTCATTAGGTAGCAGAACTGCACACTGTTGAACATGACATTTGAGTCCATATTTTTATCTTAATCTATGTATTATTTTTTGATTTGATAAAATCAAGTTCAATATGTTAAGAATGCACATAGAGCACAAATGACTCCTCTGGCTAAAACATATGAGATTATAAGAAAATAGGTGATGTTGTATGTATTTTACCATGGAAATTTTAAAGGAGGTAGTAGACTGAGTGGCAATCTGTAGGCCTATTTTAAATTTACAGGCCTATTTAGCATCATGGACAAACTACACAACTGTATGAAAACTTCCACTGAAATGACTGGACAGAGAGAGAGAGAGAGAGAGAGAGAAAGGGAGAGAGAGAGAGAGAGAGAGAGCACCCTCAGGGACTAAAATGTAAACAAAACAGGAGAGAGAAGTTGCTACTCAAGCTCTCTATGCAGGACAATGGACTATAAACAAAATGAATGCAGACTTGTGTAACTGGATAGATTTAATAAGTCTAATTTAAACAATGATAAGATAAGGCTTTGTCACCGTGCTGTCACACACCTCAATGAAAAATGCTACTATTAATAATTAATTATTATTATATTATTAATTGATATATAATTAACTATTATTAACAATAATAGTAATATTAACTGTTTAATATAATAATAATGTTAACAGTTATGTTAGATTAGTTTGATTTTATTTGATTGGAAGTGGTGATTTTGCACCATAAACAGTTAATTGATTGATTGAATGCTTGAGGGGAAATTAATTTACCATGTGGGTGACAAATAAACATATTAGACCTATAAGACTTACATCTAAATGTCATGCAGCCTGTCGTCTATGTACCTGTATGTAGATTTTTCAGTGTTTTGCACTTATAGTATATAAATATATGTATTTGGCTGTGTGGGGCAGTAAGCGGCTGGTAGTGGTAGTGCCCAATGAGAGCTCCTTCCATCCACGCCGGGCCTACACCAGTGAGGATGAGGCATGGCGGTCATACCTGGAGAACCCCCTGACAGCTGCTACCAAAGCCATGATGAGCATCAATGGGGACGAGGACAGTGCAGCTGCTCTTGGACTGCTCTATGACTACTATAAGGTCAGGGTGCTATATGACTACTGTAAGGTCAGGGTACTATATGACTAGTATAAGGTCAACTGCACATTTAAAACGTAGCTATTGTGTTCTGTAGATATATTGCAGTTTCCTTTTTTAAGAGTCAAAACAATGATTAAATCAGTCTCACCCTGGCAAAATAATGTGAGTAAATTTACAAAGCAAAAGAGAATGTTTAGGTAGGCCTGTTGTTTAAAGAAGAACAAGAACTGTGTAATATTTTCATACATACTCAACATGCACCTGTAAAGTGGAACATGTGTTACAGTGTAATATAACTCCATTGATTTGCTAAAATCACTAACATAATCAAATGAAAGTACACTAGCGCAAGACTGTGAACATAGTCCAGATATAAGTGATTGCTAAAGTGACATTCATTCACTGTAAACTTCTGAAAGCTGTGACACGCATCAGACATAAAATACAAGGCTGCAGTACAGCAACAACAAACCATAGTTGTGGAAAAAAACAGAACACAATGTAGTTTCTTAGCATTATCTCAAACTGCTTGCCTTCAGTGTTTAGACTTGTCTCTGTTTTTGATTTTTTTCAGGTTCCCAAGGACAAAAGGGTCTTAACCATCCCCAAAGTGGTTGAAATTTCAGATGAGCTGGAAAAGAGGTCAGTGGCTGGCCAGTGCTGTGACAGCGGATGATAAAAGGTGCCTGTGAGGTGATGTCTGTGCTTTATTCTTCTATCTTATTCTGATCTGATTTCTGTTGCCAAGGAACAGTTTGGTGGGCAGTGGCAGCCAGGGTGAGGCGGAGACAGTGGACAACCGCGTCCAGGTGCTGAAGTCTGTGCCAGTCAACCTGTCCCTCAACCCCGAGCATCTTGACTCCAAGCGGGACCAGTGCGCCGCTGAGGGCACCGAGGCGGCCGCTGTCACCGTTGTGAAGGCTGAGGTTTACGCGCCGGTGTTCATGGGGGCAGGGGCGGTGCACTACCGGCCCGAGGGGGAGGAGCAGCACACGCGGGTGGTGTACGAGCAGAGCCACACCTATGACACCGTCACGCTCAGCCATGGTGCCTACGGCAAAGACGAGCAGCGCAGCTCCCCCGACAGCACCTACGAGGAGGACAACAATGGGGTGAGCAGAGCCACCAGCACAGTGGGGAAGAATCATGACAAGAAAAACTATTGCCATCCTCCATATCCTGAGTACACAGTGGCAGTTGAACTGAAAGCTATGAAAAGGGATGACATAATAGAGCTAGCCCACACACAATTTGGGAGTGGAGGAGTGGGAGATCCTGATGCACATTTGCCATAAACATTAGTTTGTCTAATGTGGTGTAAAGATGATTTGATTGTTGTTTGTGATGGATATTTTAAGTTGTATAATGCTGTATTGTATATAGCTATTACATTATCATTACAGAGGTTGTGTTATATGCTCTCTTCAAACAGAAATACCGGTCTGCATCTTTGGGAGCCGATGATTTTGTGTTTGACCAGTCAGAAGTGTAAGATGTGTCTGATTATTCTTGTCACATATTCATCAAAGAACAGACTTTTCTAATTGCACAAATTGGAGATGAACCTTCATAAAACACAATGATGTGTTTGATGTTATTGTGTAAATTGAGATATAGCCAAAGTAAATATGTTTTGTACTATAACATCTTATGTGGGTGAATATTTGATTGAATAAAGAATTGATTTATGTTTTGCAGGGGCAGTGATACTTTTCAGTACACCCTTGAAGCTACGAGGTCCCTGCGTCAGAAGCAGGGAGATGGGCCCATGACATACCTGAACAAAGGCCAGTTTTATGCTGTGACCCTGAATGAAACAGGGGCCAATAAGCGCTTGAGACATCCCATCAGCAAAGTCAGGGTGAGTGTCCTCAAGGCAGCATGGGCTTTAGGTGTTTTGATCGAACCATGATAATGTAGGGGTAGAAAGATAGTTTGTGGTGCATTATGGGATTCCCAGTCTGAAATTTCAGAAGGGGAAACCAGGAAGTAAAGACATCCTCATGAACACATCCTCAACGCTAAACACTGTCATTGTTATCATTATGTAGCTTATGTAGCTAACCAGTAGATTGCAGTAGAATACCAAACGGGTTGCAACAGGTACATTTGTTGCCATGGTCTGTGTGAGTTAGCAGATCTATTGTTTATCTACCTAACAATAAGTTCCTGTTTAGAGATCTGTACCAATACCTTATTTAATCCATTGTAATATACGTATAGTAGACAGCTCTATCCAATGCAAAAGGACATGATGTCAAAGAGGCCCATAATTTGAATGGCTGCAAGCATGAATAGGTTATTAGTTATTTGCAGAAAAGTGTTGGTGGAAGATGTCATGTTTCCACCAGGCAGTTAAAAATTGTTCAGAAATTGAATTGTGTAAAATAGTGTAAATCAATGTATATTGTCAATGCATAACATTATCTGGCCAGCTTCGTGAAATTGTACAGCTTTGTATCAAAGAGAGGGATCCTTTAAGTCTACTTTGTAACTGTCTGTCTATTCTTCTCAGTGTTGTATCTCACACTGCTGCTCCCCTATTTACTCTTCATTCAGAGTGTGATTATGGTGGTGTTCAGTGAGGACAAGAACCGTGATGAACAGTTGAAATACTGGAAGTACTGGCACTCACGCCAACACACAGCCAAACAGCGGGTGCTTGACATCGGTGAGTTACTGCTAATTCCTGTGGTGAAGTGAGAGATCACTAAGTTCCCCTCAAAATACCTCAACCCCAAACACTTCAGTATTCTGTAGCACATTACTGTAGAAATGACAAAGTGGCTAGCATCACGGTAACATGTCGACTGCGTTCTAACATCTAACAAGATTCTACTTGGCGTTCTACTTGGGGCTCACATCTAACAAGAATCTACGTGGCTGCCTACACACACACACACAAACACACACACACACTGTCAGTTATAAAGCTGTTTGTGTGCACTGTAAACAGGTGTGTAGTCCACTTTCCATCCACGTTCCATCGTTCTCCCTCTGCCCTAGGCCCTTTCCCACCACCCCTAACTGAGCATGGCTTCCATTATCCCCATCCACTGGGTTGTAAGGTTAGCACTACTTTGTTGTCCCCGAACTCCAGTGCTCAGTGCAGGATTGTCTGTGGTTATGTGTTATGTTCCTGAAAGAGTGATGCTTAGCCTTTAAAACTGAATTTCAACAGGAAGGTGTGTTTCGTTTGTTTTGTCAGTGGAAAGCAACGTCACTTTCACTGAAAGTGTGTGCAAGTGTATACAAGTGTGCAAAAGTGACACGTTAGGCGGCTGTTGAAGAGATTTTGTTGTGTCATGAGAGAACAGGAGCAGTATGGCTGAATGTTATTGTGTGAGATATGGATGGGTCCCGTTTGGTTGGCAAGCTGCAACCTGTACACACAGCAGTGCTGCACTGGCATGTGGGAGACCGTTTGAATAGTGAGAAATCTTTGGCTTGTTGGAACACACAGAGGAATGTCCCACGGTTCTTGGGTTTTGTGCGTGTATGGTATTCCGATTCTACTATAGACCTTTAGATGGAACCTGCAGATATAATGTAGTTTTATTTAAATCCTCTGGTATGTCCATCAAACCACTGGTGTGACATCATTTAATGTTCAATGTAAGTGATATGTGAATACTTGCAAGGCTGTGTGTTAAGCACATTTTGTTTGTCATGTCTTAGTTACCAGTACTGTCTGTATTCAGTCTGTTTAGTGGACTGATTTTTGTGTTCTCACCACTACAAGTCCTGAGTGCTGAGACAAATGTGGGTCAGACAGTGGTCAGAGGTCACCGTGAGCCCACTCTGGAAAGAGAGCATCAGCTGACACCTCCACATCTGCAGAGTGCTCACAGTGTCTGCTCTGGGTGTAAAGAGGAGCTGACACTGTCTTCGGCTGTGGTTAATTTGCCTGGCTAATGCAGGCAGGCAGAAGGGACAGGCCTAGCTTAGTCATAGCAGGATGGAGACGATGACTAGATGGAGGAGTGATGTTGGCTTGCTGCATGCAAGTGAGTACGACATCATGGTATCATCACTACAGAAATGCTACTGCCTTTTCGGAAGGCCTGACGTCATTGGAAGCCACGACGAATGAAAAGAACACACATTGATATAATGACAATATGAATATGCAGACATTCAAGTTGAGAGAGTGTATGTGGCCAAAGGTCCTTATGGCCTGTCAGGTGTTTCTTTCATGTGGTCAGTTGAGGAGCAGCTATAGATGGTAGAACCGTGGGGATCAGGGATGCAGCAGCAGCAGCCCCTCAGGTTGGAGCCGGTCACTGTCTTTGTTCGGCACAACTCTCCCAGGTGGGGCACGGGGTGTGTGTGTGTGTGTGTGTGTGTGTGTGTGTGTGTGTGTGTGTGCGGAGCGCTAGTGAGAAGGGGGCTTTGAAGAGGTGTTACCATAGATGTTCAGCCTGACCCAGTGAAAGACAACAGGCACATATATGTCTAAAAGCTGGAGGATGGGCGTTGTCGCAGCAAGCTGACCTCTGGGCATATGGCAAACAGCAGCCTTGCAGCTCTTAGCCTGCCAGCACAGACAGTGACTGCAACCTGACACCTCCACAGTTGGGATTTGAATAGCAGTTGAGGCGGGATTGTTCTCCAGCCTCGGGGCCATGTCACAAGATCTGGGATTTGAATGGGGCCCATTTAACAAGGGTGGGTTGGGGTGGGGGTGTTGGCTGGGGGGTTGGGGTGCATGCAGGGCTTAACGGATGTGGACTGGGCTGGCCCACTTGCACCTGGGAAAACCAGGAGATTCCCTGAGAACTTGGGATACAAGCAATATGGGAATGGGATGAGCCGCCTACCAGCCCTGGAGGAAAGACACAGTAGCTCTGGATTATTCACCTCCACTGAGCTCATTTGACCACAGAGAAAACCTTCAAAGGTATCTGCACTCGTTGATGCAGTCGTACTCAGCTGCTCAGTGTCCAGTGAAGTGCACGTGCCATTGGTGTTAAGACTTTACTGTAATGTCTGTAGAAAACACCCTTATTTCCACAGCCTTGTTGTCTTCTGTTTATATGGCTTGTCATTTGGTGATCAATGATTCTGGTCAATGACTTGTTCTGAAAAATGAGTAGTCAATTATCTCAAAATGCTGTGCAAAAATGTTGAGAAAAAAAAAAACAGTGGTGAACAATCTGCGTGACTCAATTCTTCCCAAGTAGATGTAAAACATGTTCTGCCAATCTTTTATGTGGAACTATCTGTGCTTGTGTTATGGCCCACTCCCCTATATGCGGTAGCTTTGAGGTTAGAGTGATTGTTTATCAAAGGAGATAAGCTTTATCAACAGCTGAAGTGTGCCATTGCATTGCACTGGGAGCCTTATCAGTCTAGGACAACAATAGTCAGATATACTTCTCTGAGTGAACACCACCTCAGTGATTTCTATATTTTCAAAACATTGGATTTTGCTGCTTTAATGACTGTTGAAATTGTGATGCTGTTTGATCTGATACAACTAGAGAGGTTTTGTACGTCTGCCAGTTTAGTTTTTTGACGGATAGCATAAAAATGTAATATCATGGTGTGTGAGTGTGTTACTGACTGAAAGTGTCTTCTCCACAGCTGACTATAAAGAGAGCTTCAACACTATTGGAAACATTGAGGAAATTGCCTACAATGCTGTGTCTTTCACTTGGGACGTGAATGAAGAAGCCAAGGTACGTCTGGTATTTGATTTGATGGATTTATTTTACAGCGGATGCATAACTGTAGTGCTTTGTTTGTGTGGCACGTGCTGCAACAGTTACCTTCCACTAGGACTAATCAAGTTGGCTACACCAGACACAAGAATGCTGTGCACATCAAGAAAAAAATGTAATCAGTCTTTTCTATGCTACAGAGTACTTCAGTTAAGCACCCGCTTTCCCAAGAAGTTACTCTGGCTGTGCTCACACAGGTTAATCACTTTATTTACACACCACTGGGTGTGCCTCACTGACTTTAGCTACATCCCTCAGATGCACACATGCCATTTGTGTGAGGTGGAATTTGAAGCAAATCATCCTCGTCGTCCCGGCTCCCTCATCCTCAGATCTTTTTTCCATTAGTTTAAAACATGTGCAACCTTTATGCCTCTTACCATCTCCACTCTGTCTCTTTATTGCTCTTTGTGTGTTTGTGTGTGTGCGTGTGTGTGCGTGGGTGCGTGCGTGCGTGCACACGTTTGTGTGTGTGTGTGTGTGTGTGTGTGTGTGTGTGTGTTCTTAGCCTGCGTTTCTCAGAAAGTCCCCTCCTTTTGTGAACACTCCTTTAGAGCCAGGCCCAGGCTGTTTAAAGTGTGACGTTGAGGACAAACACAATGCTGTATGCCCCCCATACCTCCCCATTCACACACACACACATACACACACACACACACACACACACACACACACACACACACATACACACACATTTACCCTGCCCCACCCTCAAATGTGTGCTCTACTCTGTTTTCCCTTGGTCTGAGGCCTTAGGTGTCAAACAAGCCAGCAGACTATAATGCGTCAACAGAGAAGGAAAGAACCCAGGGAGATGGGTGGGGGTTGGGGGGGAGGGCATAAATTGAGAAAAAAAGATGGGGAAAGCAAGCATTGTTTATTCACACGCACACATACGTGCACACACACACACACACACACACATACACACACGCCAGTGCCACACAGATAGCTCTGCCCTTTCATTGAGTTCTTTATTTGTCTCTTCTGTGGCTGTAAAGCTGAAGACAAACATAGAGCACTGTGCTCGTCTCCAGTGCTAAATAGTCAATATTTGCTTTCTAATCCATTCTCCCTTGTGCCTTTTTCTCTGTATTTTGGATGCGAAAGCTGTTCCACTGACTTCCTTGTGTGGAGCTAACCCATATCGTTTGTGAACGGAGTCATTTAATTGGTTTTTAGTGAATGGCAATGGGGTCCCGGTGTCTGCCAGGGCATATTGCTCCAGACAGGCAGCAGTCAGTCTGCACTGATAACCATCTATCAGAATCCCACTCAGGCTTTATTCTCTCTTTGCATAATGGTTATGAGAGCAGGCCATCCAGTGTAAGGGAAGTACTGGCCATCAAGCTTAGTTACCCCGGGAGCCATTGATCTGCAGAGCAGAGAAAATGACCCTGCAAGAGTTTATGATGCATGATTCCAGCTATTTGTAGCTAGCAGTGTGTGTGTGTGTGTGTGTGTGTGTGTGTGTGTGTGTGTGGCTGTGACTTTAAAGGGACCCACAGCACATATCAAACCAAAGAGACGTGTATCACTTACGCTTTATGTTCTTGATTTGTGATGTTGATATTGGGATGAATGATCATGACTTGTAAATCGCTTTACTGGGCAGCACTTTTGGGCATAAGCAGATGCAGAATATGAAGTTCAAACAGAAGGTGCTCCTCAGAGCTCTCCAAATGGCTCTTGGTTAATATCCAACTACATAATACATTCAGTATAGTGTGGGGTTGCTGTGAAGTTCTTAAGTTTTGTTAAAAAAAAAAAAAAAAAGTGTCCTGGGAGCTGCTGCTTTCACAAGAAACACAAAGCGTTAGTGTGAGACTGGTTAGCGGTAGGCTTCATCCACAAGCTGAGACATGGCCATGGGGCCAGGATGGTGGGAAAACAGCTCGTGTGATACGCCCAATCTCACCTGACTAGGCCCGAGTGTGTGTGAGCAGAAGAGTCACATGCAGGAGCTGTGAGAATCCCCACGTTAGGTTACACATGAAAAGCATTTGTGCTCATGAGCAACTGCCAAAGATCTGCCAAAGATTTCCGTCACAGTCACAGCTTTAGGTTAACGGTGTCTGTCTGGATTCTGTGAGCTGTGATCAGCTGGACACCAGCTGCCATTTAGTTCTTCAGAACCCCAAAGAAACAGGAAACTAAACACAAGTTAACAAATAACTGGTGAGATTGATGGGGTCATGGTAAAGAATGTTGTATTTGTAAGTCTGTGGCCGACTAGACTTGAGTTGAATTAGAAATTTGACTCCTGAAGGGGAACAGAGAAAATACATTTGTTATCTAGAAGCAAAAACAATTATTCTGCTTTGGTAATCTATGAATGAAAGTCAAAGGAAATGGCATCATTAGACAGATTTACACCCAACACGTTTGCCTTTTGGCCCTTTATTGAAAGCGTTGGCAGAGTGGAGATTGGGCAGGTTGAGGCAGGTAGGATGACGAGACAATAGCACAGAAGAATTCTCGCATAAGGAAGAAGGCTCATTAAAATAACTGTCACTGTGTGAGTGACAAGCTGTAAAAACTAGCTGTCATGTATCACAGGCATGGTGGATCATTGCTCCATATCTGTAGTAAGTTGATATAGTGGCATTGTGGTTACATGATTGATATTGCCATTAAGTGTGCAATCAGTATCACATATAACATGGCTCAGATATAACTTTATGTAGCCTACATTCATGACTGCATTTATGCAGGTTGATTATTTTACAATCTCCTTTTGCTCCATTTGTTATAATACACCCATGGTGTTTTGTGCTGTTGTGTTACAGTGTTTTTGTCACTGGTAGTTATGATTTGGTTGTTTGTTTGTCAACAGATCTTTATCACAGTGAACTGTCTCAGCACAGACTTCTCCTCACAGAAAGGAGTGAAAGGTCTTCCTCTTATGATCCAGATTGACACCTACAGCTACAACAACCGCAGCAACAAGCCCCTGCATCGAGCCTACTGCCAGATCAAGGTCTTCTGTGACAAGGTGAAGCCCAGCGCCTGAAATCTGACCCTTCAAAGACTTTCACTAAAGCTTGATCAGAGGCCAGCCAGACTGGGTGGGGAGGGGGCTGTATGGTTGGTGGCTCAATAGTCTCTAAATGCAGCACATAGCATATCTCACACAAAAAGCTTTGTCAACTTCTAGAGTTGTGCTCAAGTGTCAAGGAATAAGGCGTCAACTTGTAGCTCGGTGAATTTGTGTATTTTCAAAAAATGAGCAAATTCATTGAAAAGTTAATGTAAAGTTGGTGAAATGTAGTGTTGTTTCGGTCTTAACTAATATCTTGTGGTTTAGCTTAAGTAGGCACAGTTGTTGCGTTTAATTGCGCCCTGAATAGTTTGACTGTTTGCCTCCCCCTGGTGGTCAATTGTGCTCATTCACTTTGTAGGGTTCCATGTGTCCTGATCTGCCACACCAGCGCTGACACCATATACTATAAGCACATTTTGACATGCGTAGTATTCTGTTGATAAAACTTTACATTTATTACTTACATATACAATATGAAACATTTGCTTATCAATACAATTTGTTTGAACATACAAACAACCCTGGAGGCGTCATGCCATCTCTTTTCCTATGACTGTTAACCATAGAATGTAAAGCCCTTCTATACTTCCACAACTTCTTTGTGCTAACTTTTCTGTAATGATGCAACAAATAGCTAGTTAGGTAGCCTCCAGCAGCCACAGGTCTGATCAATGGGTCTTGTTTCAGACAAGTAGAGGCTGTCATGTGGTCATGTGTCAAGGCTAAATGGACTGAAGAAGTAGGCTTATAGTTTGAATACTAATGATAGGCTATTGCTGACAGAATGCCAGTCGGACTGCTTCAGTGTCTGTACCCAAACAGTTATTTAGATTGGTGTTGATCTCTTTAAAGGGAGCAGAGCGAAAGATCCGAGATGAGGAGAGGAAACAGAACCGCAAGAAGACCAAAGGTCAGTCCTCTGGTGAACAGATCTCATTACCACCACATTCCTGATTCAAATAAACACTTCTTTAGATAAACAAAACAATGTAAACAAAAAGGATATTCAATTTAAAGCAACACTATGTAACTTTTTGCCATCAGACTATTCATTTGGTACCATCTCAAGTCAGTTTGGATGGCATATAGTCATATGAAGGGTGGATAAAAACAAGTGTTATTTCCACCTGCCATTCAGGATATGTACTGTGCAGCTCTGGGTAGAGGGTAAGAAACCAGCACAACATTAAGGAATTGCTGATGGATTGCCATCAGACACCAATTAGCATCTTGTAGCAGTGCCAGTAAGGTTCAGGAAAGTGTTTGGTTTGGGGTGCCTTTTAGGTTGTTGGTCTACTAGTTTTACATCAGAAACTCCATGATGTTGCTTTAAAAGAACATAATGTGAAATGATTTTCACACACATCTACATAGCCCCTAAAGTGTCAATGTACTGTCAAGTGTGACATAAGAAACAACTCAAAACAGTCTCCAACTGCTCCTCCATTCATCAGGCAAAGATGGAAGTATGGGGGTGATTGCCCTCCCCAAGAAGTCCGACACCACATTCTTCAAAACAATGACAGACCTGGATGCCCAGCCAGTCCTCTTCATTCCAGATGTGCACTTTGGCAACCTGCAAAGGACAGGACAGGTGAGACTAAGCCGAGGCAGGGTTCTGCTTCCTGTCTGATGAAAGGTTACGAGGTGACAACACAAATTCCAAGCCATGGTGATGGCAACTGGCCTGCCCCACAGTTGTCTCTCGCCTCAGAGACTGTCTAACCTTAGAAATGGCCTTTGCTGAACCTGTGAAATGGGATGTAAGTGCTGTTCCAAACTTTATCTAGTGCATTCGACACCTTGATGAGGAAGTCTTTGAGGAATAGCAAAGAAACAAATGGACCTCTCCAAATACCACATGGAAAGGCCACTGCTAGGTGCCTTTGGGTGGGCACTTTGGTCATACTAGATTTAATGCCTTAAATATTTGAGGGATGTTTGCTCTACTGCAATGGTCAATATTTACATCTGGTTTGTTGAGTTTGGCTGAGAATCATATATAACCACGGGAAGACCAGAAATGTGCTGTTCTGCTGACATGCAGTATTTATGTACTAAACACAAAAAGAGGTTTGAATGACTCTTCCTCTGTCACTAGGTGTTCACCTTCAATACAGAGGAAATGGAGAGGGAAGGGTGAGTACCTACACACGTATCTCACACACACACACACACACACAAATGCATACATAAACATGCATACAGACACATTACACAGGTGCATATTGACAGACACACACTTTGATCTTTATGTTGGCCTAATACTGTAAGGTGGCTGCATGTCACTGACTCCTGATTGGTCTGTTTCAAATGATGCACCAGTGTGATTGGCCTTTGCTCCTGTGATGGTGACAGGAGTGTTTTGGTGAAGCGGATGTTCCGATCATCGGAGGAAGATTTCTGCCCAACGCCTCACAAACAGCTCAAAGAGGAAGCACAGAAGAGAGGTGAGGATCATGACAACTCCATTAAGATGATCAGAGACTGGAGTCAGTCCCATGCCTAAATCCCAAACCCTACATCAGAGCCAGAATGTTCTCAGATCAGAGTAGTGTTGTGGATGTGATGCTCAAAAGGGTTCATACTATGTTGATCTCAGTCATCACAGGTAGACTACAATATCTGTTTTCTTGAATATCTGTCTCTCCCACTGTGTGTTTGTGTGTGTGTGTCCAGTCCTACTGTATGTGAGAAAGGAGGCTGATGAGGTGTTTGATGCCTTGATGCTTAAGTCTCCCACACTGAAGGGGCTGATGGAAGCTGTGAGTACTCCACTTGGCTGTAGCCAGACCTTTACTGCGTAGAAATGATTGTACTAAGAATCCTCTGAGATCCTGACCCTGCTGATGAATGAGCCTATTAGTATCATTAGTACTAATAGGATCAAATCTGTGCAGTCTTGATTTAGAATCATTCCAGTTCTGAGGCATAATTTAGACTAATGTCTTTTGCAATGAGCAGCCAGTCCACTATTGTCTAGATGTAATTTGTCCACTGCAGTCTTAATGCGTACAGGTCTACCACAACAACTTATTTAATCAAACCACTGCAGATTTCAGAAAAATACGGCGTGCCCATAGACAGAGTAACAAAGATCTACAAGAAGAGCAAGAAAGGGTGAGTAGGGTCTTGACTCATGTGACTTTCTGTTTTGCTGTGTTTGCTGGTCTCACACTCAGTACTGTGGATGTCAGTGTTATGCTTATCTGATTTCACATGTCTGCCACAGCATCCTGGTGAACATGGATGATAACATCATCGAGCACTACTCAAATGAGGACACCTTCATCCTGCATATTGAAGGCTATGCCGATGGCTACAAGATCACTCTAACGGAGATCTGACATGTCTCACTACTCAGAATGACTGGACTGCCACGTTTCAATTGATCACACTTACACTCAAGGCTCCACTCTGACCAGTCCCATCCCAGATGCAAATCACTGCCAGGAGAACATATCCAGTGTTCGAGGGCAACGAAGAATCTAAAAATGAGGACAACCTCTTCAAATTGCGGGCATGTTGTAAAGATCTCTCCCGCAGACCCAGCCAAACAGTCCTGGTCATTTAACCTGCTAAGGAAACAAACTGATCCACAGAAATGGTGTCTGTGGAGCCATCTAATGCTTTGGACATTTGCAGAGTTGATACAAACGGCTCAAGCAGTACATTAACAGTGGGCCGTGCAGTCCTTTTAGGCAAGCCATCTGAAAAAAGACAATGTAGCTATGAATTTACAAGCTACCTGGCAACTGAGGAACACAACTCAAGATTGTCTCGGTGTTGGTAGCATGTTCTTCCTTTGAAACTAAAGGAAGTTCAGTAGCTTTTGCTATTCTGTAGTACAGGCTCTGTGAAGACAGCTTGCTAGTATTCACAACAAGTATCAAAAAGCCTGAATTCGTTATAGGCACCTAACATGCAGAGATTGTGTATTCGCTTAGAATAGTGTGCTAGTTTTGGACCCACATAGAGTAAGTTTGAATTCTTTTTTGAATTCATTGAGAACTGCAGTCTTTTTACAGTCACTGGTTGTGAAGTTTTCAGAGTTTTATTCTGGTGTGGTCTATTTATGTGTGTGGCTATTGAATATGTATTGAGTCATTTTTAAAGATATATTTTGTTAATTAACCATGTACAGTTGTGTTGTTTTAGCATGTGAAATGAAAGTCATTAACTATGCCAGAGGGCATAATAGCAGTTATAGTTGAAAGCACTCAAAGAGATGGTGCTTCGGTGGTCCTAGTCTATTCAAAGTTTGTGTCCTTTTATTTCGTTTAAATACTTCTTCAGGCGGTCACAAACCTTTCACTCCTCCAACATCCTCACCTCAAATATTCATGGACATGCTTTTGTCTCATCAATTAATTTCATAAGAATTTTCTTGGCTATGCATCTGTGTGGATGGCTGGAGTCTTGTGTTCAACTGACCAGGCAGAAGAAGACTGAAACGGTCAAGTAGGGCCACTGCCATTTTAAGAACTTTATACACCATCACATGCCTCCGTGTGAAACAGATCTGCCAAACTGCTAGGTCAAGATAGTGAGTTGCACGGCACTTGTTACATTCCTGCTGTATGTGTTTTAGGAAGCGCTGTCTGTGATGTAAATAGCAACTTCTGGAGATTGTATAAACCCATGTTGTGGTGATTGTTACAGTGTATTTTTTAAAAAGAAGCATAGCCTATATCAAAATAAATATAAGGCAGAAAAAAAGGCTCAAGTGCTCTTTGTAGTTCTTTTTCTTTTTCTTTCTTTATTAGATAACCAAAACAGATGTCTGTGTTTAGAATCTACACTGACACAAAGTACAAGTTACAAAATCTACAAAATGGAACAATGACAAACATTTTGTTTAACAGATAACAATTGTACAGTATAAATTGATACAATACTGGTTTATCATATATTTGGCACTTGACCACATGTTGCTACTCTGTAATTAACACAAGTGAAATGCCTGATGCTGTATCTGCCAAGTAGAGAAAACAATGTGAATGTGAAAATGCCCAAAATGTTTAAATCCATCATTATTTCAGCAGGTTACAGTCTTGTTATTAAAATGTCTCATAATAGTTGAAATGACCATTCCACAAACCAGCTCATGCTGGGAGGCATTTACCACAGTCCGATAACCAGTGTTGATCATGGCTGTAAACTACTGTACTTACAAACAGGAAATTGTTGCCCATGAATATAATATCTTTTTTTACTATGTGGTCGGAAATGCAGTGAGTCTGTGCTGTGCGTATGCTTAACTTATATGACGTCATTTTTTTGGTTCTTGTATAAATGTTTTTTTTTTCTTTTTAAATATCTGGCTACAAACAGACATGCTCGTCTTTCGTCTCACTCCACCTAAGTACAACGAACAAACCCTGAGTTTGAGTGCTTGTGTGTGTGAGCATTAACACACATTCACACACACCCACCTCATACTTCAAAGTGTGGGATCAAGCTTACGCTGTCCAAGCTGATAATATGTGTCGACGGCCTTTCCATCAGATAATCTATTAGTAGGCCTGTCATGTTGCATACGTGTGACACGCCTGCTTGAAAAGAAGTCATGGAAGCACAAATGCAGGTAAAACATTGATGCTTTGCCTAAGCTGTACCATATTTGCAGACTTCACATATTTGAAAGCCAGACACTCAAAAAATGGATAAATTGTAATAAAAAAGCACAGCTGAAAAGTCTAGATGAATCTAACCACTCCTTTTTTATTTGAAGTGCATTCAGTGCAAGAGACAGGGGGTCTGAATGTAATTAATTAACTGAATCAATTAATTTAGATAAATTGCAGGAGTATAACAGAGTTATCTTGAGCTGAGGCCTTTCCAAATAGGTGCATTGATGGGGTATACCGTACCATTCAGGGAAGGAGGGGACCTGAACATTTACTTTACAGTCTATGGACACAAGGAGTACCAATGCACACATTCATGCCTTTTTAATACTAATAAACATCTGCAGGTGAAATGAGTAAATGTGAGATATTTTTTTAAACAAATATATCTGCTCTGAAGGGTGTACAAAAGTATGTGCATAGCAAAATGTGTGGTCCTTGCTGTTTTTGCCTTTACATTCCTAACATAAATATGCATTTACTTTACATATGAATATCATGTTTGCTGTGAAATAAAAAAAAAACATATTTTAATAATTAACATTTGAAAATCTCTTTTAGTGTGGCAAATACCACCTTTATCACCACGTAAAAGAATAATTTATATACATATATATATATATTCTAATATATATCCTTTCAGGCTCTAATACTTCCCACTAGATTTTCCTGCCTTCAGTTGCCTAATAATATGTGGCTGTACTCAGCCTAAGGAAGTCCAGGAGTCTTTTCTTAAAGAAATGAATGCTACAAAATTTGGGTTCTAATTTGGATGCATTCTCAGAAGGTTTTATACATGTTCTGACAGAGGCAATAACAAGTTCCTTTGGGATAAAACAACCAGTGTAACAGAAGTGTCAAGCTCAAGGATATTCACAACATCCGTCCCATGACTTGCAAAGCCACTGGACGGTCGCATGAATTAACACTCACTCTCCAATTCATCTCTTAATTCTGAATGGAGAGTGAAGTGTTGCCATGCTTTCTCAAGAAAACAAAAACAATGTCTGCTTCAATGTTACTGAAATGAATACACAATATGTTTTTTTGTTTGTTTTTCAAAAAACAATAATTTTTCACATTTCCCTTACTTCAGCTCATTTCTCCCTGTCCCACATCAGTGTTTGGAGAACAGAAGAATCTCAACCCTGAATGCCATTCCACATTCAGGCGTTTCTTTCACAGTCTGATGGATGGTGCTGCCCGGGGCTCCCACCCATCCACACTCCAGAGCCTGTGCTTTGGGTTGCCTGGTCCTCTGCCTCTGTCCTTTCCCACTGGGTCAAACTGCTATGATTATTTAAAGTACCCTAGGGTTTTGATGATCTACTTCTCCACTGGACCTTGTTAGAACTGTTTGGAAGCATGGCAGACATCTGACTGAAAGAGACATGCACTGAGTGTGATATTTGTGTGTGTCTGTTTGTGTGTATGCGTGTGTGTGTGTGTGTGTGTGTGTGTGTGTGTGTGTGTGTGCATGTCTCCCTGAGCAGAAGGCGCCAGAGCAGTAACTGCTTCTGTGGATCTATCTAAAGAGTGTGTGTGTGTGCGTGTACGAAGTGGCGGGGCTTGAAGCTGAATAGACACAGGGCAGATGAGACGGCGGACGAGGTGTGTCACCTACACAAAGCTGCTTTACTGGCCCGCACTGCTGGGGTCACACTGAAGCAGCCGCACGATGGACGGGTCGTTTTTTGCTCCCTCCACAAACTCCTCCAGAGACAGCTTGCCTGGGAAGAGCAGAATACCACAAGGGATGAGACAGGGCAGGATGATACACTCATCATTTCCATTGAGATTTCCATAGCACCATGTCAACAGACTAGAATGACCCTACCATGACACTATCAATTACTATTTGCATCTTGCACTGCACACAAACATGAATGAATTCAAGCACTCTTTCTTTCCTATAATGGATCTGAACTGTAATGTTAGCGAGTGTGTAACACAGAATACAGGATGTTCAACTCCAGCCATAGGGCGTCACACAACACACACACACAGCTAGTGTCTGAATCATCTGATCAAGAATGATGATCTTATGCTAACAATGGGGGAGAGGCCATTAGAACAGAAAGAAGGCCAGAGACGGACATATTTGCAGTCTTATGGTGGCTTCAAATATACAGGGAGGAGATTGATGAGGCTGACGTGCTGTATATCCTGCGAGAGGGACTACTGACGTATCCTCACATGCAGACGCACAGAGCACAGGGCTGAGGCTGCTCCTTTCCTGAGAGAGGAGATGTAATGAGCACGTCAGAGAGAAGGTAGAGGCTTACCGTCACGATTCAAGTCCATCTGCCGGAAGATCTTCTCTGTGCGCTTCTCTGGCGTTGACTCATCTTCTGGCATCTTCATCACTGAGGAAACCATCTTATAGATGGCCTGATGATGGTAGGACAGAACATACAAAAAAGAGAGAGACAGACAGGCCGAGAGAGCAAGAGAGGGAGAGAGAAAAAGGAGAGAGAGGGGGAGGGAGAATGTTAGCATGTGATACTTAGGATATGTCAAACTGTACTTGGTGTGACACAGCACAGTAGACGCTGACACTTGTCTTCAGTATAAATCATACACACTTTACAAGACACACAGAGAGACACTTTTTACCTTCCCTGCTGTGGAAAAAGGTTGGGTTCTGTGAAGTGTCCAGCACACAATGTGCTAAAAGGATAAATTACAGGCTGTTTTTCACTGTCCTCCTCAGTCAGAAATGACACTGATTCTAAATGGTAGAGCCCTGTAATTTACCAGGGGATGGGGGTGTAATGGCGCAACTAACTTTTAGACTACCATCAGGTCATCTCCTAGCAACTTGCTTTGAATTATTTAGAGACTGCTATAAAGTAAAGGTATTAAAACATCCAGTAGGCATACTTAAAACAATTTGAAGTGAAAACACATTAACATGCAAGCGTTTGGAGCGTTTGATGTACCCATGCCAGGTTCATCTGAGTGTCTGTTCCCTGAGCAACCACTGCCTCTATGTGTCCACTGAGACTGACAGTTTAGCCAGACATAATGATGTGCTTCACTATCTCCCTAGCCTGGCAAATGTGTTCCGCCAGCCAGACCTCTATCACTGGCTACAAAGCCTCAGATGAACTCAAGAACAAAGCCCTGTCTTAGGCATATGTAAGGGCTATATTTTTAAATTGTACCAATCTACCAGCAGCAGAAATAACGGGTGTGCTGGTCACAGGCATTATATTTTTATAAATCTTCCTTAGTTTGTTATTTACCCCGCTCAAGTGAAAATTGCACCACTTCATCAAAACTGTCATTCACAAAGAATATCCACGCAGGCACAGAAATAGGCATCAGCGGCAGCACAGAACAGATTATTTGTGTGTGTTTGTGTGTGTGTGTGTGTGTGTGTGTGTGTGACAGTCAAAAGGGATGAAGGAAAGATATCTGTGAATGCAAATCTCTATGCCCCTAATTTAATTAGAGCCTGAGAGCTGAAATCACAGACCACATGGGCCGCTCTCCCTAAGGCATCTCAGTGGCTCGGAGTACACTGCTCACCTCCTTCATGAAAAGTGAGGAGAGCTCACACAGACTAGTGAGTCATACCTCCAAGCAGCTTGAGGAACAACTAAGCACTAAGCAATTAAAGCAATGATTCCCAAAGAGGTGGGTAGGGGACCACTGAATTCAAGTATCCTTTCATTGTAATTTGGTTGCTGTATAGTGTGGCAGTACCAAGGTAAATCAAAATGGTTCGACCCCAATTTCGTTCCAGCAATAATGTGACATTAATTTACTAAAAATACTGCTGGAAGTGTTAAAAAGTCTTACAAATGCAATGAATTACTACATTTACTGCATCCCACTCTAAACAGCAAAATGTGAACAGAGGTCCGCTTGGCTAGGCCACCATTTTAAACTTTGCCTCTTTCCTAAATAGCAGGACTGAGATCAGTCACAAAACTTGGCAGCGGTTTTGCCAGATTGTGGGATTGTGGGCTAAGGTAATTGTGTGACAGTGAGCACTTTGAGAAAAAAGTGAATGAAGAGAGACTAAGTAACAGCATGAAAGATAGAGATCAAGCAGGCTTATTTTTAGTATCATGAGGCCTTGAGTGATTCAAAACTCAACTGGGATACCTCAAATGTAATGGCCCAGGGGAAATGGGGAAAGAGACACAGAGTAAGAATGAGAAAGAAAGAAAGAAAGAAAGAAGAAAGAAAGAAAGAGATTGACTGAGTGAGAGTGAGTGAGAATCATAGGCTTACAAACAGAGAGAAAATAAGAGAGGTAAGAGAGAGAGAGAGAGAGAGACCTATGAAGAAGACACATGCAGTTCTCTATGATGACTAAATAGCTGAGGAATGGCCCAGTCAACAGGGGTCATTTTTCTATGTGTGTGCCAAATGCCACAGCCTGACTGAAATAGCATGTTTGCATGAGCACCCGGGACTGTTCAGCAGGAGCACACCCACACTAACTGACATAGAGTTCTAGAGGATCTGGGAGTTTGGAGGAGGGCGCGCTGCATGGTGACCTTTTTAAGCAATTTCCTGTTGCACGCATGCAAGAACTCACGCACGCGGGCGCGCACACATACATATTTGAGAGAGCATTTGAACAAAATGAAATAACAAAAATATCTCATTTGACCATATTTTCATGAGACCATGTGAAAAACTCTTCCTCATCCTCAATTAATTGTTCTGTTCAACAAACGATGGAACAGCCGAAAAGCTGTTTCAGCTATGCTCTGCACACAAACAATGCAGACCCCTGCCCTATGCATGCACTTGAGACTCCACCCAATTCAGCAAAACACACACTCTTACAAGAATAGGGGCCAAGCAAAACCATAATGACCGCACGCACGCACGCACATTTTTAACATGACCTTCTATCACACTACATTGCCCAGCATTTTGTCTCTTACCTGCACAATTTCAAGCATTTCATCGCGGCTTATGTAGCCATTTCCGTCCAGGTCGTACATGCTGAAGGCCCACTTCAGCTTCTGGTCCAGGCGACCACGAGATGTGACACTCAGTGCAATGATGAACTCCCTGAAATCTATCGTCCCATCGCCATTGGCGTCAAAGGTGCGGAAGACATGCTCTGCAAACTTGGAAGCGTCTCCGTACGGGAAGAAGTTAGCGTAAATCTTCTTGAACTCTTCCAGGGACAGAGCGCCGCTGGGGCAATCCCGCAGAAAGCCCTTGTACCACTCCTGGATCTCGTGTTCAGTGAAGTCGGTGTTGTCCACCAGGTCCTGCATCACCTCGGGACGGAGTTTGCTGTTCTGTTTGCCCATTGCTGGTTATTGTGTTGCTCTGTTGACTAAGAAGAGAGAGAGAGAAAGGGGAGAAATGTTAACGTTTTACGCTCAGAATGCTCACAAAATGTATGTACTGTGACTTGCAGTAGTACAGTTCTCCTACTCCACGAATAATATAACTGTAATGAAATTAGCTTTTTCTTCGTTTTAACGCACTTGATACGCGTAAAAGCACTGCAACCTGTCCAAATTTCATGGATTCCAATAGAACTGTCTCTGTAACAACAGGCGGGAGTCAAACTGGCAACAGAATAACTAAGCTCTGAGGTGGGCCTTAGCTGCTGAGTGAAGCCAGTACATCCTTCATAAGCCTTTGGGCTCAGCAACAACAGATTTTTCCACTAGTGCACACTGAATGCACACTTTGGTTGTTATGTGGGTACTTGCACCCTGTCAGTATGCTATTGTGTGAATGTTTCTTCATCACCGTGTGGTTGTGAGGTTATGTGCATCTATTTATGTCGCATGTGTGTGTGTATCTGTGTCTTTCTGTGGTTTGAGAGCGCGCCTCCTCATCTGTGTGACGCTTCCCGACTTGGCCTCAGATCTCGCATGCACTTACTGCGCCAGGAGTGGCCTCTCTCTCAAACTGCACTCTTCAAGGCACAAAATGTTCATCCGAGGCACGCACACACTTAGAGCTTCAAGAACCCACTTGATGTGAGCGGTACGCTGTCCTTGATTGGTGCTGTGAGGCCACAACACTACACTGACTGAAGAGGACAAATGTAGCAGCTCAGAATGGCAAAAATGAATAATGTCAGCGAAGCAGTTTTCCAGCAGCTCGTGTGAATATTTCCTTAAGCTAGCTAGGAACATCTGTGTCTGTAAACAGGAAACAGTCCATCAGTCGCTTCAGTCTCCTACTGGTTTACTGAACTATACACCCCAGCCACTCTCTAAGAGAACAAAATGGATGCTCTGTTGAGGCAGTCTTTAAGGGCTCTGCGAGGCACAAATCTTTTCAGAAATATACAATGTCTTTGTTATTTTATTATAACCCAATAAGTGTGACAGGGAGCTTATTTTAGCTTCATAACCCTCGCTACCGATTGAGTGACTGCTACATACCACTGTCTTTGATCATGGCCTTTTTTTTGCAGTGGTGGCCAAAGTAGCTTTTCAATCAAAGGCAGCTAATCGGCATCCAAAGGTGAATATAACAGCCACATTAAATATTGACTTCACCGATAAAGCTCAGCCTGTTTGAAGTGAAACCCATGAGTGTTGGCTCCTAAGTGTTTCTTTAAAGGGTAATTAAAACAGTAACCCTCACAGATTAAGATAGTTCTGGTGATGAATATCTAAAACAGGCCTTCATATTTCAAATGATAGACAGTATTTCAGAAAGAACCTACGCAAAACTGATTGCATCCACCTTGTAACGTTGGCCTGCCTTTGCGGAAACAAATACTGAAGGTTCACACACAAGAACTGTACTAGAAGATGGTTTTACAAACAGCCATTGACAGAAATTAGCCTTGGGAACCGAACTTGCGTCAGAACGTTGTTTGTCTTCGCTCAACTAACAGATGATGTCAAAAAAGCTCAGGAACTACACTTACGCTAATGAGAATCAGACCTGCTGTGCTTTAGACCAGGGGCAAAACACACTGGTCATATGGCTGGGTTCTTAACGTCCTGCTTCAATTAACACTGACAAACACTGTGATGTCAGCTGTCTCAAAAAGGGCACATATGGTATTTGCAGAGAGGGCATGTACATCAGATGGAACAGGAAATTATCGGTGCATTTGTGGAAATGGGGGGGGGGGTTAATGTACTATTTGTGCTTGTATGTAACAGTGTGTGGTGTAATGTGTGATGTCATTAGCTGTTTATTTTGTTGTAACTATTTGTGTGTATGTGCGTATCAGCTGTGGGGATAAATTTGCGTTGCAGTTGAGTGGCTACTTCGCATCAGCGTTGAAGATGAGACATTAGACATGCACATCATCATCACCCTAACAGCTGGTGTCCGATGGAGCTCCGCAGGAATGAGGAAACCCACAGGGAACTGACCAGATGATACCCGACAGGGAAAGAAAGAGAGAAAGAGACAGGGAGAGAGGAATAAAATGACAAAGGATGCAGTGAGAGAATTAGTGACACAGAAATAGAAGAGAGGCAGAAAGAAAAAGATAGAGGGGAAGAGGACAGACAGATAGATAGACGATCAGAGATATCAGGAGAACAAGGGCCTAAAAATAAAATGACATCATATGAGTAATGACCATAGGCTAGTTATCTGAAATTGTCTCCAGAATAAACAAATTCAGTGCTTGAAGTCGGTAGCTGGAGCATGTTTTGACCTGTCTAATAGTTATTATTGTTTCAAACAAATCATACTGTAAAATTGGATAAAAATGTAAACTGCACCAAGACAACATGAGGAAAGAGAAAACAAAAGTATTCAGAGAGAGATTGTGTGTCTGCATTGTTACTTAAAGTACAGTCGAGTCAACAGTGAATTCTGAGGCACCGATGTTAGTGCATCCACTGTTTTCTGATGCTCCTAGCCATGCACCAAACAGTTCCAAATAAGTAGCCCATTTCATCCACACAATACTTTGGGGAAACAAGAGGGTCTGCAGACAGACTGAAGGACACGAGTGTGCCTGTTCTGCCGCATATCTCCATTCTACAATGACTCACTGCTCTCTTAGTCACTGTGCTGGCAGCCAGACCTCTTAGAAATATAGGAAACAGACAACTAATTCAATCGAGCAATTCCGCCGTCGTCACATCTTTTGTCTGCCGACACGCCACATGCAGTCGCCCCTAACCACAGCCGTGGTCACCGATCTGCATTTTAATTGCTTAATGGATTTCTTGCATTTCCATAATGTCGTGCTGTGTAGTCATGGCGACAGACACTTCAGTCCATCTATTACTGTGCAAGGGAAAAAATCATTCTGTTGAGATCCTCTTTATTAGCTGCCAATTAATGGATCGTTAAGCAACAATGAGTATTTGCTATCATTAATGAAATGAATGGCAAACTAGGTGCAATGAGTGTGAGTGGAAGCTATGAGATGAAATAGGAGCTACCAACAAGAACATAATAATGTCATTGGTCAGTTCTTGATCTTACTTCCAGATTCATGATGTTTGACTTGCCGTGTCATCTTATCTATCTCTGGGCCTGTCTCTCCTCTGCTTCTTCCTCTCCAATCCCTCTTGATGTTCCTGTCTGGTGTCTTAAGGACAGTCTCCAACTGGCCCTGAGTGACCCTGCTCTTAAAACAAGCCAACCATGTAGGGACATCACCACTGATCCTGCAGGTTAGTTGAGGAGCACTCTCCTGAAAGGACAGCAGGATCAGGATGAAGGCTGGAAGCAGCCAGTCCAACCCTGTTCCTCTATTTCTGGGCCTCAAAGATCGCTCTCCAATTAACCCTAATGCTCTTAACGCCACTGTTAACGTGCTAGCCTGGCTGATGATGTCAGAATTACGTAAGGTGTGCTGAATGGCCAGAGCCCGTGGCTCTGCAGGGGACAACACCTGAGGGCGAGGAACAGGACAAGTGACCCTGACACAGGATGGAGGGTGGGGGTGGGGTGGGTGGTGACGTGGGTCACACATCTGGTGCTATTACCGTATTATAAGACACGGTGTTTATTACAGCACCACAAGCTAGTTAATGAGAAATTATGACTGGAACATTAGAATGTGTATATATGTGTGTGTAGACATTGAAGGTTTTAGGGTAAACCAATAACACCATCTACAAAAAAAAACAAAAAACAGAATTGCTTTACCCAGGGCAAACAGCATTGATGGAGAAGCCAAGCCAGACATCCTTCAACTGTCCAATCTGCCATACCCCATACAGACTCATCTAGAGTCCATTGACTCTGTAATGAAGCATCCTCAGCCATTCCATTTACACTGACTCAGTGAACGCACAACATTAGACAGCCATTAATTCAGCCATTTCCTCTCTTGATAGACTCCCTAGGTCTGCTCACACAAAGCCCAGAGCTCCGGCCCTGCAGCGCATTAGGCTCAAGCACGTCGGCGAACTTGACTGCTGTTCACATGCATGCCCAAAGTCAGAGGCAGACTAATGGAGTGTGGGAATGTGCATCTGTGAACGTGCAGGGAACACGACCCACAAGACCACTGTTTACATAGGAATCACACGAGTCACAGGAGGCGCGCGTACACACACACACACATCCAGCCACACATGCACACACAGAAAGTGACAGACAGACGCGCACGCACGCATGCATGCACACACACACACACACACACAAATTAAAAGGCTGACCTAGACACTGATCAAAGACATTCAAGTTAAATTTGGTGAGCTTCATCAGGAATGGATTGATCCTGAGTTGAATTGTGCATGGATAACGTCACCATCATTCACAGTGCAATCACATGACTCAGTGGAAAACAGTCCAAACTTTCCCAATGCCAAGGTCATCAAAGTAAGGCTCTGGTCTTACTGGTGGTCTCTCTCACTTTTTTTCTGCGCTCACGCACACGTGTTCTCATTGTACACTCACAAACAGATCCATAGTACACACACACACACACACACACATATAAGCTCACACACACACACAAACACACACACACCAGCCTTGCTGTACTGTTGAAAGTTTAATCTCCCTCCCTCTGCATTGCAGGCTGTTTTAAACATTCAGCCCACATCCCATTCCTCAACATGAGCAGAGCAGCTGTGGTGGTTGAAACATGCTCATTGCTACTAATGTTGGTACAGTCACACATGAATGCTAATGCGCACCAGTAGAACGGAGCTTTAAATTAGCTCCTGAGCCAAAGCATTAGTGGATGACAGGTGCCAACCCCACTGATGCTTGGAGGGGTATCAGTACACCTGAGCCAACATGGGGATCTGTGACTGAACAGGGCAGTATTAGCGGCAGATTTAGCATTTAACCTTGGTGTATTGTGCATGTTGCGAATCCCAAAGCATTTCTGTTAGCCAAACCCCTATGTAAACATGTATCTGACTTGATGTTAATCAGTCCCCCAGTGCTGTGAGCTGGTGGTGTAGCTTCTGTGGGGTACTGAGAAAATGAGGCAGACATTCAGTGCAAACAAAGAGAAGATTTGCATGCTTATTAATCCACAGCAAATCCTCCATGTTTCTTTTCTAGTTGTGGCAGATGTCAAAATGAGAAGACAACAATTGAGAAGACAAATTTGTTTTCTGTTTTCTTTTGTGAAGATTAAGCTCCTTAGCCCTAACCATACTGGTAACTATGCATTTCTTTGTGCTTTACAAATAATTTAGCTGCAGCTAAATTGATCTCATTCAGACTGCAGGCCTGCAGGTAGAGAGACATCAACCTCACATGCACTTTGAGGAAGATAATTATGAGAAACTACATTTAAGATTTCATTTCTGAGGCAGTCCATTCATTAATGGCATGTTAATTTAAAATCATGTTTTGGCCTTGGAGCATCTCACTAATCAGTCTCCATTGAGTGAATGATGCAGCTATTACAGTACTTCTTTCCCTCTCCCCCTTAGCAAATAGCTGTTCCAAGATAACAAATTAGGCTGCACTACGGCATGCTTTCCCCCCTCCGACAATATGGTGCTATGATCAAAAGTCTGGAGCACAAATACATCTTATGGTAAAGTGAACAAATTGAGACTTGACAAACGGTCTTCCAGCCCCTGGTGCTTGTGTCCAAAGGCCCTTATCTGGGACTTGGGGGAAAAGACATCTTGTGCACATCTTACATAACAGACACAAGCCCTTATTTCTATCCTATCAGCCTGGCTTAGCTCTGTGTCCAGTGTTAATCCACCAGCACTTGAGATGGCCACAGACAGACAGAGAGAGAGATAAAGCACCAGATAAATGCATAGATAATGGAGAGTTAAACATGTGTTGATATAGAGTGAAACACCATGGGGTAAAAAAAGCCTTGTGCTGCCCTGTGGGGGGGTGCATTTGATTACCATACACTTCCTCACTTATGGAATCCTCCATAAGCCTTCCTGACATCATCCCAGCCACTGAATGAAACCAGAGTCTCCATTACTGCCTTTATGCTAGGAGCCATTAAAGGGAGCATTACTGCCCTGCTGTCATGAGCTCAATAGCCTGGGCCACTCAAGCCACCGCCTGCTGCGGCGTGAGCAACAACAACAACAACAACAACAACAACAACAACAACAACAAATACATTTCTAAGGGAGCAGCCCATTGGTAAATGCTCCATTTTGCTTTGGATGGTAAAAGGTAATTCTTTTCCTCATTCAGAGAAAAACAAATCTGGGAATACTGTGGCATGTTTCAGGGTGCACACGTTTTCTCTGACCTCTGAGGTTATGACACTGTCAGTCATTACTGTCATCAGCACCACTGACATTTGATAAGTTTGCTTTGCTGAGCTTTGTGAGTGTCCCTCTGTTTGTCTGGATGGATGACACTAGTATTAGATCTAAAGTGGGCAAAGCTCCTGGCATGCCTTCTATTTTCATAGGCCTTTCAGGGAAGCTTGTAAGTGACTGGCACAGCTCTGCCTGATGTCAAGACAGGCAGCAGTGAGATGTATATTTAGGAGTGCATCAGTAATTAAAGGTGAGGGATTTGTTGCATCTATGCTGGTGTCATCTTAGGATTCGGATCTCTCTTCCTTGTCCTTCACAAGGGCACCTCTTCAGAAAAGATCAAACATAACCTGCCAGTCTCTCAACCACTGAAACTTCTGTCACCACTGAAATACACTCTTTAATACATATCTTAAAATAACCGCTGATGACAATGAAATGAAATGTGTTCAATATATTTTCAACATCCCTCTGTTCTAAACAAAAAAGAAAAAATAATTGTAATTGAACAGATCCCATGCGAATTCTGTGCTATTTGAGGCCTATGGGATAAGAGTTGCCAATGTCTTAGGACCTATCAGCAGAAAGTTCCTATTTTTATACTTTTGGACTCTGCCATGTGAAAACACATCCAAAGGTGCCTCTTTGGAAGGCAATTCATTTTCTACATGTTTCAACTATCAGTCTTCACATTTTCAACTATCAATCTTCACATTTTCAACTATCAATCTTCACATTTTCAACTATCAGTCTTCACATTTTCAACTATCAGTCTTCACATTTTCAACTATCAATCTTCCTGTCCAGAACAACCCGAACTCTGTATCAGCTATCATGACGTTGTCATGTGTTTTATCGACTGTTATTCTCACTGTGAGTCTGTGACTTCTTGCACTAAAACACCCAAATCCAACCACATTAAATCCATCGTGTCTCATAAACTGTATATAGTACCAACTTCCAAGCCTCAGGCTTTGACATACTACATGACAGGAATAAATGCTGGCTGCCTATTCTATTCTTAGCCCTAGACTTAAGATGAGAGATTTACTATGTTGGGCATGTCCTCCTAAAACAATCCACCATAAATTAACTTTATCCCTGTACCATAACATAGAAACCGTCACTGCTAATACACACACACACACACACACACTTTTACACAACCATCTGACAACCAAATATTGCTTGTATGTGAAGTCATCCATAAAATGAGGACAAGCCTGGGAAGGCGAAACTGATCATCTTTTTTCTTTTCTCTTCACAGTGTGTCAGCCTGCCAAACATCAGCTTCCCGGGCAGCACATTGTTCCAGCACATTAAAGCTAAGGTAACAGTCTAGAGATAGAATAAAGCCCCACTAATAGAAGCAGAGCTCTCCAACATAGCATTATTAAAAATACATTGAATGAAAGAACTACACAATGCTGAACACATTATACTATCAAAACACCTGGAACACACACACACACACACACACACACACAGAGATAGAGAGAGAGAGAGAGATAGAGAGAGAGAACAATTTAGACCAAGACAAAGACAGTGAGTAAGCTCATCAGATCATCATATTGGGACATTATTTTCATTGTCTTTCCACCATTATCCATCAGTGAAAGAGAGTGATCTCTGTACAAAAGAACTTCAGCCAAGAGTCATTTAGTTGCGCCATCGACTAACGACCTAACGACCCCCACGCCTGGGTCCTGGGAGGTGGAGCTGACTGCTCTTGCTGTTGTCTGTGGTATAGGTGTGATGAAAGGTACAAAAAGTGTTGACCCTGACACACCATTCACAAAATAAACAGAAGCCTGTCTTAGCTAGCTGATGTTTTTGCAGTTTCCTTGTACACTCTCATTCTCTCTCTCTCTCTTTCTCTCTTCCTGAAACTTCTGCTTACTGTTTCCTTTCAGAGACAACAAACATGCACATGACTTCAAGCAACCAAGACAAAGCAAAGACAGTCTCTCCACACCTTATCAAAGTGTCCTCCTCACTCCAAAGTGAGGTCCTCTTCCTCGCTTCCCCTCTCTCTCACGCGCTCTTCCTCTTTCTCTCTCTCCCCTTCTCTCCTGCCCGGCACTTAGCTCTCTCCACGGCCCCACGCACTTTCCAAAGACACTGTCACAACAGGAAGACCCGTGGCTTAGCAGGCTCTTGGTCCCGCCCCTCTCGCGCTGTCTCACTCACCCACTCTGACACTCCTACATCTCTCGCTCCCTCTCTCTCTCTCTCCCCCCCCCCCTCTGTATCTCTAACATGAGTGCTTAACTCTCCCACATAGTCTCCTCTGTCCCAGGGGCCTGCCACTCCACTCCGCTCTCTCACTGCTTGCTGATCCCTGAGAGATGCTTGAAATTTTCCGATTTTTTTTCTTCTGCCTCTGCGTGTCCCCCCTGCCCCCCTCTGTCCACTTCCTGGGCCTCTAAACTCTCAGACTCGGCGTGAGTTTGGCCAGATCTCTGTGCCAGCACAGCACAGCACACATGGAGATTGTCTCCAGGGCAGAGATACTTCCCTATGCGCACATGCTCAAGGCTACACTGGCCAGCTTTTGTTGATGTAGCCAAAAGGAGCTGGAAAACAAGGAAGAAAGAGAGAAAAAAAAAAAACAAACACCCGTGCATGTGCGCTCTCTTTCTTTCTCGCTCTCCCACAGACACACACACATGAAACACATACACACACACACAAGACATACACGAGAGGGAGAAAAACATGGCTACTTCCTGTAACCTGAGCTGTGCTTCTGTGCTTGTCAGCCTGCAGTGTGCAGGAGCGGTCAGGAGGAGCATCCAGGTGTATGTGAGTGTGAGCATTCAGATAGACCTCTATAGATAGTTACTGCTTACGTAACACACTTAAGTCCTGTGTCACTCTCACTCTCACACTGTGGTCTCAGCTTTACCTCTTCTTCTTCTCTTACACACACACAACTGAACAAACTCACACACACACACAAAAGGCCGTCCTCTGCGCTGAGCAAACCTTACAAATAGGCGTTTCAGCCACATGTGGCCTGGTTGGCCAAGCTGTGGGTCATCGAGGCAGAACGGCTCTAAGGAAATGCAGAACAGCCAGGTCGGGTGAGCTGAGTGGCTCGGATGTCACTGAATGTCGCTGGTCTCACTTCCTGCCTGTACCAGCATCAAGGGGAAAGAGGGGAAGAGAAGCGTGCAGGCGATGACAAAACGAAAAGGGCAAGTCGCGTTTAAGGCTCTTCTCTCCTCCAGCACTAAACAAGCACTCTTCCGCTCAGAGTGTTTCCCGTTTCCCGTGTGTGTGTTCCAGGCCAGGTTCAGAGCCCGAGGGGGGCTCATCCACAGTGAGGGACTCCCAGGTAGTCTCAGGGCATGAAGCACACAGAGGAGAGCTGGCAGCTTGACATTCCCAAATGTTTGATTCCTAAATACTGCAGATCCTCACGCATCCCCTTATGCAGTACAGTCTCATTTCTCTCTCTCTCTCTCTCTCTCTCTGTCTTTTTTATCTTTCTCTGTCTTTCTGTCTTTGGTCTCTCCATTGTTCTACTGCATGGAATCATTCTGCAGTAGCTTTGCAGTGTTTGTAATACCAAAGGGACTCAGACAAAACCTGAAAACATAAAAACAACAGCAAAAAAAAACAAACAAAACAACAAACATGCACAGGAAAAAGAAACAGTTCCAAAGCAAGAAAAAGGCTTACCTGAGAGAAGCTGAAAGTGTAGGGTTGTGGTAATGAATGACTCAACAGTCCATCACCTGGTAAGTCCCCAAGCAAAGAGCAGGTTGCAGCCCCAGACCCTTCAGGTGTTGAGGGAGAGGAGTGGAGTGGAGAGCGGAGGAAGATGAAGAGCAACAGGTAGCAGGAGCGACTCTCTCTCAGGCACCGGTAGCTCCAACTCAAAACTCTACAAGAGTCTCCTCAAGCCTTAAGCCCTCAGCTTAGCTCTCAGCACCAAACTGCCTCCCCCAATGACGTCAAAGTCTCAGGTCACATGGTCTCCTGAAAAGCCTATGCGAGCCAGCGTTGCCCTGGCAACAGGAACTCGGCGGCTGCAGAGCAGTTTCGGTGGGTGGTCTGTTGGTCTCTGCTCACTTTTCAATAAATGCCAACAAACAAACAAATGAATTAATAAACTCACTAGAAATTGGTGCATGCTCAGGTGTGTTAAATAGGCCATGCAAGTTTCATTTAAAAGTGGTGATTTTCTAATTTTTAGTTTGACTTGACTTGTCTGTACAGTGTTAAAAAGTGCAATTTCATTCATTCAATTTGGATTACTCTCTACAGGAGAGAAAATTAAAGTGGTTCAATTTCACATTCTTTTAAGGCCACTTTCCACAACGTAGGACAAACAGCATAATCATCACCTGTGCCAGGCTGCTTGCAGGCAGCAGATGTCAAGACTCACATTGAAGAGCATGCTTTACTAAAGAGATTAGGCCAATCAAAGCCTGCTCCCATTAGCCTCCAAACAGAGGACAGTTTTTCTTAATGGCTAAAAGAACCTCATCTCACTCAGGCTCTGCTGAGTCAGGCTGACCCAGGGTTTGAAATATTAAATTCAGCAACACACATGTTAGAAATGATATAAAATATTTTGTGAAAACATTTCTTAAAACATTTCTCTCATCAATGATTTATACATTTTAGAATCACAATGGGACAAAATAGCACTTGTTTTAGCTGTTGCATTTCCTAACCTTCAACTAAAGAAACAGCATGCATTAATGTAACGTTGTCTCGTCTCACTATGTACTGTGTATATGGCTGAAACGACAATAAAAACCTACTTGACTTGACTTGACTAATGTACATACAGGCCTTTATTTCAATAAGGGCTTCATTGCAAAGAGGAAAGATTAACATGAAATTACTTGAAACAAGCATGTATTGATTGAACTGATGTTAATGTAGACAAAACACATGCATTTATTGATCTGCTCGAGGGCACCCAGGTCAAACCTGTCAATTAGACATTTTCTAAATGGCCGATGCACATTTGCCTGTGTTATCTGCCATGAGATAGATGAGCAAGAACGTGCAAGAATGTGCAAACATGGAGCCCCCTTCCCTTCCCCCTCTCAAAACTGCAACAGCAGAGGTCTGGGCTATGAGAAAGATCAACATTATCTTAAGCATCACACTTGACGGCGTGCTGCTGGGGATTTCACATTGTCATCATTCCCTGGCCGTCCTCTGGGATGACATAAGAGAGTGTAGTAGCAGCTCAGGTTGCAGATGTCACCTCAGCATGTAAATCCCTTCATGCTGGCAGCTGCCAGCCACAGACACCCTCCACAGCGCCAAGGCCGTCTCACAGCTCAGCATGTGCTTCCTCAAGCCTCACCCGGGCGCCTCCTCACCGCCCATCTGCTTTCATTGAAGAAAACACACACACACATACACACACACACACACACGCAGAGGGCTGAGCCAGAGTGGACAGCGACGCCCATTTGAGCTCTCCCGTCTGGAGAGGAGCGGACCTGCTGCCACCCAAGGGCCCAAGAGGCTTTGGACGACGCCCGCTCGCTCACTCCCTCGACCCTGCCTAATCCTGCTGCGCATCTCCACACGGGTGCTATCATTAGAGAGCCAAGGCTTTGGAGGGCCTAATTAGCACTGTGCTGCAGGCCACACACACACACACACACACACACACACACACACACACACACACACACACCGTGTGTTGGATGTGGAGCTGGGACAGCTAATAGGGCTCGCTCTCTGCTTATGTGTTACCTAACGCGCTAATGGAGCAAGGCCTGTGTGCTAGTGCTGCGTGATGGTAGGGCTATTTCAGTCGGCTCAAGCAGCTCCTTCTATAGAGTCAACACACAACTCCAATCAGCACCCACCCTCACCAGGGGAGTTCAATAGGCATGCATGCGTGTGTTTGTGTGAGAGAGTGATATGTATGGATGCCTGTTGGACCTCATGAAGACTAAACTTGGCGGTGCAGCTGTGTGTGGGATGGAGAGGGATGTCCTGTCAGTCCCACCTGAGGGAACCCTTCAGTCCAGACACAGTCCTATGCTGAGCCCCTCTCACCATAGAAGATGGCCTGCTTCACATGTAGTGCATGCTGCTTCCCCTATTAATTAGATGTGTGCAGTGTGATTCCACATTTCTAGTGTGTTCTTTTAAACCAGCATGCTAGTTAGCAGAGAATATTGTCTCTACTGACTTCCTTTTAATTATTTATGACTTTGCAGTAAATTTATTACAAATTGGTAGCAGTAGTTAATTTTGGCCTCTCTGTCTCAGCAGATGTTCTATACTGTCTGTTGCATGGGTCAGCCACTCACATGTCCCTTATTAGACTCTGCATGCCGTCAACCTGGCATGCTGGCCTGCATGGGTCAACCACTTTAACTCAGGTTATGTTCAACCTCATCCACAACTATGCATCCAACAGTACGATGCTGCAGTGTCTGCTGCTGGCTCTTTGGTCTTGATTACTGTGCATGAAAGATTACATGTGTATCAGAACATCCCTCTGGATGACAGCGCTCTGACATATCACTAAAAGACTAATGGAGAGCAAACATGCATGAGGGTGTTGACGCCTTGATTTACAATGCATGGTATCATTAGATCAGTCACTGAGAAAAAAAGACAAGTCATGTGCCATGCTTATGTTCCCAGGCATGAAATGGGCAAATGCAGACATGTAAGCACCAAAATACACATACATTCAGTAATCTCCCTACTTTATATTTAGTTCTTTATCCATTTGGTCATGTGGAAAAAATCTGCCGACTTCCAGTTAATCATTTTTAGTGCGTCACTGTGGCCACCAGAAAATATGTGGCAAGCCCTCTAACACTGCACTGGCACAAAGCTAACATGCATACTTTTGACCATGGGACCATCGGAGAATGCTCTAGAAGAACTTGTATGGTTGTAAGACAGCAGTGAGATGAAAGCTGACCAAAGCCTCCCCGTGTGTGTGTGAGAGAGAGAGATTGAGAGAGGGAGAGAGAAAGAACAGCTTGGAGTTGTCCTGTGGGGAATGCGTCACTGACAGAAGACTCTCTGTACAGCTTACTGGATTAAGTGGTATGATCTGAGTGTGTGAATGTACTGTGTGTGTGTGTGTGTGTGTGTGTGTGTGTGCGTGTGTGTAGAAAGGTTATTCAGGACCGGAGCATATCATTGAGGAAGGTACAGCAGGACTGAGTAGGCTGCTTAAAGCTTCTGGCTACTCGGCCTTGATTGCACTTGGAGGGTGTGTGTGGGGGTATGCATGTGTAAACACCAGTTAACACTCGTTGTGTGTGTTCATATGTTCTGTCCATAAAGAGTGTGTTAGAGTTATGTGTATGTGCATGGGTGTGCGTGAGCAGCAAGTGACAGTGGGCTTGTGTGTGTGTGTGTGAGAAAGTGTGTGGATCTGTGGGAGTGTTTGTGTATGACTTGTCACCTGCTTCCCTCAGTGAAAGCCCCTGTTGACAGCTCTGTCCACAGCTGTGGGCCAGGTTACACCTCCACAGAGCAGCCCTTCATTAAGCTGCATTTCTACACATTACAGGCAGCATGCAGCCTGCCGGATTCTCAGCTCAGGAATGGGCTTCACACACAACTTCACACACAACTTCCCCGCTTGGCAGTTATTTTCATGCTATATCTAAATGCTGCACGCACATTTACATAGAAGAGTGTTCATATCCCATTGATAAGGCACAAGAGGACGTTGTGTGCAATGTAGTGACAGATTTGAACTTTGGCATTAGAACTTAAATACTTGCTGAAATATTGATGACTGGGTAACTGGGTAAAAGTCAGTGAGCTGCACATTGACTTTGCGCTGTGCTAAAATGTTGTGCTTCCAAAGGGTGTTTTATCTAAAGTACATCCTTAAGGCTCGATCAAGCAGCTGCTTCTCTTCATCCTCAGTGCTAAAGGTCTCCAATGATGTCATCCCTTCTTATGACTCAAGCATTAGAGACGTAGATGAGTGTGCTGTGTCCCATCACGCTTCCAGGTGATGGGTGCCGGTTCATTGATTTATTTATTTAAAGTGACCATCTGTCCCACTTTATGTTGTACTGGGCAGCAAACATAGGCCTAGGCCTATTGGTCAAAAGAAAATTCATTGGTTTGGGCTCGGTAGAACACAGTGTCTGTTGTTATGTTAGACAGGCTTCAATTTAGGTTAACGAACAGTGTGACCGTGTCTGTCCCATTTTGTCCCATGAAAATAAGCTTACTGTCCCACTTTTTGCTCATGTGGAGGTGGTCACCCTATTTGAATATCGCTACTTCAAATAGGATGTATGCAAAATCAAATCCATCACCAAAACACAAGTGCGGCAAAAATGTGGAAACCGTATGAGCTCTGATCCACATCTCTCATGTCAAGACTCAACAGCAGTGACTCACTACTGCAGGGTCAGGCTGATATACACCTATATCAGTTGCACTTTAACTAACAATCTCTCATCATTGCTGAGCTGCTGAATGGCAGTTTGTAATATCCATTGCTCCCATGCAGATGCTTCCTAGCTGATGGCAGACTAAGTGCACATCATCTACTTTATAATCACACATAATCACTTAAGACCATCAGATTATGAATGACCATAACCCCTGCATGTACATTTTCATGACCTAATGTGCTCATGTGTTTCCACGGCCATGCAATCCCTCACAGCCCAACATGGGACACTTAGAGTGGGAAGGTCTATCATTAATTCCTGGTGGTCAGCGGATGTCCTATAGCATGTTTAAATGGCAGATTACTATGAGACAAGATGCTCAGTATTATGTGTGTTGCTGCATGTTTCTTTTTCAACATACTTACAAATGGCACTCGAGGAGAGTCTGTGTGTTGCAAATGTTTTCTTCACTAAATGCTGATTTAAAATCTACCTGGATAGTTCCAACCAAATAGCAGGCCAAAAGGCCAAAAAAGCAATCTAGAGCCGAAAAAAGAAAACAGATCCTGACTGGAAAGGCCAAGAAAATGTGGAACACAACCTGCAGTTTCTCACCCTAGACTTCCATAGCCTCTGTGTTCCTTTCAGTCTCATAAGACCCCTGCTAGGTGAAGTACCAGCAAAGGTCTCTCTCACACACAAACTATTTTGAGATGTTGTTTAGACAGTGACCCTTCAGTCATTGAAGCAAGCGCTGTTCACCTTGGAGGAATTTATTGCAGAGCTGTGTGTGTGTGCCTCAGGATTTCACACACTTTCAAATCAACTGCCAGGTGCATGCTGTTTGCCTTGTTTCACAAGAGATCAATAGTGTATTTTGCCATTTGATCTGTAGAAAAATAATTTTTATTTTTCTCTCTCTCTGTCTCTCTCTCTGAGGAGCTAGCTAGCTTCTTATTGGATAGGGCCATACCAGCGCAGCCTTGACTGGTGCCATGGTGAGTGGCATGTGAGTCAGAGCTTTGCCAAACAGAGGCTTCTGCTGACTCACAGGCGGCTCCCTGTGAGCTGTGCTGGCAAACAGGGCTGAGCCCCTATGGGCCTTGAACCCTGGCCTGGCCCTGTCTCAGTGCACACACCAGAGCATGATGGGAAGGGCCGGACCAGGACGGGAACTTTTGGTGCTGAGCCCAGAGGTCATCAGCTAAGGTGCTCAGAGTAACCATGGTGATGCAACACCGAGAAAGCCTCCAGCAAGGTGCTAATTACTGATTGGTTAATCTCCCTCATACACAACACAACAACACACAATGCATGTTATTTGCGTACCCACAATTCCAACATTATTCACTCTCTTCTAAACATGCACATGCAGGCCGTGCATCCTTGCCATGCATGCATGTACTTACACGTATATTCACATGTTACACACACACAAACACATTCTGTCACAGACACATTCTGCATGCATCTAGATCTCTCTCTTCCACTTCATACTTATTGTATTGTAAACACACACATTCCCTATAACACACCAATTCCAGCACAGATTTGCATCAATTGCAGCGATTCAGTCATCTGCTCTGTACACACATGCACATCCCTCACAGAGCTCTGACAAAATAACACTTGGCATCTGCTCCCAAAGGTGCTCCTCAGAGAGGACCTGCCAGCCCAGAGGCAAGAGGTGCACGTTGGGCCAGCTAATGTGATGCCACGAAAATGCCACTTCCCTTGGCTCTCCGTGTGCCCGCCTGCCCCTCCCAGCCCCACGCCACCCTGCCCTGTCCAGGCATTCTCACACCTCCACATTTACCACGAGATCAGAGAGGAAGTACGCAAGGACAGGTTTGCCTCTTGCAGGCCTTGGCCATCCTGGGAGGTGACATTATTAACAGGGCCCTACCCAGCTGTCCTCTCCCAGACACAGTAAATACAGTATCTCCATCTGACCTCCAAAGACTCAGCAACTTACAAATAGAACTGATATTACTTCAGAAACACTTTGGCACACCCATATACACACACACACACACAAACAAATCACATGACATGTAGTAAGAATTACACTGAGGACACATTTATAGTCCAACACTTTAACCAGCAAATTTAGACATTGTAACTATAGTATTAGCCCAACAAAGTCAGATTTCACTTGAGCAATGAGCAGTGAGCAGTCAGCAGTCAGTTTCGCCAGTTTGGTCACCACAGACTCCCCAATTGCTTCCCAAACTGAGTTAGATGTAATTAAATTTTGCTATTTGCTATTAAACAAATAAAATGATCAATTATGTTTTGTCAGATCATGAAACTATAAATGAGAGAATGCAGTGAATGCAGAACAGTGAATGTAGTTGGAAAACAAAGCTTCAGTTTGTTCCCTTTAAGCACCTACTGAATTTACCACCAAACCCTAAAGGTTTTAGTGTTGAATAAATTGGGGAGGAGTCTGTGCATAATGTATACCACAGCCACCCTAAATGGAAAACTCCTATTGCCTGCATGGTGTGGTTAATGCTGTGTAGTTAGAAGGAAAACTGTCAAAATCCAGCCCAAGTATTTGAGATTTTTACATGTATGCCATTAGGACCCTTAGGACCTGTAGTGTATTTCTGGATGAGAACATTGAATGTGAGTGGTCAAAGCTTTTATTGCCATATTTTTACAAGATGGAGATTTCAGAGGTTGTGACAACTTCAAATAGAACGTTCAGCTGGCAACATCCTAATGTTGAAACAAGACTTAGTGTGCATTTAATGCATTTTGGCATGTGATAGGAAGGAAAATATACCATATGTTGTCTAAAAGCACAAACCTTCACCATGTCATATAACATGTGTTTAGAATTTTCCACATTCCTTCATACTTTGTTGTACCACAATGTATGCATAGTACTATACTGAATACAAGTTAAAGAGGTGTCCAGCTGATTCCTTTTGGCTTGTCTAGTATGGGAAAACTGAATCCTCATGATATCATGTATCATCAGATGGACATGACCCACCTCACTCCATTCATTGTTAGGTTGGGACCTACATAGCCCAGGATAGTCCCTCCATTAACATTTGGAATGGACAAGATAAAAGATATTTGTACCTGGTTCCGCTGCTTTACTCGCTAGAGTGATAAAAGCAGCTCTCTCTGATTCAGCTCCTAGACAGGTGAGCCGTCTGTTGATATGGAATCTCACTAATAAATGGATGGCATAGGGGGCACTGTGTATGAGTATGTTTGTGCGTGTGTGTGTTTGCATCTCAATCCTTTAGTCAAAACAGAATGCACAAACAGGACTCTGAGACCACACCAGTGCTGACGTGTGAAACATATTGCTGATTTTGAAAAAAAAATATATATCATGATGTTGTTGAGAGTTATTTTCTCTCAAAGTCTTATTCATTTCTAGCTCAAGAATGTTGACCTTTACGGCAGTGCCCTCTGTCTCACTGTCAGTTCACTTTAATAAAGGTTTTAATACAAATAGTTCAACAGTTCAAATGGCATCATAAAATGGTCTCAGTGCATTCACACATATATGAAGCTGCTCCCTCAGGTATTATCACTACTCCCCAGTAGGCCTACTTTGTCCTCACAGACAAAACCAGGCCTTCTTCTCAAGTACATGATCAATGTTGCCCCCCAGTGGTGGATTTTAAACCTAATGAACAGTCCTTCGATGATTGTGCTGAACATGAAAGATTTTTGTAGGTTTTTCTGTGGTCAGACAAGCTCAAATGTTCATCTAAAAGGATTGATGACCCAGGCATAAGGAAGGCCTTGTGTCTGAGCCTGCCAGTTCTGTCGTTTTTTCTTGTTTTTCTCTGAGAGGAAGTAGGCACCACTGATGTGATGTTAAAAGTGAGGACTGTTTTAAATAGTTATGTTATTAGAATGACCTGTTTTACAAACAGCAAACTGAGTTGTATTGATGAACACTATACATCTAAGATATCAGATAACCGTTAGATATCAGATAACAGTTAGCTATCTTTTACATCTAAGATATCAGAAAGTTTCATCACCAAAATCTCAGAGGAAACACTATCAAACTATTTTAAAATGGACTCTGTATCTTAGTGAGGGACAGTAGGGCTCCTTGGCTAATTAGATGTGTTGCAGCATGTTGCAGAAAGAAACATTTTGCAAAAGCATGACAGCAATCAATTGCTCATTCGACATAGAAATCGGCTAAGTGTACGGAAGAACGGAAAAACAAATATGACGTGTGTCTGTAAGGTCTCGCCTCACTGGATGATATTTCCCAGTTTGCCTAATTGTTTACACTGAGTGACTTAGTGGTCTTAGTGGCCTTTTATTGTCATATAACACAAAAGTTAAAGACCTCGGGGTAATTATTGACCAGGACCTCCCTCTAAATAGTCATGTAAAACACATTTCAAAAATATATATTTCTTCCACCTACGAAATATCGCTAAGGTTAGAAAGTTTCTATCCTTTGAGGACGATGAAAAACGAATACATGCATTTATTACCTCCACGCTTGATTATTCTGGGTGTAGTAATACCTGTATCAGAAACCCAAAGCTAATACAAAATGTCTTGGTCCGAACACTCACTATGACTAAAAATATGAACACATGTCTCCTATCCTTGCTTCCTTACATTGGCTCCCTATTAAAATTAGAATCGCTTTTAAAATACCCCTCCTAACCTACAAAGCCCTCAATGGCCGTGCTCCAACATATATTACAGACCTGTCCCTTACCACCCTCCTAGAACCCTAAAATCCCAAAATACTGGTCTTGTAATCCCGAGAATATCAAAATATACGATAGGAAGAAGAGCCTATTGCTACCGTGTACCCCTCTTGTGGAATAATCCCTAGGCTATAAATAATCCTTGATAACAACCTATGGACTGACTACCATATAATCTTATGGGATAATACTCTGGAACTATTATGATCATTAGCTAAAACCATGGACAACTTTCAAGTATCACGGTTACTACTGATTGTACTTTTCCTGCGTGACCCCTGGCAGTTGGGTTAGCCCCTTGAGTCGTGGATCTGCCCAAGGTTTCTTCCTAGACTAATTTAACATAAGAGAGTTTTTCCTTGCCCCTGTTGCTCTTGGGTGCTCCTTCTGAAACGCCATGAGACAATACTATTGTAAAAGGCGCTGTATAAATAAAATTGAATTGAATTTGAACTGAACTGAATTGAACATCCGATTCTCTCAGAGATGCGTCTGGTCCCGTTACGGCAAAGATCTTTGATTAACCCGCTTGGGTAAGCCAACAGTTAGCTATCTTTTACACGTGTGTAATCTTTGCAGCGCCGCATCACCAAGCCGGCCTAAAACAGCTACAGTGTAGCGAGAAATAAGTTGATTAATCGATACGGAATTAATATATACAATAAGTCTCGTTTCTGTTGGTTAAATGGTTTCGTATTTAGGTTTTTTGCATTTAAACTTTTTGAATTTATATGTACATATTCCTTCAGGCATATCGAAAGAAGTACACTTTTTCTAGGCGAAGGACCATAAGGACCTCAGGTTTTGAACGATTTGAAGTGAAAGCAAAAATCACGCCTGTGGTTCATTTTAGTATTTTAGTACTTTTGGAGATATTATTTTTCAAAAAGGTAGTTATAGTGAACTACCTGAAAATGTTTGTGCCGACTGACGAAACGCCACCTTCCTTTAAAGGCTACACTTTGATACTGGTTTGTTTGTTTTTTATTAACGTTATAATATGGTTGAATCACTCTGCCCCTGTCATGAGAGTTGGTCGAAGGCGGTGTGTTTAACATCGGTCTAAACATGTTATTTATTTTTCATTTTTTAAACAGCCAGCAGTGTCAGTGGGAAATGTTGGGCAGCTTGCGGCAGACCTCATCATATCAACGCTTCAGTTACAGAAGCTTGGTTATTTTCACTCCGACTGCCTTATCCCGATGATAGGGAACAACCCATTTGCGACTTCAGCAGAGAACGCTACAGATTTGAGCACTAACGCGGAAGGTAACGTATTAGCTGACAGTTTACTTGAGGAACTTAACGTAATTGTATTTGACAGTGAGAAAAGAGACTAGTGATAATTGTTGACCAGTACGCTTTGTTTCTTCTTATCCAGTATACTCTTCCAAAGATAAGAAACTCGCTGTGCTCCAGATAAGGGCACCTGTCCTGCAGGTTCGGGTAGCTTATTTTGTCTTTTCATCAGGAACACTGTAGTTTGCCTCAGTTTGACCTCCTACGAGTCGTAAATCTCTGACTGTGTTTGTCTCGTAGACAAAAATCAAACAATTCCGGAAAAGCATTGTGTCCTGGATAAAAGCAAGTGGATTCAGCAAAACAATTTTGCTGTCAAGTTGCCATGCATATCAAAGGGATGACCAACAGCTTGAAGGGTAAGTCAAGCAAGTGAATCAGTCCCAGATTATCATAATGTATTTTAGGACACCATTTTCTTTTTACCCTTAAAACCTATATTGGTGGTCAGATTGTAGTGAAAAGTCTGGCCTTTCAAATCCCTGACATTGTGAAAACGTTTTTTCTGCAAATCTAAATCTGTCAGATATTGAAAGTAAGTTGCATTGAAATTTTGACAAGTTATTCATAGTATGACTGTGGGCTAGCCAACCCACACTGATAACAGAATGGGGCCCACACAAGTATGCTTGTTTCAAGGGTGTAGGCTTAATCGCTCACCTGTGGGGACTCAGTGGGGTTGATTTCACAGTTTTGAGTGGTAAGTTCTGTTACTGCAAGTGCAGAACTAGATAAGGACCTGATGGATAGTTGGTAAATTGTGTCTTTGTGTAGGTCATGCACACATTAGCCCAGGAAATTTAAACCCCATAGGTCAAGTTCACCTGGAACTTGTGTGACCAGAAGTACATGGCAGGCCACTGGACTGAATAATATATGTTCCTAGTATCAGTATATTCATGTTTTGGTGGTTCTCATGTTCCTTCCCTGGCCCGGCCCCTACAGCACCCCTCTGCGGTATCTGCTGAGTCCAGCACTGCAGCCAGAGGTGGGCCAGAGACTGAAGGAGCTAGAGTGGAAGGAGATGGAGAAGGTGTGTGCCTTTCCTGGCATCAGCGACTCTGAGCAGAGGCTCTACATCCCTGGAGGTGGCATCACCAAGGGCCTCTACACAGACTGGTAGGACCACATAGCACATCATTTAGCTCAAATATAATAACGAGAAACTGACAATGACTGTTGAAACTTTGCTGATTCATTTGGTATATTTAAAATGGCACAAAGCATGTCTTACATTTTTTTGGTGGTAAATGATCACATGAAGGAAGAACAAGCAAGCCATCATTCCAGTCAGGTTTAGACAAACACTTAGCATGTTTGTCTTAAAGTTCTAATTTGTACTCGAATCAGCATTAATATGAATGCATCTGTTGGAATTGATAGGAAAAGCTCAATGTAATATAACTGTATATGCTCTATGGGTAAAGTTGTGATGAGACGTTTAGACAATAAGATATTTATGGTAATGATGAGTATACCATCCTGCTACTGTCTTTGTATTCAGCTGCAATGAAGACATCCCTATGGCAGTAGTGTTGATTTTCTGCTCAGAAGGAGACAACATCCCTGATGCCTATGCCTTGGGAAATTACCTTAATGACTGGCTCCAGCTACTCAGCAAACCTGTAAGTAGTGCTTATCTGCATGCACTCAGTCAGTCTGTTGTTCACAGCATGGCTAACCACAGGGTCTCTCAGTAGTACGTGCTTGACTGAGTCACTGCATACCATTAGCCTGCATGATAATGATGGTATCATGAACTAAATTAGCTACATGATAATGATGGCATCATCAAGTGCCGTCAGCACAGGTATCAAAAGGCGCACACTTCTTATGGAAAACATTTCTGAAAAAACTATTGCCATTCATTTGTGTATATTAAATTTATGTATGATGCATACATGTTGCTCCCCACTTGCGTCAGCATTTGTCACAAATGAGAAGTGAAGGTAGAGTATGTGCAACTATTGTGTGGCACAAAGAGAGGTGACCCAGGTGTGGGTGCTTGTTGATTGGACGGCTAGAGAAGTAAAGGATGCCATCTCTCTTCCAGGCCCAAGGCTCACCTCAGTGGAATGTCCCTCCATCCTGGAAACTGCTGTTCGGCAGCGGTGTTCCACCGGCAATATTCTGAGACTCAACTTGAGAAATGGACTCCTCTGTACCTTATATGCAAACACAGATACCCATCACTTCTGATAATCTGCACCACATTAGACACTCCTCTGGGAAATCTGGAGAACCATTTAGAGATGAAAACATTGAAACCCCCCCTCCCCCGAGTCTTGGAACTGAGGAGTGACAGAGTGCACCTTCTGCTGCTCTGCTCTGCCTCGCCCTCGCTCATTCTGAGAAGCATATCTTGGTCTTGAGCAATGGCTTGTTGTCTGGAAGACTGCCTATGCTAATCCGCTGACAGTAACACAGCTGGCAGGATGCCCTGGCTTCTTCCTGTTACTACAAGCCCTCTGTAAAAATGAGAGTAAAACATGGCTTTAAATCCAGAGATTAAATGTCACTGTGCAGTGTGTTAGGAAGGTACATGTCTTATCTTGGGGAAAAGGCACCATTTCTCAGCCTCCATTATTTGGTTATGGTTACATAAACAAACCAACGTAAACTTACTGTTTAGAAACTAAAGGATGCCAGTTTTATTTGTTGGTTATAGTCTCATAATGAAATGTAAGACTTCATTCAAATTTCATTCAAAGGGCAACTGATTATGGGTACAATGTTTGTGTTTCCATACAATAACAGTGTTTCCCATGATTTTATACAATTCAAAATACTTTGTGTTTTTTACACCTTTAAAAGTACACTATGTACACAAATGAAAGCATTCCTGACGCAAGACGGGTACTAGGTAATGTCCCGAGTAGACTGCACTTACAGACCCTCGACATGATTGGAAATTTCAAGTAATTTCTTATAAAAAATAGAACATTTCATCTTGCCTTTGAAAAACGTTGTCTAAAAATACAAGTACATATGTATATATATATTTATATATCAAAAGCGTAACAAGCTGTCAATACATTGGCCTAGTTCAGTTCTTTTGCTGTTTTTCTCTCCAAGGTAACAAAAGAAGAGCAGGTTTGAGAAAAACAAAAAAAAATATCAAACTGAAAGACATTGTAAAAACAACCCAAAGCAGTCCAACTATGATGATCGTGCTGGTGTGTTCATGTCCTAACGCTTGTCGCTCCAAAAAGGACGTCCATGTTTATGCTGTAAACAGTTTCTGTTTTGTGGGGAGGCATGTGGGTGGAGTTGGAGGTGACGAGGAAGAGGAAGATGTAGATGAAGATTAGGACTGCAGATCCCTGCTGATGTTGCCATGGAATCAGGCATCACTAGTCCTTGCCCTGTCAGAAACCCAAATACAGCCCAAGTTTAGCCTGTGGCAAATGGTATTCTGCAGTAAGCCGTAATGGTCAAAGAGGTGTTAGTCAGAGAATGAGAATGGCCCTGACATTGGATGTATACAAATCCAAACAGCATGTTTCAGGTGCCTCTGCTTGAAGTGATTAAAAATGAAAAGAAAATCCTTAATGTGCTGAATCAGGTGCACTAAAGCTAATGCACCTGAGACACCTAAATGCATGCAGGGAAGATTCCAAGAGCTGGACTGAAACGTGGCCCTCCACATCATTACACAAGATACACACACAAGCATTAAATGACTGCTTCTCAATCCCAAATCTAGGAATACAGCTCAACTGAGGCGGGGCTCCACACAGCACAGACATTGCAAATGGTCCAATTCTAAGTGCTAGGAGACTAGGAGGACATGCATAACCTTCTCAATAAAGACAAGTAACAGCAGACACAAATGCATCTTAACACAGTAAGGCTCCAATTACACGTGCTAAACCTACAGCTAGGGCTTTGACTTGCACACTCATCTTTGATAGCTTAGTCCAAGTCAGGCTGTCCATGTGACTTTTCTTCACTGAGAATTCCAGGTGGAGCTCAATAAGGGACCATTTGAATACAGCAAACCCCTCAGTCATAGACCATCTCTTAAATCCTTACTTTTCCAGCAGAGGCAACGACCACACATCTTTAGACAGAAATCACACACCATGCTGCCAACTAGGGGTGTAATGACTTGAAAAAAGCACCGACATTTCAAATGAGAATGATGGTGTTCTCAGATTAAAACAGACATGTCAAACTTTTTGCATGTATTCACACCCCCTTAACCCTCACAGAAGGTCCAAAGCTTAGCCTAAATTAGTCAAACTTGGACAAGGATGCAGAAATAAAAAGAACTTGCTTTAAACTGGTTGCCACATGCAAGGTCCAGTGAAAGAGTTACATTTCTCTAGGGATCAGTCGAGTCTAGTTGATCTACTATTCATTCTTATTGGAGTACAAGGTTATGGGGCATAATTAACAGGCTAGAATGTGGTGGAGTGGTGTAGAATTGCTACCGCACCATGAACATCAGCTTGAATCGGATATCTTCTAATTCAACTTTCAATATAAATTGGACATCTAAATCCTAATCTACAACTTTATTTTTTGAAAGAATTTTTCCATCCCTTAGCAGAGTGACAGTTATAGAATTAACTGAATTTTTCAAACTTTCAGCTAGGTATCCATCAAATATAATATTTTTTTGCCTATTAATGAGTAACAAGTGACAACTTGTTTAAAATAAATTAAGAGTTAAACCGTTTCAGTGATATAAGGGACAGGATGTGGGTTTAAAACTTGGGGCTGTCAAGGTAAAATGTAACCAAAACACGTAACCATATATTAATACATAACATAAACCCATTTCCACTAATTTTACTGCCATTTGGTGACGACTTGGCATAGAAACATTTTTAGTACATGTTTACAGCAAACTTTCTGAATCAAGACTTTTGGAGTTGGAACAAAAAGTAAAAGCTTCTGCATCATTACACCCCTACTGCCAATGTGAAGTACAACAGCCGAAGCCCAACACACACAGAGAAGCAACACATGGGCACGGCACAAGAAAAGCAAACACACAAACCACACGCCAACAACCTTTCGCTCACGTACAGCTCTGGGTGGCCCAGGCAAAACCAGGGGCCAACTGCTCCTCATAAATAATCTTCAAGACGCTAGTGTTAAAGGGCACCCAACAGGACCTCTCCCCCTGTCTCTGTGTCATGTACAGCAAATGCAGGCCAGACTGTTTGGAGGAACAACAAGGCAGAGGTTTGCAAAGCTCAAGAATAAAGGAACACAGACGGAAGGAACCTTCCCCTCAAAAATAACATCCAATTTCAAAATACAAAATGTTGTCCATAAAATCTGCAGTCTTACAACTGACCCAGATGTTAAACTTACTGATCTGAAAGCTGAAAAAATATATTGCAGTTATTGCAATAGAACAGATGTTCTACATTCACAGGGACGAAATTTTGAAGGCAAAAAGTCTTTCCCACTATTCTTGCCCACTCATTGTTGGCTTTCTTTTTCAGGCATCATATTTCATTTGATCACTGAAAGTGAAAAGTGAAAACAAATGCAAGCTTTTATTTTTAAATTCACAGAATCAATGAAGATCCACAGAAATAAAGGCTATGTTTTCAAAGCAATTATCTGGAGCCAGTCAAGCCATAGGCCTGAGATTACAAGCACTGTTGGTAGGAATCACAATGAGAATTCCATACAACATAGACCGGATAGCAAAACAGCAGCCAAAGCCAACTGATGAGGGCAAGGATACCGTTTCATTTTCCTGTGCCCTGTACAGATATTTTTAGCTGCCGGTGTGTGAATGTGGTCTGTGTTGTACTGCATTTTCTCATTCTTATTCCAACTGACAGCACTCGGCTACCTCAAACAACAGGGCTATGGGTTGACAGGCTGTGGACAGTCCCTTTAACTGTGCCTTCAGAATTGCATCACTGTAGATGTTGAAACACTTTTGTTTTTCTGGGAAGACAAAAATCAGAAATCAATGAAAATGAAGTATGTTAGTCAAATTGAGGATTGATGCTCACACAGAATACAACTAAAACAAGACTCAAAGTAACTCAACAGCACCGTCACCTTTTCCTCTTCTTCTCTGAGTCTCCTAGTCTGGGCTTCGTCTGCTTCTGTGGCGCCTTCTGCATGGAGTTGGACAGTCTCTCATCTCGGTGTCGCTTTCGCCCACTTTAACACAACAAACAAGACAAGACGAAAAGTGAGGCCCATTAGCTCAGTATCAAGGGGATCGTAGTGCTTCTTGTCCTTCTCCCATACCAAATAGCCATTCCAGTTTGTCTATTAGAACATGGCTGAATCCCTATGTGCAACTTAAAAAACAAACAAACTAAAATAAAACCCCAGAAACAAAAGCTGCTTGCTTGACGGACAAACCAGAATCAACTGACCAAAATGTCAGTGCTCCAATAAAAAGATTTATGTATAAAGCAAGCAGTGTTGAGTTCTTCGTGTATCTGGCTAAGCCCTTTGGATTAGAATCAAATTAAACAACCTCTAAAACAGGCTTCTGTCCTGAAGGTGTTTCTGACTACCTAGTCTTTTCATTTTTTGAATAATGGTTAAAGGAACATGCCACTATTTTCCACTTCCCCTAGAATTACACTGTTGAGATTTACTTTTCTCCAGTCCATCCAACTGTACAGTTGACAGTAGTGCTTTTAGCAGCAGGTTAGCATAGATCATTGAGTAAGACAACACCTCTAGCATCTAGCCTCCTCCTAGCAGGCCAACTTCTTTCAATATAATCAACTTCAAAATCCGCTTGCACATTTATATACAAACATTAATATCTATCTATCTATATATATTTGCACACAAAGTGCGTATTGAAACCAAGGAGACATGGGGGAACTTTTTCCAGATACTGCATGGCATCATTGCACCTGCTGAGCCATGGTAAGGTAGCAAAGCTCCTTAATTGTTGCGCAGGAATGAGAGTATAAATCCACATGTCCCATTTTTTGTCAGTCTTAGTACACTTTGTAACTACAGAGAGTCAAGAGTCAAATACTGTAATTCTTTGGTTAGGTGACACTTGGAGGTGGAGCTGTGACCTGTTGACAATGCAGCCTTCAGATCCCTGAACGTAACCACTATTCACACATTGAGAGTTTTTTTCCTCCATGCATCTTATCAAGGAAGTCTAGGTCAACAGGTCACAGGTCCACCTCCAATTGTTACCTGGGACACCACCACCACTTCTTAGAATTGACACCTTTTGGATAAGAGGTATGAATAGTGGTTAATGAATAGTGGTTTAGAAATAAGTGACAAATCATATCAAATGTCTTCAATCCTGAAAGAGAAGTCCAGTTGTAATACTATCTCAGCACTTCTGATTAGTTTAGTTTTGTTTACTAATGGCAACTGTTGCTAAGTAAATAAAGGTAATGGTATAGTGTTAACCAACAGTGCCACAAATGTTATTTAAGTTGTGGTTACCAGCAAAAATGTACATATTTTATTGAAAAATCAAGCCATTTCTATGGACTTGACACTGAAGAACTACAACAGTCAGTGGCCTTTGCTTTGTTAAAAGTATTTAAGTTCTAATCATTGACATTGCGTGTTAGATGCCATCAATGGGCGTTGGCCTAAAACCTGTTCTCAGGGTCTCCTCCCTCCAGCCTGTTCTAAACCTCACTCACTTTCCCATGGCTCCATCAGATTCCTGGTCCTTGCTGGGCGATTCCGTCCCTGTCCGCTTGCCAGTCTCCCCTTCTGCCGTCTCCTCCAAACGGGAGAGCTGGCAGCCATTGTACTTGTCTGAAGGGGTCTTGGAGGCTTGGCCCGGGGGTGGGGAGTCCGCTGTAGGCTCATGGTCCTCTCTGGAGAGCTCTTTCCACCGTTTCTGCAAAGAGGGTTCACACATGATTATGGCAGTCGTGATCACTTCTATCATAAGATCACATGCAAGTCATGTGACAGAAGTGGAGCAGTAACACCTCAGCAGTGCTGGCTGGGATGGTGGTGTACCTGCACGGATGAGTCTCCCATGCTGTACTTGGCTCCCTCCTTTACTGCCATGTAGGAGAAGCGAAGTTGGTCGGCCGTCTGAATCAGGCCCATGCGGTACCGTCTCATGTCCAGAAGGATCTTCTTGATGTCCACTGATTTTGGGTCCTTCCGCTTCTCCATCTGTGAGCGACAAAGAGGTTCAGGCCAAAACGTCAGAGCTTTGGAGACTGGCATTTGAATAATGCTATGCAGTATAACCAAAAACGTTCCAAGACAATATACCGTCTCCCATACTGAGTCATTTAAGTTGTGAGGGAGAATTACAAATATCATAAAAACAATGTTGGTTTCCTAACATCCTTGTGAGGCTTCGGAATAGTCAGAGGCTGAAAAACTTCAGTAAAGAAAAACAAAACAAAACAAAAAAACATATTTTCAGCTAAAAGTAATGTTTTCAGTCATTCTAATGACAGATGTGATGGATGCTGAGTTCCAGATGAGTCACTTACAAGAACAAGGCAGGTGTCTACCAGGGAGAAGGTTCCAGATCGACCGATACCGGCGCTACAGTGAACCACAGCGGGCCCGTGGTCTGAGCCCAGAGAGCCTGATTCGCGCACCTTAAACAGGAAATTGAGGAAGGAAGCAGGAGAATCTGGGACGCCAAAGTCTGGCCAGGTGGTGTAATGGAAGTGATAAAGCTGCCTAGTCTCCCCCGTCTGCAAAGAGAGACACCCAGGCACAGAATACAAATACATGGCAAAAACTTGTGAACAAGAGTAAGCAAGAGAAATTGTCTTTTTTAAAATATAATTTCCAGACTATTAATACACTGATTTTGCAAAATAAGCTATGCTATGAGGTGGATTATACATGTGAGTGCAGTTAATGTACACAAATTAACTGTCAGAAACACTGCCCTGGAATTTACACATGGTTTGGCATATATTAGGGAAATTACGGTAAATAAAATGGAAAACATCTATTGATAGATGCTCTGAGGTCTAAAGGGCAATTTACACCTCAGGACAATTAAAGGGCAATGCACACCCCAGCTGGTTCCTCAGCTCTTCTGTGTCGGTATATATGAGCAATTTACAAGTCTTTGCAAATCCTGTACACTGTCATAAAAGGCTGCATGTGTTGTACACATTTAGAATTAATCTACAGTCTACACTTGGCAATTGTGACAATTTATTACCTCCAATAGGAACCAGTTTCATATGAGTAAATCATTATGACACAAGGATCTTGATAGCAACCATTCAGGTAGTGTGTGTGTGTGTGCGTTCTTACAGTGATATTTTGCAACTCCAAAACTCTGGTGGTGTAGTACGACTTGACATCTTCGGACACAAGTGTCACTTTGAAGCGCGTATCCCTGAAGGTCATGTCCTGCTCCTCCTGAGTTGGCCAGTACTGAGCACATTTCTCCTGTGACAGAACACATTGGAAAAGAACACTCAGAACTGGTCTGACCCATCCAGTCTGGAGCTGGGGAGACTCAAGATGCTCTCCCATACCAGCTTCCAATGCTAGCACAGGGCTCCTCAGCCCACCAGTACTAGCACAAGTTCTTTAGCAGGGCCACAGGAATGCCAGTGCTAAGGGCTGCTACACTACAGGAACACTTCACTCCTCTCTTAGAGTGAAAAAACTGGCCTTGGTCAAATGAGTCAGCTGAAAAGCTGTGGCTGTGTTTATGAGAATGTGAGTGTTTCCAAAGTACTTTCAAAGAACTTTCTTATGAACAATGAAAAGCCAAAATCAAGGGAACACAAAATACACTTACTGCAAACAAGAAAACATACATGACTATAATCAGAATGGTTTGCTAGATTGAGGGTTCATGAGTACACATGTGTGAATATCAAGGACTCTACTACTAAGAACAACAATTTAGATGAGACACAATGTGTTGCTTCATTCCACAATGGTTTCTATTGTAATCACATATGTGTCAAGCCTCTTTTGTTGAAAATGAAACTTCTCTTTCTGTTTTGCCAATCATACAGCAACATTACTTTTGCTTTCATAATTTTATAGCCTTGTTGTACCAAAACAAAGTGTACACAAGAAACAGCACAGTCACATCTGCAGCTGTTAGAAGGGATTCCAATCGCATTTTTAGCATACATCCTACAATGTCCTCTATACACGTGTACTTCACCATAGCAACATCAAAGGTTATAGGAGCTACATCACCATTAGATTTGTTGAAAGATTCAGTAGCCATCATGGATCTGTACTGGAACTATGTATGTGACATGGTCAACAACAAAATATTCTAGTTTGGATTGCCTACAAGCAATGTAAGCTGCAAAAGTATGGATTTTGCTAGCTGCAGAAAAAGCAACACATCCTGCTGTTTACTAGATGGCAGTTTTGACTCAGCAGGATTTCTTCCTAGTTCCAAGCAAAGATTACAGAGCAGAACTTGAGTCTTTTGTTCACTGTGTTGCTGATGGTGTGAAACTGAAATCAATGTTAACCGACTGCAGAAATCAAAACTCAGCCTCACCATTTACTGTTAAAGAGTGAGCAACTGGGCTCATGTTGGTGTTTTCTGATAAAGCGAAATACTTGTTATAGTGCTGGTTACCAAGCATTTGACATGTTTAGAGATCTACACAACTGGGTAACTTGCATGCAATGACATGCTGTGTTATATCACACATTATATGCAGTCCAGTAATGTTCACCAACAAATAAAACAACAACAAACCAACAAATAAATCTGTAATGATTCAATTCAACCCTGCCATACACAGAATATGATAGCAACATCGTGGTTCTGGTCACAGTCCTACAAATAATGACTTCAATCTGATTGAACAGCTATCTTGTGTCCATACAGTCAGTGTTCACCCATTACAGATTCACTGTAAGGTGTACAACACTAGACTATGATTAGCACCTGAATTTCCCTGAAGCATTTTGTGCCTCTTTCAACTGTTGTCTATTTCCTTTTCCCAATGAATACCCTTAACCCAGCCATCTGCAGCTGTGGAAAACTTATCATGAAGCACAGAATAACAGAAAGAAAGTGTGTACACACCGATCCCTTCTCAATGACACGGTTTAGCATAACGATGGCTTTGGTCCTCTGCTCCCAGATCATTAACCAGAAGTGGCCACAAGTATTTCGCAGTGGACCCTGCGTGGTCAGAACACACACACTGACAATTACATTTACGCTCACAAACACAATCACATACAGAAATATTCACAGTGTGTACATATTTACATTAATCTTGTCAAATAATCACCCAAATACATTATGAAAGACATAATTTGCCAGTGTATTAAAGGTTTGTCAACTACGAACACATTATTGTAATGGAGGGGTGATAGAGCAGTGGTTAAGTCGCTTAACAATCAGGCCCCCTGAGTTCAGTTCCCAAGCCCCATCTTGTGAGTAGTTGGATAAAAGTGTCTGCTAAATATTAGTACAAAAGTAGAACTTTACATGTCTGCACAAAAGCTATGGAAAGAAGGACACACTGACATTGAAAATTGTCCTTAAAAATAAACAACAAATAAATTGTGAATTGTGAGCACTACAGAAATTCAACATCAGGAAAAATGTCTACCCTCTACAGAATTCAGCTACTCAAGAGTCAAACAATGATCTACCCAATCATGTATGTGAGATTGTCCATGGCGACAGAAAGGCATTGTCACTGTATACCTACACTAACCATGTTCCCACTCATTTGACTTTCCAGTAGTACCTTGACCCCAGGCATTGTGGTCCTTATTTGAGGAAAAATTCAATAAAAACACCAGTCATTAAGTTCCACAAGCGCACGCACGCACACGCGCATATGCTCTCACGGCTAAGGCTAAGCAGCACAGATGTCAGTCCACTTGAATGGCGATGCAAAGGATTTCTCTGACGACTGTCCCAACTCACCTGAGTTAAGATATAACTTCTTTGGGCTTCCTCCATCGTCACTAAACTGGCGTTAATGTAATCATTTTCTGTGTTTTCGAGTCTGACTCGACTGTGATCAACTGAAACATTGAAGAATAAAAGAAAATTGTATTCAATGCAGTGTTACTGATACAGGATATCATACCTAAATGGTAGTTAAATTGTAGTTAAAATTGTTAAAATTCCGTTACTGAAAACTGCGTGTGGATATTTAGTACTTCAGAGTTTAACAGGAGAAATGGGTAATTTCAGACTTACATGGGCTCACATCTCTGTATCGATTGCGATTCCTGTTTTCTGGATATTTTGCCACTTTGTACGGACATTCGTGGGACTGGTTTCGTATTTCCTGAAAGTCATAATGCGTACAGTCTGAGGTCAGCCGGTGTCTCTAGTAGTACACATGGTTAACATAAACATTAACAGACTTGCAGTAGCACAAAACAACTAACATGTGACTGAACTAGCTAGCGATAACTTCCTGAAGATGGAAAAAGTGCAGCTCAACAGGTCACAGTGTACCGCGTTGTATACCACATGCCATGCTGCGTGAACAGACGAATTATTATCGCCACTGATCAACATAAGAGCAGCAGACGGGTAAGTAAACGTTAGGAGTTTCCGAAAATAGTCTTGCTGAAAGCATGACCCACAAGCCGTTTACAACTTTACTACGAGTCAAATATTTAAACTGTAGCAAACATAGCGGCAATCATTGCCTCTAACGTGAATATCATAATCAAAAAATGAGTTGACATTAGGTTTGTATTTTACGTTCATAAGAACACGTTACCCTTAACTTTACACTAGTGTAGGCCTACGAGTGATTATGTTAACGTTAGCTTGCTAATGTTAACTTAGTTAGCGAAAGGCGAGTTCCCTACTGTCACTCCCCAAAGAGCTTTTTAGAAGCTCTTCAATACACTTATTCAGTTAATTTTATGTCAGCAACACCGAAGTTGTTAACCAGCTAATACTGACAATAGGTTATTTCGGCAAGTCACAAGCTACCAAGCTCAGAGTTAACGCCAGTTAGTTCAATTATATAGCGTAACCAAGAGTAAGGTTAGCGATAACATTAATGAGTTGTTTAGCTAACGTTAGGTAAGGATGGGCATTGACAGGGACCTTTGCCGCTAACAAACTCTTCATGTGCGATGCTGGCACGCGTCTTTAATTTACTCATAGTCCTGCTCTCTTAATAAACTGGATATATTTTAACAGTAATCAACCAATCTACATTATCCTGGCGACGTTAACGTGTCACGTAACCTACGCATTTCAGTGGACGGTGTACCAGGTTAGCTAGCATTCGAAAGCTAGCTATGATAGCTACCGACAGGGATGTTTGAGACCAATACGACAGATGGTTGCCAGTTGGTGCACAAAGTTAAATACGTAGACATTCAGAATCATCTATAGAAGGGTAACAAGCGACGTCTTTCTATTTTGCACTGGAACAAACAAAGAAGCTGAGAACTACCCTGCTAGCTACAGAGCTAATTTGGATAGCCAGCTGGTTGCTTAAAATGACAAGCTCGCAGACAAACGTTACTGTAACTAGCATGTTCGCTGTATGGCATAAACTTAACTTACAACATATAGGTTCTGCCACCGGCCCTCAGAATCGATGTCCGCAAAATCCTGGTCCATTATGTTGTGGGTTCTTCCAATTTGTCAGAAGTATAATCCAGATAAGTAGCTAATATAATTCTGTGTTTTCAGTCATTAGTCATCTCTAAATATCTCCGAACCGTTAGTGAATTAGCTACCTGGGACTACTCGGCTGTACGGTTGACATCTACTACTTTGCTCAGGACTTATCACTGACGCATGCGCACAAGAACAGTTCTTGGAAAAAAACTGCAGAGCCAAGATTTTTTAAGTCGTAAGAGATAGTGTGTTCATGTAAAATATACTTGTAGGCCTACATGAGTAGCCTACTTTGCCATTTGAAATTTTGTCTTGTTCTCTGTCTTAACACGGAGGCTCATCACGAGTATATATATATACATATATACATAATGATTATATATAAATGCTATATTTTCATAAATGGAAAGTGGAAAAAGAATTGACTGGAATTATTAGAAAGAAGCTACCAATGCTGCATTTGCCTGAAAGCCTACTGAATGGGAGCATTTCTTTACAATCTGATTAGTAAGCCAATCTCATTTACTTGGCTTGTGTGTGAGTGTGTGTATATGTGGATAAAATTTGTTCGATTGGATATGTGTGAAGTAGAAGAGAGAGAGAGACTTTGGACAGGCTCAGACAACAGCAGCCTGGCCACGGCATCCTACGCACTTGTGCTTGATTATCATCTCCCTACAGTGTTAGTCTGGGTTTGACCCCATTGAGCTTGTTGTCTTCGGTAGCATTTTTTACAGCATCCAATCTGCAAACAGAGGGAAGTGTTGGCACTGAGAACACTGAGCTAGAATCAGTCAAGGCAGGCTATTTGTCAACGTCTGATCCAATCTTTTAAAACTTAAACACCTCCAGCAAGCAATCGTTTCTCACTTCCGAATGTCCAGACCCTCTGTACCAAACAAAATATAGTACACGGGGCTGGTTTTATTGTCAGGCTAAGACATCAGTAAACCTTTAATTCATTTGACCTACAGGGATTGTTGGTCACAAAGCAGAATAGGATTTATTGAACTTCTTGGTGTGTAAGCAGTTGTGTTTTCCCCCAGAAACGAATAAGTCATCTTTCGTGTGTTCACTATGGATGATTTCACCAGGTCTCTTTAGGCCTACCTCTTCACCCTCACAACATGAACTGATAAAACCTTAGGAAATCCTGTGATCCTGTGAGAATAAGACTATTGGTGTAAAAGACCACATGCACACTCCCCATGGGCCTGAGAAATACTATGGGAATTCTTTGAGTCATGTGGCCCTGCTGATCCAAGTCACATGCTTGCTCACAAGCAGAGCGAGACAGAGAAGGGGATACTGAGAAAATTGAATGTGGAAAAAAACTAAAGAGAGAAGAGAAAACAGGAACTAAAGCATAAGAGGAAACCTATAAGTGCTCAAGTGAGATGTCTCAGAGTTCTCAGCAGGAAGTAAACTGCCACAAGAGAATACAGTCTGTGTGTTTCTGAACAAATAGAAAGGTTCAAAAAGAGAGCAACTGTCAAATTTATATATCTTTTCCAAAGGCAAATAAGATGGCTATTTTTAAGGCTCTGAAAAGTTCAAGAAATTTGAAAAACAGGGAGAAGCAAAAGAAAGAGAAAGAAACTGACAGACAAGTGGAGGGGCGGAGACTTAGCCGTCACAATGACATGCAGCTCTTTCACACCTCTCCAATAAAATGTCCTCGGCTCATTTACAGGCAAGAAGCAAGCGAGTCTGTGCGTGTGCATTGGCCTGAGAGGGGATACAGATATGATAGGACAGACATAAGGAGGAAAACACACGGCAGATATTCTCTCACAGGGGATTTGTCATTTTAGCATCTCTTCATGCAACATTGTTTTTTTTAGGATGTCAGGCTTCTGGACCGGAATATCATGTATGTCGTGGTGAATCTTGTGTGCGTGATGGCTCCTACTGAGGAACGATTGGTTCATCTGCATGAACATGTATGTATTCAGTTTGTGTTTATTTCTGTTCATCTGTGCTTAATGACACATATAGTAAAAGTAAAGCCTAAACCATTTGTTTTGGGGGAAAGAATAACCTTTTTGGAAACTTATTTCCTGTTTCATTTTTTTTGTTGTTTGAAACAGAAGTGAGAAATTGAAAGACTCCAAAAATAACAGCTCTGCTGTAATGACGCTTCCACCACTAGCAAACACTGGTTTTTAATAAGCACTTCATTAACACTCATGGGGGTTGTCAAAGACTACGCTTGAGAAAGGGAAGTAGCTTTAGCTGATATGGTTTTCTCTTTGTGAACATGCCTATTAAACTGGAGCCTGCAACGAAACTGCACTCTGATCCTATCCAGCACTATTTCCTTATTTGTTTCACATGACTGACTCCAATGTTTACTCCACCAGGTTACCATAAATTATTTGCAGGTGTTATTGTTTTGCTCTTTTATGAATTTGCAGTTGCTAACGTGTTGAAATCCATGAAATTCTAATTACTGGTACAAAAAAAATACAGAACTCTATGTGCTTTTCCATTGCTTTTCAGGAACCATAGAATTCAGTAAAGATGGAAGAGAGACACAAACTGACACGAGAGAATTCATCTGGTGTTGCTACCAATACAGACTCACACAGTCAACCCACTAGGACAGAGCCAGGGAACAGCACAGTACCTAAATGGACTAACGGTATGAAGTTGGTAGTTTAACCATTGAGACTGGTGCGTCGCCCTATCAGGACGTCATATGTTGAGCATGACAAGTGTCTGATTATCACGAAGTGAAATGTGTGAGGTTTCTTGTGGTTGCCATACTGCACACTTTTTTCTATCTTTCATTTTTGTCATCTCTGTATTTGTCTTTCAATTCCTCTCTTGTTACTTTCTTATCTTCAGTGCTTTACCTAACCGCCTTCTCATACACAGGATTTTGAGAACTAGAGACAATGTGCTTTTTTATGTGTCCATACTAAAAGATCACGTCATATCCTCACTTTTAGGCCAGTGTGTGCTTTTTTATGTGTCCATACTAAAAGATCACTTCATATTCTCATGTTTAGGCCAGTGTGTGCTTTTTTACGTGTCCATACTAAAAGATCACTTCATATTCTCATGTTTAGGCCAGTGTGTGCTGTCTGTGCCCAGCTCCTCTGTGTTCAGCCTGAGGTTTGACCTTCCACTCTGTCGGGGTCTACTGGAGCAACAGGGCTTTCAGGTCACTGCAAACCCATAAAGTCAACTCTTTCCCTCTCTTTCTCTCTCCTCTCTCTCTCTCTGTGTGTGTGAGAGAGAGAGAGAGGGAGAGAGAGCGCAAACTCTTGCTCAAAAATGAAAATATTATACTAAACAGACTGATACTAAACAACAGTGTCATTGTCAGTTGTGTGTAAACACCACTTCTTGAATGATGTCTTTGTTTTAAAATTCTCCAAGTTCATCCAATGTCAGAGTCACATATGCTTTGTGAAAAGTGGAGTTGACCTTTTTTTTGTCAAACATGATCATAATGCTTAAGCACTTTTGCAGCTACTCAATTAAGCAAGGTACACAGATAATATTCACTCTGGAGGTGCTCTGATGTCTACAGGCTGCTTGCTAACAGGCTCATGTTGATGCCACTGCATTACAGATCCTTACACAAGACTTTGAGGCACCTCTTCAAATAGCTCTGGGTCATCCATCAGTGCGCAGATTCATCTTTTTCAACTCCAACCTCTTCAACCTCATCCTTGGCCCAGTAATGACATTTCTTTCCATTTGTCAGTTTCCAGTAATGACATTTCTTTCCATTTGTCCACTTAAAATGTCTTATTCAGTTGTTTCACTGTCATTCCAATGACCTAGCCTGGGAAAGGATGTCACTCATTTCTGAATTTCACACATGACATTATTCTGACACTCTGTTGCACTGAGGACACTAGAATTGCAAAGCTCAGCTATTGACCTGCATCACACTTTTACAGGGCTTTTACAGCAAGAGAGCATCCTTTCTAAGAGAAAGGTTTGCAAAAAGCAATGCGGCTTCTAGCTAGTGAACTGTACCTGTGTGTGTGTGTGTGTGTGTGTGTGTGTGTGTGTGTCTCTGCCAGGTGCTGTATCTAGTGCTGTGGTTTGCTGTGTACTCTACCGCCCACCTCTACCTAGGAGAGGCCTTCACTGAAATTTGGGTCCTGTGCCTCTGTGTCAGCCTGGTGGCTATCATCTTTACTACAGTCATCCTCCTTATTCTCCACCACAGCAGCAAAGAGGTACAGCAGTGTCAGTTCATGCCATAGGTGGCCTATGTGTTTACTGCTGTGTGCCATGTTTCAGAGTTTATGAAGAGACCAGTGGTTTTGGAAGTTTTTGCTAGATGTACAGTATGCACAGGCTACGTGGTAATGATGATGGTGATGATGATATAAGTTGTCCCCTAAACAAAACTGTGTTGTCTGAGACAATGTTAAGAAACAAATGGTTCTTTAGAAATGCCCAGTAAACACACTGACCTCTTGGCTCAGAATGTAGAGATGTGAAAATGAAGTGTAAACACTGGATGCTGGCTCTCCCATGTGACCAACATTCATCCCCCTGAATGGCTCTTGACAGATCAACATGAACACAGACATCCGACTAATCCAAGTGAATGAGAGGCTGATCAGACACTCTCTGCTCATAGGGATGGCAGACTGGGTGCACAAGTGCACTGGAAGAGTGCAGGTAGGTCTTTTCGCACAGGGCTCTTTCTTTGACAGCCGCAGAGATTTGCAGCCGTGTCCTGAATTGGTAACAGTAATTCTGGCTGTATTGACATATTACCTGGATTCCATATAGTCAGTGATGTACACAAATTTAGTTTGGGGGGTATATGAATTTTCAAACATTTCCACCTCTGATTCTAAACAAATATGAAGTACGTACAAAGAAATGAAAAGATCTTGTTCTCAGCTGTTGTCAGTACTAAGACCCTGACAACTTTTCCTTTTTTTACCATGTTTCTTTCCACCTGTTCACTTTTCCCCCATGTGACTTACCGTGTTGCCAAATGCTTTGGCCTGACTCTGATAGTAGCTGCTTTTGTGGTTGTGATTGTTTCTCGATTGCTCAGAGTGATCTGATACATATTAGCAAAATTTAACTCACTGTATTTTGGGTCCTAGCACACGACCACCAATTACTGTAAATGGAGAGAAGTGCCTAAATTCATGTTTTCTTGTATTAGAAATGATAACCCCATTACAACAAGACCGTGTTTATAATTGTACTTCAGTAAAGTGCCATGACTGGACACTGCAAATGTGCTAATGTGTGACCCTCTAAAATAAGAAAAGCAAGGAGCACTTCCATTGCGAAGAAGAAACATTTAGATATCAAGTGACTATTGACCTTTTTCTTAGTCAGTGCAGACATTTGCAGTTAAGCTCACATGATGGTTAGCCCATGTTATTTTGCGTCATTCTGCAAACACTTGAATAAGATCTCAGTCTGATTATTCAGGTTATTGTTACTAACTGGGCCCTCTCTCATCTGCTCCATTCCCATTCTCTCTCCCTGTGTGTCAGCTCTTCTGTGTTTACTGGGACCTGACGCCTTGTTTGGCTGCTCTCACTCAGACTCTCCAGGACATGAGTGTTAGGAGAGAGCTGCAGGTACGTGCAGGATCACTTGATGTTGTGGACAACAATAGTATTGATCTGTAGTACCTTACACGTCATTCGGACACTCTCACTCTTTGTGGCAAAGGTAGTGCATACAGAGATCAATACAAAGACGATCAATAGCCAAAAATAGACTCAAAGTCCTGACAGTCTTTTACTCAGCTTTGTTGGCAGCAAACTAGACTGAAGGCTGAAAACTGAAGAGTAGTTTCAGTTAAGAATATCCAGTATATTACTGTATCTAAATAATATTTTCATTAATTAATAAGAAATGATTAAACTCATGGTGATAGCCCTTCTCATGATGTGTGCATTCAACCATACTTGCAGAGGAAGCTGAAGAAAAGAATGTCTAAGATGACCTTGGTGACAGAGGTTGTGCACTTTGACCCTGATACGATATCACTGGACCGCGGAGTTCCTGAAGAGGAGCAGCCGTTGTTGGGAGAGAATGACAGAAAATGCACTTCCCCCTATAATCAGCGGGAGGAGACAAAACTCACCAAAAACATCAGTCTTGTGCTAGACTGTACCCTGCCGGCACAGGTAGGTAAAAACACCGAACTCCTACCGCAGAGCTAGAATATGGTCTAGTGCTGTAGTCTAATATGCCAAAGAAATGGCACAAATATTTGAATATCTGCTGTGCATCTGAAATGCTCCTAAAATTGTACAATTGATTCATTTACCCCTTAACAAACCTCAGTTGCCATTTCTGTACAGGATATCGCACGGCAGCTTTTACTGACCTACAGTTCAGTGTACGTCAAGCTGCTGGTATTTGACAGACTGCCCAGCGCCCCAGCAGGACTGACCAATGAGAGGAGACCTCACTGTACTACTGCTGCTCTGTGTCTTTGCCAGTATGTCCACCTAAAAGTCTTCCATTAGAGGGCCATTAAGCCTCGCTCCTCAACACATTAGATGTGTTTCAATACTGCATGGTTGATTTCTGTAGAAACAGATTCATATAGACAAATAGAGTACATATTTATTTATAGATTATCATGACTTGCGGTCAGTGATCTACCATAATAGTGTTGCAGACTATGCATGATACATGACAGTGTATGTTTCAGAAAGTGTTAGAAATTGCTTGACAGTGTAAAAGTATGTATAACATTCCTTTTGACTTCTTTAAAAGTAGATATTTTGGCAGTTATTAGTATGACATTAGTATGTACTGATTTCTATGAATGAGAAAAGAAGAAATAAATGTTGTAAGATGACAGGTTGTGTGCTGCATTCCTCAGTGGCTACCACTGGTAAGTGAACAGGCAGGAGACTGCTGAGGAGCTCTGACCTGGTCAGCATGATTGGTTTGGCATTAAATGCTGTTAATCGTCCTCAGCTGCACTGTGTGGAAGTGGCTGGCTCGTGCCTCTGTAGAGCACACATGGCAACACAAATTGGCACAGCCGGACTGATGGCACAGGGCAGCCTGGGCAGCAGTGCTGTGGCATTCTGATGCAGCGGGAGACCAAGGTAAACGATCACAGAGACGCTGGGTCTCTTTGGGTGGCTAAAAGACCATCTGTGATCCCACAGACAGTCTGGCCAACTCCTTCCACTGTGTGCACATACACACACATGCACACACACACACACACACACACACTCCATTGCCATCTCTCTGTCACTGCGTATTACAGCACAAGCATAGTATCCATGTGCACCTTCCATGCTAGATCAGACATAGTAACATGACAAAAATAAGTCCATTCATCCAAATGTTAGAGAGAGATAGAGTGAGAGTGAGAGTGAGTGATCACTTCTCATTCTACTGCTAATGACAGAGAAAGAGACAGATACAAAAATGGAGAGAGAAAAAACAGGGCAACTAAAAATAGCACCTTAGAGACAGCGCAATGGAAAAGCCAGACACACACACACATACACACACATGTGCCTGCGTGCGCACACACACACACAGGTCAGGAAGGAGATGGTGAGGGAGGAAATGAAAATAACTGTCACTGTTGAAATTTTCACAACCAAACATTTGTCTTTAATTCTTCAACTTAATTTATACAACAAATGCATGTGTTACAATAAACCTCAAAGCACTTGAACACAGGTGAGCTGGCAGCCTTGTCGAATGGGCCACAATCACGTGTGGCATGATTACAAGCAGAGCTTTCACACCAAAGAAGTCTGAAGTAACCAGGCAGAATTTGTTTTGTTTTCTCATCTCTGGCATATCAAACACTGCAGGAGGTAAAGCCTTTTCCAAACGTTAATGTAGCCCAGCAATATTTGCTAGAGTTAAACTGCATGTGCTGTGGATGCACTGTAGATCCAGGACACACAATCTGTTTGTGTCTTGACACACATAGAAAGAGGGTTAAAATATAACAAGCCAGCTTTGACCTTTGACCTTTGTGTGCGGAAGCATTCAAATGAGTAAGAAAGGCAAGCTCTGTCACTCTTCTTGCCATGCTCACTGTGAAGTACATGTGTAGTCATTCAGAACAAACTCACAAAACACTTTCTCATCTATTTTCAGTCATTAATAAAGAGCAACATTTAGCCAATGTACAGCAATGGGAGGGAAAAAAAAAAAAAGATATGGCAACATCTTTTGTCTAGACTATGAAGTAAAAATGACTCAAATGGAAGTGTGTACCATATTTCTACTTCTTTCCCCAACTGTGGATTTAAAACAACAGCCTTTAAATCATGGCACAGACATGTGTCTGTTTATTTATAAATACAGTTTCATTTCTCTTCTAAACAGCCCATGGCCCATTAGTCTGTGAGGCCCTGCTATGAATAGGTAGAAAGCACAGGCCTTCCTAGAGTCCAACAGGGGACGGAGGGCATCAGGATGTCAATAATGGAACCAGAGTTATGCTGCCATGGTGTGAGCAGTCTATCAGAGTGTGTGCTCATGAGCTGTTTGCAATCTACATGTTTCAGTCAGATCCAGCTCCACAGAAGCACAAGATGAGGGCTAACTTCTGCATCCTAAACATGTTATTTAACACATATGCATGTCTGTGTCTGATGACTGACAGACACTGCATTAGGGCTGCGCACTGGAGAAAAAAGAATAACAACAGCACAGAGTTACCTGTGCAACTTACCACCCCTAAGACATAGGATGACAACTGGTAACGACAACTTTAAACCAACACATCATTAGATGGAGTCAACATGAAACAAATGTGGAAAAGTTGTTGAAAGCAACTCTACTGTACCTTATATTTTTACAGAGGACTGGAAAACACAAAGCCAGTTCTTCTAAACACCAGAGGCAAAGTGAGCATGAGATCTGACATGGAGTAAACTGCAAACTGCCCTCATACTGCCCTACACTGAGAGATGCATACCTGTACAATGACTCGACAAACTGGTCTCCCGTTGTCTATGCACAATGTCAAAAACTGGTGCTATTCTTAGCTCTCCCACTTTACTCTTGGCCAGACTCTTCATCTCCAGTCAGACGCCCTGCTCCTTTGGGCCTGGTCCCTCTGGACCAGACTTCCAGGTCATTGGAAGCGTTCTGTGCATGGGTATGACCAGTGTGTCACTTGGCACCAGGCAGATTCTGTAGCCCCACATACTTTTGCTTGGTTTAGACTGACAATTAAATAATACAAGGAAGCTAGATGTAGTATTCATAGAGGTCAAGAGAAAGAGCTTCTGTACTCTTTAATGCAGCTTGAAGATGCATACTCACATGCGTAGTATGCCTGTTTGAAAGAATGAGCCTACTATACTAAGGACAAGATATCTATGGAGTTCAAAATACAATGGCCTCACAAGAAATAATGCATCTTTGAAGAAATTCATTTAGAACTACGCATATAAATAATCCATTTAAATCACAGATAAATAACCAAAGTTACGTTAGAAATTAGAAAACCAAACAAAGTGACATAATAATAAATAAAACAGCAAACTGATGTATTATGAAGCGCTTCTCAGAGTCCAGAGGGGAAAGCTAGAGATGATATCCCTCCTCAATACATTCTTAGAGCTAACTACAGCATTCTACAGCAACACTGTAGGGGCGACATGATTGGTTCTGGCACAGCTACTCGTTAGGTAGCCTCTCAGCATGTGAGAGGGAAACACTGACTAGAGGCTTTATACACTTATTGGCATTATCTGCTCAACAGACGTCAATGAGGAAGAGTTCTTTGTATTGACACATGAAATGCATTTTTGGCAGAGATCATAGTCAAATCCTTCACCCAGGTTGTATTTGACTGTTGTCATTCTGTTAAATAGTGGTAAAATCCCATCATTAAATCCCTCTCTTTTGGCAGTTTCATTTGTTTTGTTACTACTCTACCACTGGTGACCTACAATAATGAATGACAAAAAAGATTCAATCAAGTTACTGAATACCAACAAGCACAACAATAAAGTATACTGCATTCATGATTCATTTATAACCATTAATGCTATTTAATACCAATGGAGCATTTCTGTCTAATAACTCTAGTGATGGTAGTGTGTCCGTGTATGTTTGTTCAATAATAATGAATGAACCTTCTTCAAATTGTTTGTTTGTGTGTGTGTGTGTGTGTGTGTGTGTGTAAATCAGATATGGAATGTGCCTACATACTGACCTATGTCTGATGAGTGAAGTATGGTAAATGTCGCATTTAAGCCTTGGTGAAAACACTGCTTTGGCTTAAATGTTTGCCATGTTTGCTGTGAAGCATGAATGCCAGTGTTTGCTAGTCCACCAGGACGTTGTCAGTGCAGTGTTGGTCAGTCAGTCAGTCAGTCAGTCAGTCAGAACTGTTAAACCATTTACGCCCTTTGACATGTTTAGCAGCAGGAAAAGGAGTTATTAGTGCCCACATTCTCCACCAACCTTTGCCAACAGCACCTCTACCCCACTCTCTCCCCATCCTAAGGCTCCCAGTCGTCCTCGTGGTGCTGGGAAGCGATGATGACCACCACCGTTAGGATGGTGCACAGCACGATGGAGGCGATGCCCACCGCCAGACTGATGAAGGAGAAGTTCCGCGCCTCACGGGAGGCTATCTCTGCAGTAACCATGTCTCCCCTAGCAACCGCTGTGCGCACCTGGAACAAGGGAGGGGGAGACAGAAAGAGAGAGAGAGAGAGAGAGAGAGCGAGAGAGATGGTTGTGGTGGTAAGGATGAAGAAAACACATAAACACACACACATATATAAATGATGTATTTTACTGTTATTAGAAAACTTTTCGTGGTAGATTTATATTATAATAGATGTCTGTTTCCAAAATATTATATTGAGTTCGTCAGTGTGTGTGTCTCTGTTAGCATCCTCCAACACAGGTGTGAGAGAGAGTGTGTGTGTGTGTGTGTGTGTGTGTGTGTGTGTGTGCCCACCTGCATGGCTTTGATGATGGCTATGATTCCTGTAGGCCAGAAGCAACAGACGGTGGTGAGGACGGCAATGGGCAGGTAATCATGTGGCGGACGCCGTGACTCCATCAAAGCAATGCCAGGAGGCATCTGCATCGCCATCTGCCCAGGAGCCACGCCAGGGTGGGGCCCTCCATTTGGCATGTATGGCTGCCCCTGAGTGGAGAACACAACACATGTGTTGGAATACAACTAACAAGGGAAAACATCTGGAGCACAGAAAAGAAACCTTGAGTACAGCCCAGCCCAGAACAGACCCAAGAGATTACACACAATATATTGTTTTGTATTTGCAAAGTGGCTAGTATAAATAGGTCACAAACAGACTTCACGGGGTCACATATTTTTGATCTTTTAGCCTAATAAGGTGACACCTACAGTGTGTGGCGGGGGCACTGACATGGGGAGTGCCTCAGCTAGAGCACTAGTGAGCTTTAAGGGTGCTGCCCAGTGGACTCTTGCTATTGTCAGGTAGGTTTTTTTTAAATAACATCTTCATATTTCATTTGATGGTGTAATGGTGTATGTTCATAGTTGTGCTGGAGAACTCAAACCTAAAACCTGCTTTCAGTACCAAACTGTTCTGTTGTTGGGGTTTGAAAGGTACATCTGTTGGTGGTGTAGCTGCTAATTAGATAGCTAGTTTCAGACATTAATTCAGTATCTTTTTAAAGGGTAACATTCTTATTAGAGCAACAGACATGACAGCAAACAAGCATGAGGGCATACTGTATGATTAAAACAATAACACAGGACTACAAGAAATGATATCCTTTTCCTGAGAGACGGCTCACTCACCGATGTCCCAATGGGGTAGACGGGTACGTAGGCTGTGCAAGGCTGAAGCTGCAGGGGGTATCCAGGGTGCAGGTAGCCCACTGGGGGGTGTGGCACGGTTCCTCCTGGGCCGTGGGTCTGCACGGTGTAGCCGTTAGGGGCCCGGGAGGAACCCAGCGTCCCGCAGTGGAACTGGGTCTCCTGAAGGTAGCCGTCTGAGCCAGGGGGCGGTGGGGGAGGGGGGTAGTTGGGCTGGGGGCCGAAGCCTGGGTTTGGGGGGGCCTGCTGGGCCATGTTGGGGTCCTGGGCAGGGATGTAGGGAGGGGGGAGCATCTGGTTCATTTGTTGGGGCATTGACTGCCTCCCTGACTCATCCAGACCTGAAACCAGGAGAGAGCACATGAGTGTGTGTGTGTGTGTGTGTGTGTGTATGGGAGAAATAGACAGCAAAATCGCCGCTACTAAAATATGTCGCTGCTAAGCCATAAAATGCCTGTCTGGATTTTTAAATTGATTCTTGAGGAAGAAAAAAGCCCAACTAAATTCAGTGAGAGAAAATGAGTCTGCTTGTCACTGTTCTCCTTCACACACACACACACACTAAGAAACAACCACCCACCATGTCTGTGCTGCTAATCATTACAAAATGAGACTGACATTCAAGTCTCGCAGTCACTCTGAATAGGTCAGTACAGCAGAAAAAATACAAATGGTTTGAGATTTTTTTTTTTGAGCCTCGAAAGGTGAGGCTGGGCTAAACAAGCAGAAATGAATGGCTATGTAAATGGCTAACTAAACAAGACAGCTGCTGATCTGATGCAGGTGTGATTCCTGAAGCCCATACACTGTGACAGAGAACGTGACAGCCTGTAGCGTGTGTGTTCACATCACAGTTTCATGTGTTTATTCAAAGTGACTGGTTTGGGTCTCCATGCTGTAGGACTGCAGCAGAGCACAGGCAAAGCCACACATGAGATGCAGAGAGATAGAGGGATAGAAGGGGGTAGGAAGAGAGTAATGAACGAGTGCAGAGAGACAGGTTATGCTCAGGGACAAATGTGCATTATATAACCCTGACTGTCACCACACACATACACTGGTTGGAATCAGAGCATGTGGTGGCTGCAGGCCGCTGGAGAGAGGAAGAGCGTGAGAGCGGGGTGGGGGGGTAATGAAGAATTTTTGAGTCACACAGAGGTGGGTAACATGGCCACAAAACAGTGACAACCACGTTTCTATTTTATATGATGAAAACAGCTGTAGTATTTCATGGCAAAGCATAGCTTACTGAAGACATAGGAAGTTTCTGCTTCCAAGGAAAGGCTGTTACAGCATAAGGCCAGGATTCAGGAAAATGGCCACATGATCACAGAATCAGCTTTTCCAAAAGACATTAGTGAGTAACATATTAAGAGCCAAAATAAAGTGGTCCAGCAATGCTGGCAGTATTGACTAGCTCTTTTATTTACATGGCTCGATGTGCCAAGTCAAATCGCCACAAAAGGCTATGCGCAGGCTGTAACCTGTGATTCGCGCTTGTGTGCAATGCGCTTTTCTCCTCTGCTCTTCTCCCGCTGCTGTTGTGCAGTAAGCTGTAGCCACGCACACTTGATATGAGAAAGAGGTATCTCAGACATTGCATTGCGACACCGATTGTATGTATACAGTGAGTCGGTGGGAGGGAAATCTCAGACATAGCCTAACCCAAATTATTCCACGGCATTATCCATGTTGTCCACTCAAAGTGGCCCCACTCTCCCCGAGATTAATTGGGAGCGCATCCAAAGCAAAGTTAAAAAGCCACAGTAAACGGCAACCTTTGTGTTCAGGATGAGACTACAGATGTTGATGACAACCTACATCTTTAGAACGGGAGATGGAGAAATAGAGATTGTGCGTCATGGAGCAAAATAACGACTTGAACGTTTAAACGCCACCCAGCATCCTCCATAAATTCAGAGATCTTAAATTGTATTTATCCAACCCACACTGCGTATCCTAGCATAAAATGCGGAGGAATATCTGAATTAGCTTAATTAGCAGTTGCATGACATCACAACTCCTGAATAGACTATACAAGAAAATAAAATCCTACCGTGCTTCTCCGACGACATAACGTTTAGAGACGATGACAATGGCTCTAAATCACTCCGCTACAATAAGCAGAAATTCTTGTCTTCTGCCCACACCTCTAAAGCTAAACACAATATATTAGCTCTTCATCCGGCTAATTAGAACACATATTACATAAACAGTTAGAGATAATGTAAAATATATGTATAATAAATGTCTCTACCCCTCTTGACCAACCCTTGACTGGTAGGCTATATCAACCGCAACAGCAGAAAATAGGCTTCTCCCTCTAACGCATCGCGTTACATTGAATTAATCAGGCACACAGCATCGCAGTCTTAAAGAGACAGTAGAGCCGAGGCAAATCCATATTTAGGTCTGTGATCCTCAGAGATGTACGAAACTACTATATCCCACCCACTTTGTTGTTTTTTTTTTTTAAATAGAGAATGCAATTCCAGGGAATCATCAGGGCTTGGAAGTTGAAGAGAATCTGTATTTTGAAGGGAGCCAGATTGCTGCTTAAAGGCTGAAGCAGTTAACTGGTAGCGTCTAAGCTGACCACCTGGCACAAGACACTAATTGCTTAACAGCTTTTTTTAATTGCTTCTTGATTGCGTATTGTGATTCACGATGCTCAATGTTAAGTTTATGGGAGAAAAAATGGTAGTTTTTAGTATTATCTGAAAGTTTTTAAAGATGACAAATACAAGATGACAAGTTTGAAGGCAGAGATGTGGGTTTTAAGTAGTAGAATAAGAATTAGAAGTCATTTTCATGCACTGCACTTAATAAACATGTTTGTGGTTTAGACTGACTGATAATGTTCATTTCAGACCTAATGTTAGGTCTGCAAACAGTTTAGGCAACTGTGCAGTGGTTTTAGCTGGAAAATAAATCAAGACCCTTTGTAGACGTTCAGGCATTCACTTCAGTGAAAAAAAGGAGCAAAACACATATGGCATTACTTGCAGCTCATTTACTAATACAATAAATTACAATTTGCACGTAGTGTTTCACTACAATTCATAGACTGAAGCATTTGGTCAGACCCAGCCAAGCATTCTAAAATCTCTCTCTCACACACATTCTCTCTCTCTCCCTCACACCCACACCAACACACACGTCTCTAAATATGTTCCCAAGAGAACAGCAGTGAGGGTCCTCTTTAGATGGCCAGACAACCTCTTCTCATCTTTCAAGTCTTTCAAAAGTACAGCACACAGCCATGTGTGTCCCAGTCTCAGTGAGTGTACAAGGAGGCTGTGAAGACGATGTCCCTGCGGATGGCCAGTGAGGCCTTCTCCATCTTGCTGCCCAGCACTGAGTCACCCACAATCCTGGCAGCCTGACGCACCTCCTTCAGCACCTCGTCCAGCCGCTGGATGCAGCGAACCACCGTGCCTTCCTGGACGTCCGTCAGCTGGGCGATCTCCGCAAATGGCTGCAGCGATACCACACACACACACACACACACAGTCATGTGACAAAAATGTCCACTTTTCACGGCATTGCCCATTAACACTCTAAGGCTGTTGCATCACATGCAGCACGAACACTGGAATACTGGGAAAAGACCCACAGTATGGTGGCCTGATGGGGCCAAAAGTCCTGGCTGACTCACCATGCCTCTGGCCCAGCAGTACACCACTTCAGTCAGGCCAAATTTGAACTGAGCCACAAAATCCTCAGCAGTCTGTGCTATCCCACAATCCCTCTGCAGTTCACCGATCCTCTGAGCGACACCCAGCACCCGCTCTATGCCCTGGTGAGGAAGAGGCGGGAGGCACAGAGATACAGGGGAGAGAAGAATCCAATAGGACATTAGTCATCACTAAACAGAGGTGTATACATACACATACACACACACACACACACACACACACACACACACCCTCTGTTCAATCTAGTTTCATCTTGCTTCCAAAGCACCAATGTCTCTCATTCTCACTCACTCACTCATTCACACACACACACACAAATGGATATGCCCACACTCACACAAGTGCGCGCACACACACACACACACACACACACACACACACACACAAAAGAGAATCAAAGTCAAATTACTGTTAGACTACCTGTGAACATCCGGTTGCCTGTGTTTCAGCTCTAAAAGACTGCTGGGAAACATGCACTTTCACTATTCCTCACTGTATGCATCACACACACCCCCCCCACACACACACACACACACACACACACACACACACACACACACACACACACAACCCTGGAGGTCATGACTAATGCAGGAGCTGGATAGAGCAGTTCCCTGTTTAAGGGCTCACTAACACACTCAGCAGCACGCTAGTAGGCTACACACTCCGACACGCTGCACTCCATTGCTCAAGCAGCAGGTGAAGTGCCCTTACCAGCGGGTGCATAAGGGTGAGCGTGTGTGTGTGCGTGTGTGTGCATGTGTGTGTGTGTGTGCGTGTGCGTGTGCGTGTGCGTGTGCGTGTGCGTGTGCGCGTGTGGGTGTACAGTGGGGAAAACAAGTATTTGATCCCTTGCTGATTTTGTTGGTTTGGCCACTAATAAAGACTAGCTCTGTCCATCCTCCCATTGATACGGTGAAGTAGCCCTGTGCCCTCTGCAGAAAAACACCCCCAAAGCATAATGTTACCACCTCCATGCTTGACAGTGGAGATAGTGTTCTTGGGGTCATAAGCAGCATGTCTCTCCCTCCAGACACGATGGGTTGAATTGATGCCAAAGAGCTCAATTTTGGTCTCATCTGACCATAACACCTTCTCCTAGTCACTCTCCAAATCATTCAGATGTTCATTGGCAAAGTTCAGGCGGGCCTGCACATGTGCTTTCTTAAGCAGGGGTACTTTGCGAGCACTGCAAGATGTTAGACCATTGCGGTGTAAAGTGTTACCAACTGTTTCCTTGGTGACTGTGATCCCAGCTGCTTTAAGATCATCCACTAACTCTGCCCGTGTTGTATTAGGTCTATTTTTCACCGTTCTCATGATCCTGGAAACCCCACGAGGTGAGATCTTGTTTGGAGCCCCAGACCTAGGTTGATTGATGATCATGTTGTGAGTCTTGTACTTGCGCACAATTGCGCCAACAGTTGTCACCTTAACGCCCAGCTTCTTGCTAATGGTTTTGTAGCCCATACCGGTCTTGTGCAGGTCTACAATCTTCTCCCTTAATTCCACAGAAAGCTCTTTAGTCTTTTCCATGTTGGAGAGTTTAGAGTCTGACAAACTGATTGATTCTGTGGCCAGGTGGCTTTTATTACAAGTCATTAGTGATATCAGGTGTCTTCAATTTAGGTGACAAGGTAATTTGGAGAGTCTAACTTGTCTGTATTAACAAGAACTCTTGATGGTTACTAGGGGATCAAATACTTATTTTTCTCAATAAAATAAATTAATATAGATATTTAAAAGTTATTTTCTGGATTTTATTTTTGATATTCTGTCTCCACATGTTATAATACACCTACCATTAAAATTACAGACTGATCAAGTCTTTCTTAGTGGGTAAACCAATAAAATCAGCAAGGGAGCAAATACTTGTTTTCCCCACTGTGCACGTGTGTGTAGAGGCTAACCTCTAGTCATATAGCTGAGACGGAAGTGAGTCAGAGCTTACTGGACACAAACAAACAAACAAACAAACAAACAAACACACACACACACACACACACACACACACACACACACACACACACACACCACACACACACACACACACACACACACACACACACAGGCCATATAAATATCGACTCAGTGCACAGACCAGGCAGGATCAGCGCTGTAATTTCCTTTAAATGATTGCAGTGGATCTTAGGTAACCATATAAATGATGGAGGCTGAGTTAGTTTTCAACATTATCATTACTCATGCATGGATGACTGGCAGCATACACACAGCAGCAACTGGCAGAACCACAACAGGGTCATCACCTCCCAACACACACACACACACACACACCATCATCATTAAACAAGTAGGCCATGAAACCACATGGTAACTCAAAACCTAATTTATTCCATCCACACACACACACACACACGCACGCACACACGCACACACGCACATACACACACACACACACACACACACACACAATAGCCTACCTCCTGCAGTGTGTTGGTGATGTGGGGTTCCACCTGGGTGTTCTGGGTGAAGACGAGGCAGGAGAGCAGGGCGGCGCTCTCCTCAGGGGCCAGGGGGCTGAGGGTGTTCTCAAAGAGCAGCTCGGTGAGCAGGAGCTCGTGGCTGGAGATTTGGCAGGCCACACGGCCCTTCAGCTGCACCGCCCCACTCGCGTCAATGTAATGTAGTGCCTCAAGAACCTGACAGCACATATACACACACACACACACACACACACACACACACACACCACCAGTACACAACAGCACACTCAGTCATTAGATCAATCATTATGATCAGCCAAGTCACTCAAAAAACACTCACTATTTACATCATTTATGCATATTTAGCTCATGTTTCTGCAGGCCTTCAGTAGTTACTGTGCAAGTCACATAATCAATTTTAATGGTTCTACTTCAGTTACGACTAAAACTGAAATTCACAACCCTCCATTCAAGACATACAATCATGAAACCCCATTAAGCTCTGAGAGGCCTCCAAAGAAATGAGAAACATCTCAGTCTTCTTGAAGATGAAGTGGTTCTCTTCAGCTAGAACCGCCTAAGGGTTTGGCTGTGAAGACAATTCTAAGTTCATCTTCTTTTAAAAGGTCAGATGTGTGGGCGTATTCTGAAATCATTTCATGCGTCTTGCACATCACTTTGCACTACGCCTTTTGTACATTGTATTATTTGTATATTATGTTGATATGTGCCTATATGTATATTGTTGTCTTTATTGTACAGTATGTGTCTATAGTACTTTTTGCCCACTGAATATATACTACTACATGTCTATCTGTTGTATGCATAGAGGGTGAACACCTACAAAAGTCAAATTCCTCATATATGTAAGTAAAACCGATTCTGATTCCGATTCTGATGATTCCGATGAATCTTTGGTTTCTTTTGGTTTGAAATCGTTGGTGTTGTGGCATCAAACCAACCTTGATCCTTTGGTGGTACTCTGGCAGAAGGGAGAGCGACTGATCAGACACCAGGAAGAGCAGTTTGTCCAGCTCCTCCTGAACCTGCATCCTCTCCTGGACACGAGTGAACTGGAGAGAGAGAGAGAGAGAGCGAAAGATGGGAGAAAGACATGGAGATCACAGTTACAGACAGACACAGAGAGACAAGCAAACTGCAGTTCCTGAATCTAATTGACAGCTCTGTTTGCACTGTCTATTCCAACACTATGGCCTGCCATCAGTCATAATCCTACCACTCAGTTGGCATGGCGATGGTAACAGAAAAGCAGGATGCGTGTGCGAACATGTGAGAGTGTGTGAGCGTGCGTGCATTTGTATGAGAATGTGTGTGCGTGTGATGTGAGTGTGTGTGTGGTGATTAATGAGCTCTAATGAGATGGCTCTTGCGCATCTCCTGCTTCCTGTGCTGTGCTGTGCTGTGCTGTGCTGTTGGCTGTGCTGGCAGGCTGTGCTGGGCAGGGCTGTACTGTGGCCCTGCTCTCTGCCAGCTGTGCCAGTTGCCAAGGGAATCTCTCTCTGGCTCAAGGCCTGTTAGTCCATCCTCTAGCGCAGAGCAGGAGCCACAACATGGACTTTATCTCACTCATTTCCTCATCCCCATTAGCGTGCTGGCCAATCTAATATTTAGCCATATTTAGGAAGCGACATGAAGAAGAACAGTGACCATTATGTTCTGATTTGATTTCTGTGTATGAAATCCTTAACATGCTACTCAGACAAACATTTCCAGGTACCCTTTTCCATTCCATTTGGGCATCAGAGTTGCAAAATAACATTAGTCAATGATTTAGCAGACTGGAGGTTTTTGATGTTGTCTGTGAATTGACTGTTACTGGGAGGCATTTTCCAAGGGTGCACTGCGAGGAATCAAGGATTAATTGAATTACAAACACTGGGAAATTGGTTAACAGTCCACTGCATTAAAATACAGCCCCGGTCTGAATGAGAAGCACCTTGACCTAGATCAGTATTCAGAGAGCTGAAGACGGCTTCCAGAGAAAGGAGAGCAGTGATAATGAGTGACACACAAAACAGAGGTAGACAAGGGTGGATAGAGAGACCACAGAGATGAAAAAGGATGGAAGAGTTCCTGGCTGATGAGCAAAGGAATGCTACCTGTTTGAAAAACGAGTGCTCAGAGAGAAGAAAAAGAAGGGCAGGAGGAAGACGGGGGAGAGGAGGAGGCGGCTTAGGGAACAGACCTGTTCTGAGAAGGTGGGTGAGTGGATGCATTTGAAGTCCTTGAGGCTGTCCACCAGCACACGCTGCCTCATCACCCCCTCCACCACCTCCACGCCCTTCAGGTGCAGGTCGTTCACAGGGTCAAGGGTCGCAATGCCGTTAGGGTTGGCCTCGGCCAGTCGCAGGAGCTCCTGGGTTGCTGTGGATATAGCCTGGCCTGGGGGGTCCAGTCTGAGGGGGCAGATCAACACATCTGATACAGCCCTGATCTTGCACGGCAAAGAACAAGACATGGCAACAAAATGCCAAACTTCTCTGAACACACATGCCTGAGAAATACATGCAACACAGTCATCACATTCCAGTCTCTAATCACTCCCACTCCGCCAGTGTGGACTTTGTTCTAGGGGCCACTCGCGGCCACACTCATTAAGGGGTTAGGGTATGATCACAGCTCTAGGCTCTCAGATGTCCTCGATGGAAAAAGGAAATTGATGTCAGAGTTGTTTTCATCAAAATGACAAAGGCAAAGAATATTAAAAGTAGGTCTTCTGAACATCCTGATAAATGGAATGTCTTCTCTCTTTAGTCTTTTCATTGCTGTGTGTGAGGAGCTGCATTCATGTTTTATTGACAAACTTTTAAATGTGCTGCAAATATACATCTGCACACGTATAGATATTGTTGGTTTAATAATTCTGTTCAATCTTTAGCATTTTACTGTGTATGATGCTAACAACAGCTTCACTGTTTTGATGTAAGTCAAGCTATCATTAAAAACTGCTGCCCTGAGGACGAACCAGCAACACAGTTAAAGGTGTGGCGAGAACCAATGTGAACACTGCTGCACATGGTTGCCGAGGAAGCGTTGCACCACACACAGGCTCCTGAGGGCGTTCCAGCCCACATCCCCACCCACCTCACACTCCCCACTCGTTTGTGCTGCATGACACTAAATGCAGTGGAGTGGAGGTGGCAAAACAGACGGGGTAGGAACCGATTCCGGAAAGGGCTCAACACACACACACACACACACACACACAAACACACACACACACACACACACGCACGCACACACACAAACACACACGTCATTGTGCCTCACAAAGGAAATATGGGATACAAAAAAATGCTTGTATTTTCATCTCTTCTACTGTACTGCGTAAAAGAAAGATTGCTTTGAAGGCAAAAGCAAAGTGCTAGTTGCCATTTCTAAAACATGTAGACAGAAGAGAATGGCATAATGGATGTAGATGAGAACAATATTGGTATGATTATGATTGATAGTAACACACAAAACTTTGACCTTGAGATTGCTGCCTCTTGATGCACAGAGTGGTTTCATAGCCCTATGTGTATGTAAGGAGAAGCAGCTGAAGCAGAGCCCTCACCTGAAGCGAGGCTGCTGTCTTTTGTTGTAGTTGTCAATGATCCGCTCAGGAATCACCTTCAGGCTCTTGGCTGTGATAGCGGAGATGTCCTGTGACTTCAGCTTCTGCACCGTGTGACTGCAGGGGCCTGAGACATACAAACACAAGCAATCAAACAAACAAACAGACGTGAACTCCAACCGAATGCTGCACTTTTGGACAGCTGCACAGGTCCTTCCTGTTGTCAGAGACGAGGCTTCACAGGACGAGACACAGCACTTAAAATAATCTGGATAGCGCACGATTGGCGGTTAACCTGTTGTTCCTCCGCCAGAGTGGTAATTGCCAGGCAGTGAATGTTGGCGCAGGTGCAGTAAGCAAAGTAACGTTAGAATAACATGTATTTTCTAGAATTATTTGGGCAAACTCAGAGAAGATATTTAAATCGCTCAATTCAGAACTTTTTAAAGTCAGTACCCAGTAGCCTCTGGAGTAGTTCCATGTGGGTACCTTTTACACATCAACTAGTGTAAAGCAGGGTGATGCTGTTCTGGCTCTCTCTCTGTATGTCTGTGTGTGTGTGTGTGGAGACTGACCCTCTGGAGTGAAGAGTGCTGTACTGTAGAGGTGAGTCTGGTTACTGTTGGTCTGGTTGTCTCCTCCAGGCTCCTCGTTGCCCTTTTCACAGATGATGAGGGTGGTGAAGGTGCGGTTAACTGCATCATTAGACACCTGACAACACACACACACACACACACACACACAAGAAGCAATGGGTGGGCAAGTGAAAGGGGATGATGCACTTCTAGGTCATGCTTGTTATTCTATCTGTCTGACATATGTATGTTCCTCTCACTTGGAGAATGACGCCAAGAGCATTGAGGTGGTGAGCGTTGCTGATGACGACGACCCGTCCCACAGAGAGAGCTTTCAGGCCAGACACCGACTCCATCACTGCCTCCTGGGGAAGAGAGAGGGGAAGAGAGAGAGGCTCTTGGGCTTAGGGGACACCTCAAGTTCTGGACACACCTCAAGTGAGGTGTGGTTTTTATATACGTCTGGCATGAGAACAGTCAGATTTGTATCTTGATAACCTCGCGGGCATACGTATTTTTGTAAGTCTCCTTGTGTGCTTGTGTGTGTGTGTGTGTGTGTGTGTGTGTGTTTTGCACCTGCAGAGCACGGCTGGTGATGCGTAGCTCAGTGATGGTGTGGTAGTAGAGATCAGGTCAGACAGCTGGCCCTCTGCGTCCATGGGAGGGAGAGACGAGAGAGTCTCTTTCAGCTGAGAGATCCTCTTCTCCTGAGCCTGTGACAGAGGAGAGAAAGAGCCAGAGAAAAGGAAGGGAGGAAAAAAAATAGACATAGAAACAAGAAAAGAAAGAAGAGGAATGAACTGGTATCTTGGCAGTATATTATACAGTGGCAACCCAGCTGTTGTTGTTGACATTGGTGATGGTGGTACTGATGGTGGTGATGGTGTACTGTGCATCTGCGAGTCGTGTATGCCAGAGAGGAAACTTGGCTGATGTTGATGTTGATGTTGTTGTTGTTGATGTTGTTGTTGTGTGAAGGAGCTTATGGGAGGAGTACCTGAGTGTCGCGGTGGCTCTCGGAGAAGCTGCGTCGCATCATGTCGGTGACGCGCAGGGCCTCCACGCGCAGCAGGTTGAGGATCATGGTGTAGGTGAGACGGAATTGGGACTGCAGCACGGTAGGCTTGCCCTGGGGGAACAGAGCAGGAGCACAGCCCGTCCACATCAGTCTCAGCACAGCCTACTCCTCTAGCGCTACTGAGATGGCTGCTCCACAGGTTGTCATGGCAACTAGACTCTCTTCAACCAACCCTCCAGGGAACTTTGCTTTTGTGGAGTCAAGATTTTGTGTGCCAAGAATTTACATCTAAATCATATAATTCTGAATATACAGACGCCCACTGTTGCTATGAATATGATATGACTGTGAGACTAACAAGTAATGGGAGAGTCAGATAACAGACTAAGACTAAAAGACTTATTTATCACTCAATTTACCTCGATTGATGCTTCCATTAAAATGATTAACAATTGTGTGTGTTTCAGACTCACATCAGCTAACATGTCATCGTGATTCATGACAGAAGAAAAACACTTTTTTTCTTTTCTGAAGAGATGTACGGATGTTTGCTAACAGTGCTGTCAGTCAGGATACAGGCAGCACAGGTTAGCCATCTCCTCAGGGGTCTATTTATAGCTGTGATCTCTCAGCGAAGAGGAGAGGCAAACACAGCCCATTCACACACTCACACTGTCAGCCAGACTAATGTGAAAATTAGATGCTGCTTAATTAAGCCACTGGCCAGTAGGACATGAGGCTGAATGAGGGATCTCTCTCTCACACACACACACACACACAACACACCACACACACACAACACACACACACCACACACACACACCACACACACACCACACACACAGCAGGCAGGCAGCTCAATAGCTCAACTACCAACACTTGTATGGGTTTCTATCCTACTAACAAAACAAAATACAAAATACAATCACGCTAACAAAATAACGTAAATAAATGGTTGTAGAAATGGAAACTGGCACGTGAGGTTTTGTGATGAGGAGCTGTAGCTGTGTGATGTACTGGAGAGGCCTTTGTGCCTGGGAACAGTGAGGCACTGAACACTAGCGGTGTAGCAGTGGACTAACCAGCATCATGACGTGGAGCTCTCCCATGTCGTGAACCCCAGTCTTACACAGGATGATGACGGTGCCTGTGGCGTCCAGACCTCTCCTACCGGCACGGCCAGCCATCTGAATATACTCACCTTCGTACACACACACACACACACACACACACACACACACACACACACACACACACACAGAGAGAGAGAGAGAGAGGGGTATAGGCAAAACCATACAAACACTTTTCTCCTTCTATAAGTGAACCCAAATGCACAAAATCCATTTGTTTTGAGAAATATGCAGTGCAATAGGCATACGCCCATATAAACAAGCCCATCACTCACTAGCACACAAGACACCCAGCACACCTAATTACATTGATCTGGGATTGCGTCAGAAAGCCATCAAAGGCCCCCGCTGTCTAACACATTGAGCTGTGGAGTGTGTGTGTGTGTGTGTGTGTGTGTGTGTGTGTGTGTGTGTGTGTGGTCACGGTTTCAGCTGAATGACAGACACGACACGTGTTGCCCATCATTCAAGGGGTGCCAAACACCTGGCCCTTCAGTGCTCACCTCCCCATTACCAAGACTAGCACATCTCCCAGCTAGCTCCCAATCACTGCTTTTAGCATATCAAAGGCTGACTAACACTTGCTTATGAATCATTTCATCTCAAGTGTTCCATTTCAGAATTCACCTACAACATGAATTCATGTTGACTCACTGCTGGAGTGGGACCCCAACAGTTCGAAGCTTAACAGACAGACACAAACAGCCAACCCACTCGCTTGTCTATTCAAGAGTCTGTTCTACAACCCTCTTTCTCTCTATGCATCTTGCATATCTTGTTTATAGAAAACTGAAAAAAAAGGGTTCCAAAGCAAAGGCCTTTTGGTGTGAAACAGTCAGAGAAGTTTTTCTCTTACCGGGCAGTAGATTCCTGAAACCTGTGCCATCATGTTTGCGGATGGAGTCAAACACCACTGTCCTGGCTGGCATATTCACTCCCATAGCAAACGTCTCTGTAGCAAACAGAACCTGAGTGTGTGTGTGTGTGTAAGAGAGAGGGAGAGGAGAAAGTGAGAATGTTTTTGAGAATGCCATTATCAGTCTGCAAGCTTTGGGAAAAGAGTTTGAGTAAGTGGTGCACCTTTACAAGTCCACGTGAGAAGAGCATCTCAATGACCTCCTTAAGAATTGGCAGGATGCCGCTGTGATGAACACCAATGCCCCTTTTCAGCAGGTCCCTCATCAGTAGAATCTATGAGGGCAAATATCAACAGCTTCAGTGAAGGCCCACAGTGTCCAGAAACAGGGAGAGCAAAGCAAAACAAGCCCTTCAACTCCATCAGCTACGGCTGGACAGTAAATGAAGCTTCTGATCAGCTTCAAAACTCATCTGTCATTAGGCTGTGACAATAAATCTATTTACTGATTAGCCGTCCACTAATTGCCAAATATTGAGGTAATTGGTTAGTGTCATTTTTATTAAAGAAAATAGGTAAAAATTTGGTTAATGCCGTTTCTCTACGATAGAGTAAATCAGTACATCAGTAAATGTGTTTGCTGTGTGGTCAAAACAAAATGTCTGAGGACAAAATCTTTGGCTTTGGGGAACACTGACATGACAATCATGATTAATCATCTATAAAAATAATCGCTTGTTGTAGCCCTACTCAATAGTAAATGACAAAGAAGCTTTGGGTCCACCTGAGGAAGCTGCCGGTCGCCCCCCCTCAGGCGGCTCAGACTCTTCTGGAAGAAAGAGTGGATCTCGCTCTTCTCTGTGGCGCTGGTCAGGTCCAGGGTGCCCAGGGATCGGGCGTTGTCATCGCAGCGTGTCCGTGAGAATGTGAACGCCACCACAGGAGTCTGCTGCCGCTGAGACAGGTAGTTGAGCAGCGTCAGCCACACGGCCTTATCCTGCAACGACAAGAGGGCGGAACACTGCTGTTTAGAATGTTCAAATGAGGTGATGTCACACAGTCACACACCTGTGAGTGTCACTGTAAGTGTGCTTCAGCTTAAACCATCACGTCAAATGACACACAAACCTGCAGACACTTGCATGTACAACACACTAAATACTCCAAACGGAAATCACAAGGCACAGGAAATTAAACCAGATCCTTGTGAAACCTTAATCATCCTTTTCAGGAGGACTAAAGGGGGGAAGAACCAGACAAAGGAGAGACCTGGTTGGGTGTGGTGTTCTGGGAGGTGTTCTTGGTACCAAACGACTGGGCGTGTTTGCTCGTGCGCTCCTTTTTGGCATCCACCGCAGCGTAATACCTTTAACACAAAACAAGGATCTCATACTCCATGTCTATTCCTGAGGGCTAAAATGACACACTACAATGCAGTCACCAACTACCCATTAAATGGTCTCTGTACTATGACGTGGCAGCACTGCTCAGTGTGGGTCTACAGCGGAAAGCGTACCCTTTGGTAAGGAAGTTTCCGGCAGCATCGATAAGGAGGAAGAGCTCTTTCTGAGTCTTGGTACTGTTTCCTGTGTAGAGGTAGTGCTCCAGAGGCACAGGCCGTTTAAGGGTGCTGATCACATAGATGGGCCTCTTCTTAAGGCGCCTGGGGAACAGAGGTCAAAGGGTAGGGTGCTTTAGAGAAGATCACAGCATCAGTACAACTTCTGTGTTCACAGACATGATGGAGTACATCAATTCAATACAAAAATTCTGCCCAGTTACATCTGAAAGACCTGTTAGCTACAGGTTGGCTCCATTAGCCCATTGTCAGATGTCCACCCTCAATTTTTAACCCCTTTATAAACTCATATTTCAACTCTCATATATCAACTCTTACTTTTATTATGAATGTGATTGGGTATTAGTGTTTGTAGAGATTTGAGGGGATGTGTAGATGTGTAGAAAGAATCATTAAAAAGTGCACATAAATTCCTTTTTGTTCATCTAAAACACCCTCCATCCACAAACACATTCTGCACAGAATTTGTCTCCTAAATGTCTAACTGGGCTCTATAGCACTGGCCTGCTCAAACATGGTAGTCTGCAGTACAGACAAAATGCTAGTGACTTGCCAAGGGCACTGAGAGTGAGTAGTGAGCTAGTGAGTAGTGAGCTAGTGAGCAGCACACAGCACACGGCAGACGGCAGTCACTTGACTTACCCGATCCACTCACTGAACTCCAATGCATTGGGCACTGTGGCACTGAGCAGGATAATGCTAACATGTTCAGGTAGCATGATCAGCACCTCCTCCCACACCACTCCTCTCTGATGGAGAGAGAGAGAGAGAGAGAGAGAGGGTGAGTGAGCAAGCAAGAGAGCGAGAAAGAGAGAGAGAGTGGGTGGGAGAAGGAATGAACCGAGTTGAGGATATAACAAGTTTTTTTTAATTATGTGAATTTCTGTCCAGACGTTTTTGTTGAAACTGTTTCAGTTTAGATTTTATTAGTATTTTCGATGGCAGCCTTACCTCAGCATCATTAATGTAATGAACTTCATCAAAGATCACCCACTCCAGATCACGAATAACTTCAGAGCCATTGTAAAGCATTGACCTGAGGGAGGAGACAATGGATCACGAACATATGGGTCAAAGACCTTCTGAACTTCATGTGTCACGCTTCTGTTCTTGTTTTGAAAATCGTTAAAACACTCCACACAGAATGCAAAGACATCCCAGCAAATGTCACTGTCACATGCATATAGATATTGGGTGTAAGAAATACTATAAAATTGTATCTGTTTGTATCTGTTCAGACATACCCTAATGGTGGCTACTGACTTTACCTCTTTTTAAACCGCTGAACTGAAAATAAATAAATAAATAAATAAATACATGAGCGAATCAATAAATAAATAACAAAACCTTTTCATTCACTCCAAGTGTGTCAGCAGCTGAGACCATGGCAGAGCAAATAGCTCAGTCACCTCAGTCACGCATGGTCTTGCTCAGACATGTGTGCATCCCTTGTGGGCAATAGGCAGCCAGGAGGAGACTGACCCTTAGCTGCTAGAGGAGGTCACAGCACCACTGGTGTATGTGTGTGTGTGTGTGAGTGTGCACACAGCGGCCTGATGGGATGTGCAGTGGCACTTAGACAGAGAGGGTGGAGGAGGCCTGAGAGTGGCAGTGTGGAGCCCAGCTGCTGCTGCTGCTGCTGCTCCACTAACCTGAGGATCTCTGTAGTCATGATGAGGCAGGAGGCTTCAGGGTTGAGCTGCACGTCTCCTGTCAGCAGACCCACATCCCCAAACGTGTTCTTAAAGTCACGGAACTTCTGATTGGACAGCGCCTTGATGGGGGACGTGTAGATTGTCCTAGGGGGAAAAAAAGTGGATACAATTTAAATCCAGACGCTTTCCAGGCTAATGAAGTGCTATGCTAGTGGCTACACAGATGTCCACTCTGAGCATACCCACATCTGCATTCAGTACATATAGGCCATGCACCCCTGTTTACCTGGTCATGTGTTTCTGGGAGAGTGCTATGGCGTACTCTGCCACCACGGTCTTGCCGGCTGAGGTGTGCGCGGCCACAAACACAGAGTCATGGGCCTCCAGCTTGAGCACGGCCTGCTTCTGAAACACGTCCAGCTCAAAGGACCACTATGGCACCAAGTGACAGAGGAGGAAGAGAGAGAGGGTATGCATTGGGCAGTGAAGATTCTGCAGACTGGCTTGGTGTGCTGTTGAGAGACTTTGGTCTGGCATGAATGATCAGTACAGATATACGGAATACATCTGAACTCAAGATGAGTTCCAAACACTTTGCTATTTCTGGATTTTAAGGTTAGTAAGTGGAATAAGTGGAATGATGCATGTAGAGCTCTAGATAATGTCTGATAACCCTGTGTAAGTGTGCTAGTCTAAGAAATTGCCCCAATATATACTTTTACTTACACATAATTTCTCTAAGTTATAAAACTAACACATCAAGAGCTCATCACTCATAACCATTATTATTCCAGCTCCAGGTGTGAGGACTGGTACCTTGAACGCTGGATAAGGGACCCGTTTGTAGAAGTCCTCACAAGGTGAGGTGATATCCACAGGTATGGCCCACTTCTTTATCTCTCCCTCGTCACCTTTGCCGTCCTTCTTTCCAGGAGCAGTGGCAGGCGTTTGAGAAGTGGACACAGGCCCCTGGAAAGACAAAATCAACATGAAACACTGCCATAAGGATTCAACTCCAGTACATGGTGGCTAAGCCAGCGCTATGCTACACACTTGCGTATAGTACCAAGTTCAAGTTCTCTTATCTGTCACATTCATAGTGATGGACAGTATACAACTTGTAGTGAAATGTGAAATTGGTACACTCCACACATTCTGTAAAGTAGCTGAGAGTAAATGTGTATTATAATACAATGAAAAAGGATCTAAATATTTATAGCCCTAGTAATTATAATACAAATGCTGAAAGACAGAGTGCAGTAACAGACACATTTTCTAAGTGTAGCAGGCGTGTTTGTATTAAGCAGTCTAACGGCTTGAGAGAAGACCATTAACCATTAGACTACTACCAGTATACAAACAAACCTCCTTAATCCCAAGGTCTTCCAGACTGTTTGTTCTGGGAAGTTTAGGTGTCTCTGTGCTTGCTGGTTTTCCCTCTTTCTCCTCTGCCTCAGGAGCAGTATCAATGATGTCATCAAAAGTGGACAAAAGGGACATTAGGTTCACTTCCCTTTTCATTGTTGTTTTGGCCTCTGTAGATACAGCAGTTACATCAAAGTGTCAGTGTGCACAGCTCAGTTTGAGGGGGGTGAGGAAGCTGAGTGGAGGCAGTAGAAATGAACCCATACCTTTAGCTCTGAAGTCCATTCCTGTTTTCAGTCCAGGAGGCACTGTTAACAAGTCTGAAGAGGAGACACTGTTTTCACAATCTGAACTGAAGTAAACAGGCTGCTAAATGCCATTATTCAGATAAAGATGCGACTGGATGATATTTTAACTGATACACAATTCATTCGTCTGACATGAATGTGTCCCATTGTAGTTCTACTATAATGCTGCATTTCAAAGAAAATTTAAGAGGTTCAAAGAAAATACAGGAGATACCAATGACAACCTATTTGATTTGGAAGCAGCTTATTTCACATAAAGGTAGCAGGGGCCCACCATTCTCAAAGTCAATGTCTTCTTCCAGCTCAGACTTCTTCTTTATCTGTTCCAGAGTCAGTTCCTCCATGCTGGCTATTGGAAGAAAAATGGTTGGATTCAGGGGGAAAAAACTAGAACTACTAAAAAGTGGTAGAGAGACCAAGAAATGTTTCGAAATAGTAAATAACAAATGGAGGTCACAACAGATCATGTGATGTGCTCCAGTCCTACCTGGCAGAAAAGGGTAGTTGGTGTTGCTCCCTCTCAGGCTCTCAGATGGGGGTCCGGGGGCCCTTTGCAGAGACAGGGAGTTCTTGGCAGATAGGCCTGTGTTCTCCAAAGGCACCTAAAGGTGCAACAAATGAGATGACAGCAAACACAGAAACTTACATTTTCTTTTTCTAATCGAGGAATGGGAAATTGCTAGTAGTGCCATTGAAAATGTCTTAACGTAAACCCTGGCTCACATTAAATGTAAGAAAATATCACTTCAGAGTTTAAAATCTTTTTTTCTACAGAGGAAAACAGTTGGTACCTCTGTGAAGTCCAGCAGCATTCCTGTGGTTGGATCTCTCACCACGGACAGACCGGAGTGCAGGGGGGTGAGGGGACAGTGGAGAAGAGCATCCAAATTCTTCTCTCTCTTAATCAGTCTAATTTACAGCAGATTGCAATATGCCACACAGAGACAGGGGGTTGACAAGGGTACAATCACAGGCATCTCATTATAACATTTACAAGTACAGTGTGGAAAACTATTCTATTCACGCACTTGGTAAACTTATCGAAAGCAGCATCTTTGTCATGAATAGGTAACCATGCCGGATCACTCAGGAAGCGCCTCTCCACCTCTGCCTGCAAGTCCACACTGAATGGAGGAAGTCCATTCGGCAGCTGGGAGATGGGAAGGAGGTGGCACAGCACAGTGTCAGATTCCCAAAATCTCTTTTGTCAATAGATATATAATCTTTTGACTAATGAGAAGTACTCCGTAGATGGAGAATCACACAATGTCTTGAATGACTGACAAGCTTACTGTAGCTAGTGGATGTAGAGGCTGGTGAGAGGGGCGAGGATGAGTCAGGAGTTCAAATTTCCCAGAGCACCCCACCTCTAGTAAAGACAGAGGCAGGTCTGCGGGCCCCAGAGGAGGCAGCTCTGATAAGGAATGTTCGCAAACAAACCATAATAATACATTTCGTTAGAAACGGGAGCAGAAAAAATACTTGTTCTCTACTAGAATTCTATACTAATTAATCGGTGTTGCGATTTATCATTTTCCCGCTCCCGTGATTTGTTTCATTACATGACCCACCCTTGATGCCAGGAATTAAAAATATATAATGTATCACTGTATCTTATGGAGGTTCCCTAATCCCTAGTCATTACGACATGTACAGTTAAATTCATGTAAACCACTGCAGATGTTAGGCACAGTTAGCTGGAAGGCTAGTTACAAATCAGAAAAGCTTTCAGGTCTTGCAAACTGCCATTGACATTTTAACAAGAAATTCACATGCAAACCCTGCAGACTAATAAATAACTCACCTATTCTGTCCATATCTCCCTGTGGGGCACCAGACCGATTTCAATTAAAGTTACTCAGCTAAGTTGCAGTGTTCATAGATGTTGGCACTTGTGTGTCAGTGTAAAGCGGAAATACGTATGGCGGAAGTTAGTGAATCTGACAATTAAACCTTTTTGCCATATTATACTGATGCACCAAATGGTTGGCTTTGTTATAAATGTTTAATCCACAATAAGGTGTTTTAAAACGTGAATAACTGTTTTATTTAATATGTGTGATAAGGCCCCCTTCTCCAACGCTGCAATAACTATGACATCATTTTTCTGCGCCAGTGTTGATGTGAGAGTCGGGGGGATTTAGCGTGATTTCTTGAAACCCTAAAGGTTTGCTCATTATCACGATTTAAATATGTAATTGTTGTGTTGAAGGATGTTAGACGTTGTTTTATCTCGTACCCATCTAACCGCTAATATCACATGCCCAAATACTGTCCATTCAATTGCTACTTTTGGTCGATTCGATTAACGATACCAGACAATCGATTAGCAAACATGCTCAACTACGTTACTGATGTAGTTTAATATTTTGTGCAATCAGTGTTTTATATGTAACAGCTCAGCCCTACAACAGAAATAGTGGAGCTACTGATATTCTTTTATAGGTGTAAACAGCGTGATCAAGATGGTCGTCTTCCCTAGTGCTTTAACAGAGGAAGAAGAGGCTTTGCAAAAGAAGTATGCCAAACTGAAAAAGAAGGTGAAGGACTGTACATTGAAATATGCTTTTGGGCTGACGTGAACGTGTGTACACGCGCACACTACTAGGTGTAGACGTGATTTTTTAAAAAGTTAATGTTAAATTGATGGTGCATATTGGCTGAGTTCCTTACGTAAAATCCAGCATTGTAGCCTACTGCAGTATCAAATCAGCATTTTCCTACAGTATTACTTCAGTAAAATTGAAATATTTTTGATAAAAAAAAATTACTTCACGTTTCTATACGACATAATACAGTATTGACACGAAAATATTGCAGTATTGCAGTGTACTTCCAAAAAAAGTGAAGGTTTTATTCATATGTTTTTATTTTCAGAAAAAAGCCCTCTTGGCTTTGAAGAAACAGAGCTCCACTAATCAGAACAACCAGGCAGGACTGAAAAGAAGTATGTGCTTAGGCCTAAGGGACTGTCAGTAAGAGAAGTACTCTGGTGGGAGCTTTATGTTTAACTTATGTTTTCTTTCCTCAGCATTGTCAGATCAACCAGTGCTGGACTCAGCATCAGCTACTGAGCAAGCAAAAATGCTCATCAAATCTGGGGCCATTAGTGCTATCAAATCAGAGAATAAGAACTCTGGTTTCAAGCGCTCAAGGACACTTGAATGCAAACTTAAGGTGAGCTAGAAAAATGTACAGCATTTTACATTGGTTTATTCAGTGTCAAATGTTAGCTGCAGTATTTAACTTTGGGTTTCACAAGTGTAGTGATCTGTGTGTGTAAGCTGCTGTGGTTAGAGTCAGTGCAAAATGTGCAAAAATGTTTGTTTTAGGACCCAGAGAAAGGCCCTGCCCCAGCATTCCAGCCTTTTCAGAGAAGCATCTCTACTGATGATGAACCTTCAGAGGTAAGTGTCTGTCTTGAGATTCTAAGAAAAAAACAAAAAACAACAGTGTCCATCATAGAAACTGATTAGTGAACTTGAACACACACACGATGTAACTGTATGTGTAATCCTTTGAATGGTTTACTTTGGGTCATGTAGAAAAACTATATTAATGGAATGAAATTAAAGCAATGACAATACTGAATACAGAAAACATGAACCATTTGCCACATTTTGATTACATCATCATTGTGATCTGTTGAAATGTGTGAAAAAGCATAAAGCTTCAGAAAGGCCCTACTAAGTCTACTCATTTCTCTCCTTCAGGCTAGCAAAAGGGCTCACAGAAAATCTCTTTATGAGAGGTAAGTACTTTGCTCAACATATGATTTATTTAGTTGATCTGACATGTTAAAAAGTAGGGTTACATTGTGTAAGTTGAGATATTTGTATCCTTATGTCAGTTCTGACTAGTGTTTTTGCATTCTGTCCCCCTCCCCTCAGTTTTGTAACCCCAGGTGAAAGGAGCCGTGACGAAGAGGAAGGAAGTGGGATGCCGTCGGGTCGGGAAGCTGAGCGTGACCAAGACAGAGATCGAGAAATGGACCGGGACCGGGACAGAGAGCGAGACAGAGAGCGCGAGAGAGAGAGAGATCGAGACAGAGAGAGGGACAGAGGCAGGGACAGAGAGCGGGACCGCGACCGGGACCGAGACAGGAGTCGGGAGAGGGAGCGCGATCGTGACAGAGACCGTGAAAGAGAGCGCGATCGGGAACGAGACAGAGACCGGGATCGGGACAGAGACAGGGATGGACCATTCAGACGTGAGTGCTTTCAGCTGTTATTTATTTATTTTGACTACAACTTTGCAACTTAAAATTGTATAGATTATCAATTGTTTATTGTTCATAAAATCATTATTTGTGTTAATCAGAAAATATATGATATGATTAATGATATATTTTTTGATTAATGACATAATTTTATGAAATGACTTCATACATATCGCAGAAGTGGAATTGACCAAAGGAAACGTAGAATGTTATGTTTGTTAGTAGGATAACACAGCAACCACAGATTTAGTGTTTGTGAACCATGATGTAAAGGTATAGCAATGGGAGTTTGACCTCTGTGTGTGTTCAGGCTCTGACACATACCCTGAGCGGAGAGGCGCACGAAAAGGCAACACAGTGTACGTTTATGGCACAGGCCTGGTGGAAGACAGCCTGCGTGCAGCCTTTGCCCCACATGGCAACATCATCGACCTGTCTATGGACTCCCCTCGCAAGTATGTGTGCACTTAGGAGCTAGCCCCATGCAGCTAGCCCCATGTCATGTCTGACAAGACTCAAAACCATCACTGTTCATGATGTTAAAGATTGTGCTCTGAAGATCCTCTGCTTCTGAAAATGTATTGGTGATGAAGCAGTACTTTCTTGAAGTAGCTGTGTAGCAAATTAGATCAGTATGAATGTAGTATAATTGTTACTAAGAGTAGGTTTGACTTACTTCCCTACTACTTCATGATATGTTGATTTGAAAAATGACTAATTTCTCGGGGCTGTGTTCGTCCTCTCTCTCTCTCTCTCTCTCTCTCTCTAGCTGTGCCTTTATTACTTTTGAGAGGATGGAGTCGGCTGACCAGGCTGTTGCAGAGGTGAGGGACATATTAACCTTTTGTTTTACACTTAGTTTTAATTCACCTCCTGTATTAGTTTTTTTAAGAAAAGCACCCAGTTGCTTGACATGTTACAAAGTCCAGTCGTGGGGACCGTATTGAAGACCGCAGGGCTGATACACTTTGGTGTTTGTAATCCTTTAACTTTTTAACTTTTTGACCCACTGATTGCCTGGACTTTTTTGTCCATTTCTTTGTCTTGAGGACATCACCTTTCAAGATTGCCAGTGGTTTCACAGGACACCAGCAGCTCCTAAACAAACATTTCCTTGTTCCAAGTAGTATATGCTTATACTAGGTTATCCACCTTTAGTAGCATAACATGAAACAACAGATGTTAAATGTTTTGTCATTCCCCACATCTCTGGATCTTTTCCCTCATCCTGTCTCAGCTGAATGGCACAATGGTAGGAGATGTTCCCATCAAAGTCAGCATTGCCAGAAAACAACCTATGCTGGAGGCAGCCACAGGGAAATCAGTCTGGGCTTCTCTGGGTAAGTCTCTGGTTTCACAGGAGAAGGCTGTTCCACGGACTTTTGGCTCTCCAAGATTGTAACCCAATCCCTTGCTTTTTGTCTCCACAGCTGTGCAGAACAGTGCCAAGGGTTCTTACAGAGATAAGAGAAACCAAGTTGTGTATGGTGAAGATTTATTTCACTAAATTGAGAATTGAAGTAGGTTTGCTTCATACTGTGTCTTATGTACTGTGAGTTCTGGAATCTATTGTTATTGCTTGATAGAAAGTCAGGGTGCTTGCTTTTGTACAAATACATCTAGAGATTAGGAATGCTCGTGCAAAGACGCTCTACTCAGCTTATGTTGGCTGCAGCTTTTTCCTGTGGCACTCAATAAAGCTTGTCAATACATTTTTCCATCCTGGGGTTTGTGTAGTGTGATGTTAAGTTTAGACACACCATCATTACGTTGGTCTGTGGGGTCACATCCAAATATCTGAATGTGTATGAAAAGGTGGCAGCTTAGGTCAATAATAGGCCTTCTCTTGTTTTTATCACTGCATGTTCACTGACTGCAACTAACTTGCTGTTATGCAACATTTCTATTGAGTTGTGCTGACCATTACTGTATTATGTAAGAACATGCTGAACACTAATGCTACATGTGAAATCAAATTAATCAATTTTTGTGACTTCATCTTGATGATAAACACAGTCGACTTGAAAAAATTTCCAACAGAATGTGATATTTGTTGGCTTGACATACAAAAACTGAATTGTCTCTAAATGGTTAACACTGTAAACATTGGAAGATGCATGGGTGCATGCAATGGTGGGAAACCGGAAAATGCATGTCTTTCGGCATTCTTCATCGTTGACCTTATTGATTGTGCTGAAACCAACACCATTCATTTTATAGAATGGGATCCATAAGAGCATGGTGATATAGCCAGGGCTAATGTGCTGTAAATGTGTATTCACTTTTTGACCTTTTTGACATGACTTGTTTATTGATAAGTCACACAGTTACACAGAAAAGACACACTGGAGACACTCATCTACTAGTTCTCAATCCTGCTCGTGCCCCTCCTGAGGATGTTCTGTCCTTCCCTGCTCTGCATGTCTGATTGGATTTGTCAGTAGCCTGGGTTGCCATCCATCTCACTGCCATATCTTTAACTCTTTCTTAAAGTTTGGCTGAAAAAAAAAGGAAATTTCTGTGTTTCCATCCAACTCACTGGCTCTTTTTTGTGTGGAGTCTGTGTGCGTTTCCATCCTGAACCAGGAAGTGTGTTTTAGGCAGGAAAAAACAGAAGATATGCAGGATTAGGACTTGAGACCCAGATTGAGAACTACTTCCAATACCCACATAACCCCACATGACCCACATTTAAAGCCTCACACGGGATCACATATTTACATCTTTACATTGGGCTTGACTTGCTGGCTTCTGGTTTACAAACATAATGCACTGCTTCTCCACGTAACACAAACCAACCAGTAGACAACGCCCAAATCAGCATCACATGACAGTTAGGACAAAGGCAATGGGGGTTTTGCTTTTATACACCCTCAACCACTCCACCTCCATCCACTCCCCCCACCGCTGCCTCACTCTCTCTCTGGGCCTGCATACAGTTCTGTGCAGTAGTCTTCCCGTGTTGCTCCTTTAGGTGGCGCCGTAGAGCAGGCTTGTGGGCGAAGCGCACTTGGCAGTAAGCGCATCGGTGCGGGCGCTCGCCGCTGTGTAGGTTCATGTGATCGCACAGTGTGGCTTTCTGGGTGAAGGTCTTGTTGCACAGTGGGCATCGGTGCACCTTGGCCCCGCGGTGGACGCTCATGTGGCGGTTGAGGTTGCTGGCGTGAGTGAACTGCTTGCCGCAGCAGGGGCACACGTAAGGCAGGTGGGTGGCGCGCATGTGGACCAGCAGAGACTGTGGGGATGGGAAGGCCAGACCACAGTGGTCACACGCCACCGGGCCAGACGCACAGGAGGTGGAGCCCACCACGGCCACGGAATCGTCCGCTCCGCCACCCTCCTCGTCAGCGGGGACTCCCACCACACTGATGCCACCCCCATCCCCGTTAGAGTCGTCCAGGCCGTAGCGCATGGCTATGTCCTCCACACCTGGCTCCTCTCCAAGCGCTTCCTCCTGACCCTCGCCCAAGTCATACTGCATCCTGGGAGGGCTGTCTGACTGGCCGTGAGCGGAGAGGTAGGCAGAGCCCAGATCCCCTCCCAGGGCGAGGATCTCTGCAGGGGAGGGGAAACGCCAGGCCTCTTGGTAATTCCCGCTTACCGGGCGGCGGTCTCGAAGAGTGCCCCGTCTGCGATGCCTAAAGCCTCTTCCTCGTCCAGTGCGGGGCTCGAGAAGCCGACGCCTCCAGGTGCGTGGTCCCTCCCCCCCTAGTCGGCTCATTCCGTCCAGCACCACAGCTGCCCCGCTGGGGTCCGACTCAATGGGGTCGTCCAAAATCACAGGCTCTCCAACATCATCATGGATTTCCTCCGGTTCCTGATCGTCCTCTTTTATACGAACCCTCAGGACCTCGTAGTCACCGTCGTCGTCATCTTGCGAGGAGGCAGTGAATGCCCTGGCCTAGATAACAAAATGTAAGTGTGTCACTAAAAAAAATATTTACAAAGAACTTACCGATAGATACAGAGACAGGTACAGATACGTCTCAAAAAAATGTTATATTTTGAAATATTTCACTTACTGTCTAATGAATCTATATATCTATACTTCACACATGCCCACACTGCCAAAAGTACCAATACCTGGTTCAATGACCATGTAATATTCAAATTTTTTGTGACACTGAATTAGGGATTTTCTTTAGTTGTAAGCTATAATCATCAAAATTAACATGAATAATGGCTAGAAATATTTCCCTTACTGTCTAAGGAACCTATATAATATGAGTTTCACGTTTTACATTGAATTACTAAATGAACTTTTCCACAATATTCTATTTTTTGAGACGTACCTGTATATCTCTCCTACAATGCGTCAACTATAACTACTTTGCTACAACAGGTCTATTTTAGCCAAATTTGTGTGAAATTTTCTAACCTACTTGATAGTCATTTCATGTTTTTCATTGTGTGTCTATGGGTTAATCACCTTGATCTCTGAGAGAGCATGTGCTTCCCTGTGCTGGACGTCCGCCTGGGACAGTGAGTCTGTGTGGTTGCTCCCTGAGGCCTGTGAGACCACCTCTGGACTGTGGGGCTGGGGGGAAGAAGAGACCCTCTCAGGTGAGCCAGGCTGCATGGAGGGGATGCTGCCACTCACTGGCATACCCACAGACAGAGGCTGCTCTGTTTTAACAGCCTGGGCAAGAAGAGATACAGACAAGCCTTCACTGAGACCCTCGTTTAACTCACAGGGAAGGAAAGCTGCATGAATTTGCTGCTGCTGAGGCCATTTTCTAGCCACTATGATGGTGACTCAATTATTAGAGTTTTAATTATTTGATATTTTTAAAAACAGTTGAGAAGAGAAACACTCCCTACTCTGACAACTTTTGTCTATTAACTACTCAGTATTGTTTGTGTACCATCCACTAATGATTCACTACACAGGCAAACACTAATAACATTCATCTAGAAAGTTTTGCATCTGCCTGGTTCATGAGTGTAGCTCCACACAGGTTCAGAATGGTAATACCCTTTTCGGCTCTGTTGTAGTGACTATGTAAGGAATACCTTTCAAAGACAGGTGGTAATAGATGTATGTGGTGATGTTCCTGGAATAGCAGCTCATTGCTTTTCACACAAGGCTACTGACTAAAAACTAAACTCCAAGTTTGAGCACTGATGACGTACCCTGCTAGGACTGGGATTCCTGGGTTGCATGTACATGCTGAGGGCACCCCGGCATTTCTCCACGATGTGCTCCATCTGCAGATAACTGGCAGCAGTAAGATAGTTGACGATGTCTTTGGAATGGAATTTCAGTGTGCCCGTGTAACATGACTGAAGCAGTTTACAGACAACAGTAGCACTGTGCAACACTGACACCTGGTGGTAAAAGAACAGGAAAGCATCTTCAGAAATTCAGCAGACTAGACAATAGGAGCTGGCATCACTCATCTGTAAATGCCACAGACTAGTACCTCATAATCTATGAATTGATGTGATTTCATCAAATAATCATTGTTGACTTTTTGGGGACAATACATCAGCAACAGTGAGGCTCAACAACTGTGACATGACAATCTAATTAGTAAAACATCACTGTGCATACTTAAGAAGCACAGGACCACTGTATCAAGGACTAGCTGCCTGCCATAGACATCTATGCTGTCTGACTGTATTACTGACCAATAACAGTACTAAGTAGAGCATTGATCCTATTCTTGATATTAATGACAGGAAAATTAAAAATTAAAATGACAAAGGAAAATAGGACAGTTAGGTTAGATCTCCATCTTCAAGACCTGGGAGCACTTTGATCACCTTAAGATGACATAGTATTTTTTCCCACCTGTAGTTCAGAGGAGGGGTTCAGAAGAAATTGGTCCCTGAGAAAAGGAGAGCAGGCTGCCAACACAACTTTGTGACCCCGAAATGCCTGTCGACCACTGGCCACAATAGTTATGTCACAGAAATGCTGCTGGGTGCGCAGAGAGTTCATGTTGCTGAGGGCTGCGTCGCCGTGCCCCGGCAACTGGAAACACACCTCCTCCATCTTTGTGGGAGAAAAATATAATTTGTGATTGGACATTAATTAACGGAAGGCCTACACACTGACCTCCACTTACAACCCACTAGTAACGTTACATAAACATTTCTCAGACATCTCTACAGCATTGTCATCAAAGAGCAAAAGTTTCGTGCAGAGAATGTTATAGATGAGCAACGTTTATTCAGGCAGAAAAATCAACCCATTTAAGTATCATGCATTGTAATACGTCTGTGCACCTGCGACGGAGTAGAAACATATGACGTGGTGTTTATGAACTGGCTAGATGGTCAGTGGAGTTTGCTGTTGTAGTCTAAATACTACGATTTCATCCTTACACTTACATTCGTTCACCTGTGTCTGTTTAATACTATGTTATTTTACACTAATTAAGAATTAATAGCTAAACAGATCATGTACCGTTAGGTAACTTTAATGGTTTTGTTGACAGCCTGATTATGAACCATGGAGAACAAATCGCGATACGAGTCTCTCAAGTCAACTGTCTGTGCCAACTATTCTTTACTAGGTTAAGCGTCAACGAAGAAACACGTGGTTAATCCAAGTACATCATACATTGCAGAAAACAGCGCTGCTGGTCTAATGCAAGGTTATTTATTTCTTTTTACACAATTATCCGTGTAACACATTGGCAATAACCGTGGTCTGACATCTTTGCACTCACAGTCAACTAACGTTAGCAAGCTTTTGAAAACATTTAAAATATTAACTTCACAGTCTAGGTTTCATAGATTTGATCCACATAGATATAGTGTAAGGCAGATTGATAACCTTATTATGATTAGTGTCGTTACATTGTTCATTATGAACTTGTTGGCAAACATTACTTCCTGAGAATTTAGGGCCATTCAAGGTTCATTACCTAGCTACAACTGCGGCCGGGGCAATCGAATAGCAAATCACAGTCAACAACGTTGGGTGGCTAACGTAATCACTGGCTATGACAATGGAAAAATAGGGCTTAAAGTAGACATATGTTAGTTACACTTTTAGTATCTGTCGCTTTTCCTCTGACTTCGACAACTTTTAATCAGTAACAGCACAATCGCTAGTGCTGGGCACAATGGAGTCAACAATCCTATCCTGAATAACTAACCTAGCTATGTTAGCTATATCAGACTAGCTGACGCTACATAAGGCACATTTGAGCTACTGCTAGCCAATTAGCTTGCCCCCTAGCAAATCAGTTGTAGAGCTAACGTAGCTATCTTTTAGCTGTTCACGTTAGTTCAAGAGGATACATTAACGAAACACAACAGAAACTGTTGAATCTTACCTGTTGTTAACTCAAATTATTGGAATGTGTGCCGATTGCTTGGAATTTTCTAGCAAGGTCAAAGCTTGCAATTACTGTGGGTGTGATTATATGAATGTGTGTTGTTTACTTTTCACTGGCAAGCTTGCTCTCCTGTCCTGTTTTGGTGCTGGCAACTTAACGGACACCAAACAGCTACTTCCCCACCACGGCCCATGTCAACACGTTCGAAAGCTTGCTGTCCTAAATTTAAAGGGGAATAGATTCTTTTAGGAAGTATTCGTTTGGTTATTATCTCATTTTGTTGTGGTTTACCTATCCCGTATGAAACCCATATTCAACAACTATTTGGTGAAAAAAATGTAGGTTCACTGCTCATTAAACACATCTGATGGATGTGTTATTTGGTCACTCCCTGGGAGCTGTGAGACAATGCTAGCTAGCCAGATACTAGCGTTAAATTAGTATCTGGCCTGCTGAAAGCAGAATATACCACAGACAAAGACCGTTGTCTCGAAGTGCGAACAATATGTGAAAGATTTCTACAGTTAGTTTGCCTTCAATCAGGTTGTAAGGTTAGAACATGTGTATACTGCAGCTTGCACATTAGCAACAACAGTAGACCACTTTCCTTTGTCCAAGGGAGTTTTTTTCACGTCAGTTCAATCAGAGAACGTCAGTGACGTAGTCGCGTCAAAATACGTCCCCCTTGGATTTCTGAAGAATATGTCGGCATCCGCACCGATGGACGAGGTAAGACCACAGTGAATGAACAATGGTAGAGTAGTTCTTTCGTTAATGGCAGTACTATGTTTTTATTTCTTGGCACAGTACCCGTTTTCCCTCTGTCTTCGGTCTAACCCACAAGCCTAATGGCTTAGGTTCAGAGTACCTACTGGTTGGATGCAGTTTAGCTAAGTTTGCAGATGAATCAATAGACAACCGTCTTCTTGCAGCTAGTTAACGTTAACATTTCAGCTGGGCTGCAAACATCATAGTGTTAAATTTGATATGTGGCGTTCTTTTCGCAGCTATTTCTATTTCGGCTATACTAGACTTTGCCTAAAATGTTCAGTTACTTCGGTGTCTTCGTTGTGATGAGTAAACTATGAACTGTACTGTCATATTTCTGCTATTAAGTTTTCACAGGTGGTGAGATACTTCTAGAAATGAAAGACCTCAAAAATAATTTTTTACATTCAGTAGATCAGCCCCGTTATGGTGGCGTTTAAATATAGTTCACTACGAGAAAACAGTTACTCGCAAACCTAGCCTAACGCTAGTGCTCTTGTTTGTTGTTTTCAGAAGTCCACTGAAAGAAAATCACAACTTTCCAAACCGGATGCAAGGGAATCAGGTACGTGCTGCGATTGTGTTTACCTTGATTGCAATGTATGAAGTAAATGTTTTAGATGTGCTTCTATTTTAAATGCAAGGTACAACAGTACAATACCATATAAACAGAACTCGGCCTAAATAGTAGTGGGACTAGTAGAATATGCTCCTGGTAAGACTGTATCAGGCAGTTTAGCATCAGTTACTTCTCTGCTTATGTTAGTAATGTCATCAGAGAAAAGATTTCACTATAGTGAAGTTTGAGAAGAGCAGATTTCATCAACTAGGCCTAGCCATTAGCTGTTGTCTTCAATGTAATCGTTACACAGATAGATCTTATGCAAATCACTGCCCATGTTAACAACTGCATTTACTTGATTGTCGTTCAACTGGTTTTCCCATGCCTGGTCTGTTCTCTTGTAGGCAATGCAGCAAAGAATCTCACAGCATCATCATCGGCTTCCTTCTGTTCCTCGTCTCCATCTCCTAGTACAGCCACCATGAGCTCCTCTACTTTTGCTAGCAAATCTCTTCCATCTTCCAGCTCCTCTTCCTCCTCGTCTTCTTCACTTGGCACTTCTCCAGTTGTCAGCCCGCCACCAAAGATCCACCGCGCTCGAAAGACCATGAGCAAAGCTCCTCCAACACAGGTGAGGTCTCCTAGCCCTGATGCTAGACAAAGAGTAGACACGTCTTTATTACATATGCTTGTCACATCAAAGTTAACAGTGTGTCCCATGTGATTTGAAGATGTTGTGAAATCAGCTTGTTGCTTTTGAAGATGTTTATTTTATGTTTCTAAATATAAAAAAATATGTGAACGATATTGCCTTCTCCTTAACCAAGCCATGTCTATTTTGTGTGTTCATGTCTGGTTTAGATGAGGTGTATTGAGGCAGCTATTGTTCCAGTAGACCCTGAGGAGCCTATGACCAGTTTGACATCAGACATTGACACAGGTAAGCCTGCTATTGACTACACAACTCACAGTAATTGGGCTACTGGAAATTCATGAATGATGGCATGTAGAATAGTGATCAACTATTAACAGGTTGCCTTAACTAAACATCCCTCTTGGAGACCTTGAAAGAGATGCTGATGATGCTGTAATGATAATATTCTATACTCTTTTGATCCTGTGAGTCAGTGAAACACACAGCACACAGTGAAGTGAAGTACACACTAACCCGGAGCAGTCGGCTACCCGCAATAGCGGCGCCCGGGGAGCAATGAGGTGTTATGTGCCTTGCCTTGCTCAAGGGCACTTCAGCTAAGGTCCACTGGTAGGGGATCGAACCAGCAACCCTTCGGCTATAAACCTGAAGCCCTAACCAGTAGGCCATTAGGCCAGTAGACCACTCTATTACCACTTGGCCGGTATTGCTGTGGATTGCCTTCCAATGTTAACTTACCGAGTCTTCTCTTTGTTTCCAGCAGCTGTGAAGAGAAGAAAAGTGAGCCCAGATGTGGAACACACCCCTCTATCAAAAGAGAAGGCAGAGAAAAGTGCTTTTGTGGTACCAGAGGTGGGTATGGGAGAAGGAGCGCAGGTCTCTATCGATCTGTAGATGTAGTGTTATTACTCATCCACTCACTGTTTGATCTGATTGTATTACAGCCAGTCAGTGTGTCCACCACTCCAGAAAAAGTAGAGCCTGTCACCGTAACAACCAAAGAGCATGGAAGTGGTTGGCTGGAAGACCTGGATGATGATGCTGACGAGGAGGACTTCCACCTCCTCTATAACAGCTACGCTGGAGATGATGTCATTTTCTCTGATAGCAAAGTAAACGAGATGGCCACAGCATATCACTTGTCTTCATAAGTTGATCTTTCACATTTTGTGTTTGTCAGTTTAGTCTGTCAGAAATAAGTTTGTAAAGCAAACTTGTATGGACCTATCACCAACCCTGAGTGCCTGTGCTCTCCTCTTGTTTTGCAGTCTGAGGACGGGATGCTGGAGGACCAGCCTAGTCGGAGGGAAGGAGAGGAGTCTGGGAACTTGTCTGACCCTGTAAGTACTGTATCTTCAATCATGTCTTGATATTGTTATTGTGTAGTTTTGTCCAGTAGCTCTCAAATCTGATCTCCTCATATACTCTTCCATTAATCTGCCATTGGCAGTTGGCTTAGTTGTTGTTCATGCCAACATGTCTTCTAATCCTCAGAGCCCACTGGCAGAGAAGCCTGGGAAGTTGCAGAAGAAGGAGGCCAGAAATGGGTCTCCATGGGTAGGGGTAGACCGAGCAGAAGGGACCGATCAGACCAGCACAGCGGAGGACGATCCTAGAGGTAAGGAGGAAGCATCTCATGTGACGTGAACTTGGTAGAGCTCTAATTGCAATGATGGGCAAAAAGTTGGGTAATAACAAAAAAAAGTAACCTGACAGAATGGCCTTGCTTAGGTCACCTGACAGAATCACTTTGCTAATTTAACACCATAAGCAAGATGCTAAGTGCAAGCATAACAGGCTCAGCATTTTGCTCCTATGTGTGAGATGGCTTTGTTGCCCACTATTGACATTAGTGCTGATGTTTTAAATTTGTGTCAGAAGTGACAAGTGTTACATTGTTGGTTATATATCTGCCCAGAAGATTTGTTAGTCAAGCATACACTTCCAAATTGAAATGACTTTGTCCTTTCTGGTAAAGAAATCCTCATGGTGGCTGTGTGGGTGTGGGAGTTAGTGTCTGCATGTCTAGTAGATAGTAAGTGGTGGTGACTGTGTTCTCACAGAGCCACCATCAGGCTCGTCAGCAGCTCCTGGAGGCTTGGCAAGTGACTACACAGAGGTCCCGCTGGGCTCCCTGGACATTGCTGCAGCAGACAGCCTCTCTCTCTCCTCACACCCTGGTCAGTTCAGAACTGTGTTGTATGTATGTATGTATGTTCTAGCTGATGCTCCGGCTTGTGGAAAACATTAGCTTGTGTTTTGGAGTTGATTATTTGCTGCAACCCCTCCGTCATCTCCCTGTCTGTGGGCTGCTGTGTGTGTCTTTGTGTAACAGAGGGCAGTGAGAGTGGGGAGACGGAGCGGCTGGAGGAGCTGCCCCTGTGTAGCTGCAGGATGGAGGCTCCGCGCGTGGATGGTCTGAGTGCAAGGGGCAGCCGCCTCTGCATGGCTATCGAGAGCATCAATGGAGAGGTGCGTGCGTGCATGCATGCATTTGGGTTGATAACAGCCAACAAATTATAGTTTCTTTCAGCCAAATCTAATGACTGCACAGAGAGATGAGAGTGATATAACATTCTCTGTTTTTGCTGTGTGTGTGTGTGTGTGTGTGTGTGTGTGTGTGTGTGTGTGTGTGTGTGTGTGTGTGTGTGTGTGTGTGTGTGTGTTTTTGTGTGCACGTGCAGCTGGTTGGCTGCACCAGTACAGTGGTGAAGGGGGAGACTATGCGGCCGTCCAGCCGAGTGTCCCTCATGGTGCTGTGTGAGAACCACCGCTCCCACATGGTGAAACACCACTGCTGTCCAGGCTGTGGCTACTTCTGCACCTCGGTAACACACTCACCTAACTTCTCTCAGTGAAATCAAATCTGAAATTTCTCTCCCTCATGCTCTCTCTCTCTCATACACACTTTCAGGGAACGTTTCTTGAGTGTTGTCCTGACGTGCGCATTGCTCACCGTTTCCACCGAGGTTGCGTGTCAGTTTTGGGAGGTGGGCGTGGCAGTAGGGGGGTGAACGGTGGCCTGCTCTTCTGCCCTCACTGTGGTGAGGACGCCTCAGAGGCTCAGGAGGTCACCGTCACACCGCCAGCTTCTGCAGCCGGAGCTGTGGTCACCGCCACGGCCTCCACCACTACACCAGCACTCCCACCCCCTCTTAAATCTCCCCTCACAGCTGGCCCACTCAGCAATGGCAAGAGGCCAGGAGGACCTGTGAGGTGTGTGTGTGTGTCTGTCTGTGTGTGTGTGTTTGTGTCTGTCTGCCTGCCTGTCCGTCTGTGCGTGCGTGTGTGTGTCTGTCTGTCTGTCTGTTTGTGTGCATGCGCATGTGCGTTTGTGTGTGTGTGTGTTTTAAACCTAAAAGCTAAAAAATTTGAAGGTAATGTCACAACAAATAGTCTGGATAACCCAACGTTACCCCAAATAGTGGTGAATTGTTACATACTGTTGCTTTAACTGCAGTTTATTAAACATCACTCATAATGAATGTCATAAAAAGTAGATTAATGAAAAAAGAAATGCATTCTCATGTATAGCCCACTCTGATGTGTTAACCTCAATTAGTTACTAGTCAGGTGTGTGTGGCTGTGTGTATGTTTCTGTGTGTGTGTGTGATGTTTAAATAGCGCGAGGATGCGTGGCCGAGGCAACGTAAGCCGTCCCCCTGAGCAGCCGCCGCCGCCGCCCCCGCCCCCTCCCCCCAGCGCACCGACAGGAGTGAGCCAAGAAGCCACCACGCCTGGGGAGGGTGGCGTGGACAGTGTGGGCCCCTCTCTGTGTCTGCCCAATGGCAAACCCATCTGCCCCAGTGCACTTCCACCAGGCGACAGGAGGGCGGCGCTACAGAAGGCCATTCTCACACAGGACTCTGAGAGGTAGGAGCACTAGAGGTGTCGAAGCACTTTTTTTTTATTGAAGCTTTCTGTATTGACTGAAGCTTTCAAGTGCTGCTGAGTTAGTCAGTCGTGAGGAGGTTTGTGTTCCGCACAAGCAGTCAGGCACTGAATGGGGAGCTTGTGGTACTAATTGCATCCTCTTCTGATTTGCTGTCCTGTGATTGGTCAGGAAAAAGAAGCTGAGGTTCCATCCACGGCAACTCTATCCAGCAGCCAAGCAGGGCGAGGTCCAGAGAGTTTTGCTCATGCTCAGTAAGTTTGTACAAGACCACTTTTGTGTTTTTTCTTTTCACCATCTGTCAGTTAAAATTTGAAGAAACGTTTGACAAATGTAATAATAATGACATATAAGTGGTTGTTGCTTGTCCATAGTAATCCACTTTGTCATCATTCTTAACTGTCTGCTGAATTTACTGTTGAGCTTTTGCACCGACTCGAATGTGTGCTGATGAAGACAGTCAAATGGATGGATTTGTGTGGCTGTTCATATCTCTGTCCTTGTGCTGCTGCAGTGGAGGGCATTGACCCGGCCTACCAGGCAGACTCCCAGAGCCGACGCTGTGCTCTGCATGCGGCAGCCCAGCGGGGCTTTTGGAGGTGTGCTACCTGCTTGTGGAGGTGAGTTCCACTGCAGACGCACCATCTGTGTGCTTCACTTCACTGGGCCACTGCAGTAGAGTGCTTGGTGTGTTCACTCTCTGCTGGATGGTGCATTTTAGTAAACAGGTGAAAGTACATCTTGTCTAAGTATGTACTAATCACTGTTGGCCATACAAGCAAAGCCCACACACAGAGCGTGACTGTACTCTCAATTGTGTTGTAGGCCGGTGCTAAAGTGGATGCCCAAGACAAAGCTCTCAGGACCCCTCTGCTTGAGGCCATCGCTAACTGTCAGGTGGATGTAGTGCGCTACCTGGTCCAGAGTGGAGCATGTGTTTACCATGCGGTGAGTGGAACAACCACTAATCCTGCCTGCGCCAAACTCCTAGCAGACAGCATATGTGTTCCCTGCCGTACTTCTGTTCCTTTCTGTCGCTGCCAGTCACCCAGTTCCATGTCTTTCCAGTCTATTGAGATGTTCGTTTGAAGCAAGGGAGTCTAACAGCGAGTGAACAACTATGCAGGGAAATGTTGGGTTTGGACATCAGGATGAAGCTGTAGGCGCTGCTGGGACGTCTTGTTTCTAGATGAAAGACCAGTGTCATGATGCTGTTCTTTTTCTCTTTCCTTCTTTTCCCCTCCTCACCTCCTCTTGCTCAGGAGGAAGACGGTTCTACAGGTCTTCACCACGCCGCCAAACTGGGCAACCTGGACATTGTGAGACTGCTGCTGGGAACAGGACAGGTGGATGTGAATGCCCAGGTGAGAGAGGGGGCTGGCTGCTCTGGAGTGCACAGGTGACCACTCCAAACAAGGCTAACAAATGCACAAATGTCCTTGACTGTATAGTTGTGTGTGTGAGTGTGTGTGTGTGTGTGTGTGTGTACACATGCTGGTGACATTGTAGTATTATTTCTCTTTACTACCATCTGAATCTGCAGTAGCTACCTAATTGAAACTACTCCAGTACCCAAGATGGAAATTAATGTTTTTCTGACACCAGGCCTCACTAAAGCCAAACCAGCGTAGTAAAAAGTCCTAGCTGATGGTTATTTCATTGCCCGTGCACAAACAGGTTAGAATCCATGTGTAGATACTCACCATTGCCCCTGGTTTCCGCTCCACTCCTTTCAGGATAGTGGTGGCTGGACCCCCATCATCTGGGCAGCGGAGCACAGGCACCTCGAGGTGATCCGAGCCCTGCTGGACAGAGGAGCAGACGTCATGCTGAAAGACAAGGTAACACTGGACATGAACCGCTTCATACTGTACTGAGCACTGGGCATTTCTCTACACACACACTACATTATCATGTGAATATTGACATTAAGGTCATAGATTTTGTATGCTTTTGGCATGTTGTAGATTGATGAGTGTAAACTCTGTGTCATTTGAAAATTTTCACTTCACAGCATTGTTTCAAGCCAAGTCAAGTACTGCTTCACATGTCACTGATATTGTTTTACTTGCATGACGAAATAAGTGAAGAAGCCCATTTATCAGTTGATTATGTTTATGATTATGATTAATATGTGATGACTGACACTGAATTTATTTAGTAATATGAAGTAAGCCTATGTGGTGATGTTTAATGGGATCAAGTGTGAGGTGACAGTAACAAGCCGTCACTGTATTGTCCCTGTTTCATCAGTGAGACCTGGCTTTTCATAGCTATAGGACTTTAGGTTGGCCCCTTGAAATGCAAACACACATGCTGGTGCCTGACTAGACATGGAATCTCAAACTGGTTTCATTCTCTTCTATCTTCCCTTCCTTCTGTCTGTAGGAGATGAATGTGTGCTTGCACTGGGCGTCCTTTGCGGGGAGTGCAGAGATTGCGGAACTAATTTTGAATGCTGGATGCCCCCTGTCATCAGTCAACATGCATGGGGACACACCACTACATATCGCTTCCCGGGAGGGATACCTGGACTGTGTCACGTGAGTCAGGAGGCCGTTAGCTACAGTGGAAACATGAGTGGAGTGTCCTGACCTGACAGTGGTCTTCTCTACTGTCTTACTATTGCATGTTGTTATTTGTCCCATAACTTCCCTCACTTGGAAATGAACTTCAGGCCTTGTTAGTGCTGTTCTAGGGCTGACTCATAGTCAATGCAAGTACACAAACGTCGCTATAGTCAGAAGCTGGCGCTCGTACTTGCAGCGCAGGCATTTGGTACGTCAGTTGGTACCCTTCCATTGACTCCCATGTTATAACTTGCTTTGTTGCGCTGCGTCAGAAAAGTTGGCGCTACACTCTAATAGCTTCTGGTTTGTAGGAAGAATTGCAGACTGGTGGCAGACTCCGGAACAGGTTTAATCATTACAATGGCGTGCATTAAGGGAGACATAAGGGTTTCAGCCCGAAAGCATCCACCATTAAATCTAACTAAACAATGAAAGTGTTCCACTTAAATACATTTAACCGAGGGGAGCTGCATACAGTTAGCATACAGTTGAAGGAAGTACAATGGAAGGTGATTGGTTTTTTACCTGGCGCCACTCTGCCTAATGGCCCAAGAACACACCTATGGCAGTTAGCATTTCCAAGTGGCTATCCAGTTGTATGTATACACCAAGATTCAGAAATGTTACTTATGGGTTGTTCTGACAAGTCATACACTTCCATTATTACACTCCTTGTACTGAGACAATAAAAATGATACCAAACATGAATACAGTCACATTTCATAACATACAGAAATACATTCCAAATCTATCTGAGGTAAGGTTATTGCAATGTAAATATGAACAAAAGGCTCTACCCAGCCACAGGGGTACCAGCAGTTAATTTACATTGATCACTGGGGTAGGATGATTTTTGTTGTTTCTGGGCCATGCAAATGCATGGTGGAGGCTCCTGGCTAAATATGCTTCTAAAATTATTGCTGTCAACACTTTACACGTCATGGCGTCCTTGTGTTAGCGTTTGCATATGTTTGCATTGACTATGAATCAGCCCTTAGACAAGTCTCATTTGGCTGTCTCAGGTTATTCCTTTCAAGAGGGGCTGACATTGACGTGGTGAACCGTGAAGGAGATACGCCCCTCTCCCTAGCACGCTGTGATTCGCCCGTGTGGGTAGCCCTTCAGATTAACAGGAAGTTGCGCAGGGGAATAGCAAATCGCATCGTTCGGACGGAGAGGATCATTTGCAGGTATATGTCAAATTTGAGTTACTGCACAAATCCTTATGTGTATGATGTGTAGTATCTCACGAAAGTGAATACACCCCTCATATATTTGCTCACACAAAATATTGACAGGTTGGGCACAGTTTGGACATGTTTGCTGTGAAGTGTGCTCACTTTTGTTGCCAGTTGTTTAGACATTAATGGCTGTATGTTGAGTTATTTTCAGAGGACAATAAATCTTTACTGCTGTACGAGCTGTACAATGACTGCTTTAAGTTGTATCAAAGTTTCATTTCCATAGATTTGTCCCCTGAAAAGATATTTGAATATTTGCAAAAGCGTGAGGGGTGAGCACATGTTTGTGAGGGACTGTACATGTGCTAGTAGTTGTTGGTGTCCCAGGGAGAAGACCGTTAGTCAGTAATACACTTGTGTCCCATGTGAAAGTGACGTGGCCCAGGGCTATGAGAATGTGCCCATTCCATGTGTGAACGCAGTAGATGATGAGGGCTGCCCATCAGACTACAAGTACATCTCTGAGAACTGTGAAACCTCCGCCATGAACATTGACCGCAACATCACACATTTACAGGTGAGAACTCTGACCACTGAGCATTGGTTTTAGAAGGATGATTGCTTGATTAAGAATGTGTAGAATGTGTAGTCTGTTCTATGGGCATGTATATCTCATTGATTAATGAGAACCCGGGGATGAGCTATGAGCCAATTATCCGGGACATGAAAGAATTGATCATGATTAATAGAGACAACAGTAGATGGATAAGAGATTTATCACGCTGGTAGTGTTTGTGACCAAAAGTGTTTTGTCTTGCAGCATTGCAGTTGTACAGATGACTGTTCCTCCAGTAACTGTCTGTGCGGCCAGCTCAGTATTAGATGTTGGTATGATAAGGTCAGTGGAACAGTCCTTTATAACCTTTGTTCTATAAACATTGCCACATGAAGAACTGGTGTGTGTCTGTGTCTGTGTGTGTGTGTGTGTGTGTGTGTGTGTGTGTGTGTGTGTGTTTGTGTGTGTGTGACTGAAATGAAATTACTACCAGGCAACAAACATTTCCATTAATATGAGTGTTTTTCAGCTCTCCATTACTCATTTAAGGCAGAATCTGATATAGGTTTGTTATTTGCAGATGAGATTTTACTGACTGATAGAAAAGTTATGTTTCAGGTAGAAACGTGGTGTGCTTAGTTTGTCTGTGTGGTTCCCATCCCAGGATCAACGGTTACTGCAGGAATTTAATAAGATTGAGCCTCCACTGATCTTTGAGTGCAACCTGGCCTGCTCCTGTCATCGCACCTGCAAGAACAGAGTGGTGCAGGCTGGCATCAAGTAAGACTTCATCCTCTAGTAGTCTGAGCCAGATGAATTCAGCTCAGTTGTAGTCATTTAATTTCATTAGTTATTTTTATTTATTACAAGTCATAGTTAGAGTTTAATCAATCACAGTCTTTTATTGGGACATGCATTGAAGTATAGATACTTGAGGGTACACTCAAAAACAATGATCTCCTCTGATGTTAAACTCAATACATTTTCACTAGAAAAGCATTCAGAGATTGCTTTAGCCTTAGTCCGAACAGAAGTATATTGCCACATACTGTCGCAGAGTCAAATGCGCTTTGGTCAACAATTCGATTTTCTTCCTATGCATGTTATTCAGATTACTCTGATCCTCCAGTTAAATCATTAGCTTGGTTATTGCCAGTAGCCTGATTTTAGCCTGATACTGGCCGATGCAATACAAATTTTAGATGGTGTTCTGGATCACCACCAAAATTTAATCATCTGTTCCTTGTCCGATACCCAAAAGCATAAAAAGGAGCTGAAAGAGGAGAGAATCCAAAGAGGGAGAGTCCACATCACTTCTGTTCCTGTTTGTTTGTCTCTGTCAGGGTTCGTTTACAGCTCTATCGGACAGAGAAGATGGGATGGGGTGTAAGAGCTTTGCAAGACATCCCCCAAGGCAGCTTCATTTGCGAGTAAGTGTGTATGTGTGAGTGTTTGTGTGGATGTGTGTTGCATAATGAGCTGACAACAAAGTGTTTTACAAACTACAAAATGCAATGAATTACCTAATTAATTCATAAGTGTTTTAAGAGCATTTAATATTTTGATGGTGTATTTTGACTCTCTTGCTGGATTTGTTTTGCTTTCTTTCCACAGGTATGTAGGGGAGTTGATCTCCGATGCAGAAGCTGATGTGAGGGAAGATGACTCCTACCTCTTTGACCTGGACAATAAGGTAAAGCACCTGCTCCTCTCAAACAAGGTCAGCAGACTTGATTTAGTCAAAAGGCTTTTCACCACAGATTAGCATTTTCCTCAGTTGAGCCTTTCTTATTCGTCTGGTCTCCAGCGGATTTGAGTTATTCTCTCAGCCAGTGGTCTTTAGCCCATGACATGGTCTTAAGAGATCATCTTCCTGTTCTGTTCCTTTTTTCCAGGATGGAGAGGTGTATTGCATAGATGCACGTTACTATGGCAACATCAGCCGCTTTATCAACCACCTGTGCGACCCAAATATCATCCCAGTACGTGTCTTCATGCTGCATCAGGACCTGCGTTTCCCCCGCATTGCCTTCTTCAGTTCCAGAGATATCTTCACTGGACAAGAGCTGGGGTGAGTGTCTAATCTACGAGTCTCCTGTCCTATTCACTTACCACACTATCGTCACTAAATAAGGGAGTTGTTATCTCTCCACTGTCCTGTCCTGGTCCACAACAGGGCTTCAGGGTCAAATTTCACTTTACTTATGCAAGTAGTAGGCTTCCTCAGGTGCCTTTCATTGGGCACAGGTCATCTGCTGGCATTGTTTGTTGCTCAAATAATTGACTTGAACATTGACTGTGACCAGTTTAGTAAACATAGTCATTAAGGCAGCATCTTAGATACCCCAGTTTTTTTCCTACTAGGTAGAGGAGCACACATCTGTTATTATAGACACAGCAATGATGTTTTGTATGGAGAGCCTTTTACATTTATGATGCAGTGATGGATAGATAGATAGATAGATAGATAGATAGATAGATAGATAGATGTACTTTATTGATCCCAAGCTGGGAAACTCACTTGCAGTTGCAGCATGACATGTAGGACAAACACAATAACAACACAAAAAGGAGAGAGCGCATAATAAGAAGATATACAATATGAAGTGTAATATAATATACAATCTGAAATGCAATGTGTAGTAAAGAAACTTTTAAAATAAAGATTTAAAATATATACAAATAAATGCAATGTGGTAAACCAGCTAAGGTGCACAAGTGGAGAGGCATCAGTACAGAAACGCACATGGGAACAGATGTTTAAGATGGGATTTCCAGTCTGGGACACTTCAGACACACACATACATTTTTAAACCATGCATTGTACTGTAGGCAGAGTAAAGTGCAATAATTGGTAAGGCACAGTGAACAGGTAACATTCAGTGTACAATGCACCTAGTACCACTCCAGGACTGGGAAGGCATTAGTTGACCCTGTAAGGAAACAGGACGTCTTCTCAAGTCAGTAATTCCGTCTTTATTCCGAGAAAAGGTAGTAACACAGCATACAAAGATACTATGGGAACACTGGTGTCGGAGTGAACCATGATCAACTGAGGTCCCCTACCCTATATACCATGGAGTGAAATCAATTCCTTCAACCCTTCATCAGAGATGAAGATGTCGTTATAAAGTGCTGCACACTTGGTATTTACCGAAATATTCCTCTCCTTTGTCCAGGTTTGATTATGGGGACCGTTTCTGGGACATCAAAAGCAAGTACTTTACCTGCCAGTGTGGCTCAGAGAAGTGCAAGCACTCCGCTGAAGCCATCGCCTTGGAGCAGAGCCGCCTCGCTCGCCTCGAAGCCTGCCCAGAGCAAAGTGCCGATTCTGGACTGACTATGTTGGGAAACTCATAGGCCTTTTTTGAGGCCTGATGCATGTTGGGGTTTTTAACTATCTCTCTCTGGTGCTTTTGTATCCACTGGGCATCTTGGTAGTGCGCTGGTGTGTGACTATTCACTCACTGGTGCCACAGCAGCCAGCTGCCTCAGACACAGTTATGCATATGGAGCACCAAAGCACCTGAGAGGACCCTTTCCATTTCATCATGAAACATATGCTTTGGTTTTCTAATGGATATGTAACATTTTTAAGCCACAATAGTACTTTGGTACTGTAACATCCTCAAAAACACACGGTATCCTGACCACCATGAAATTTTAAGACATTGTCCACTAAAAGAGAACTCTGATATGTGTGAACTCCCCATTCCGGTCCTATTGCGTGCCATTCAACTTGAACTGAACTTCTCAAATGTTCCATTTCACTCCCTGGTGAAGTGAGTATGTAGATTTTAGCTGGCTAATTTTAGGGCTGTGTAGATTTCTTTCTTTTGTTATTTTATGACATTAAGGTATACTTTTTATTTTGTTTGTTTTTTTCTTGTAATAAATATGTTAAAAGGACCCAGTTCTGTTTTTTTTATAAACTGTTTGCAGTCAGTCTACCAGTCAGTCACTCATTTTTTTGATGAGATGAAGAACAGCTCTTAGATATGACGTTAATATGACGTTTGAATCTACCAAAGTCCACATTGTATACTGTCTTTACTCTAGTCCTTTTGATTAAGAAAGAAAAGTAAGGCAAGCAAACGTTTATCAGTGATGATGACCAATAATGCCACTTTAAATGCTTTCCATAGTTCAGAGGTTAATTGGTACTGGAAAGCAGATTTCATGTCAAGTTGTCTCAATCAGTGCCAGGACTCTTCAACTTTGACCTTGATCATAAAGAAATGTTGCAGTTTTGAATTACACAAGTAGACCCGTTTGAATTACAAGTCGGCCTATATTTTGCCCACCAGATGGCGATATGAGTTATTTGGAAGCCAATGCTTCCTTGAACCAGAGGTCCCGTTTGAGGCGTGGCTTCCCCTAAGGTGCGCATCATAGAGCAGGTGTCCACATCACAGTTGGCAGCAAGCGCAGGGAACAAACAGAAAAGATTTACCGTCTTTCCATCTTCATCGCTCCAGTCGGGTTGATCTTTTGGTTTTTACGCATGTTGTTCTAAAGAGACTTTTAACAGTTTCTGGGACAGACAGGCGTTTTCATAGGGGAATCGACGAAAACTTGGAGATGGGGAAAGAAAAGTCGGAGGAAAAATCAGAATATGGTGAGTTATTACAGCTAATTAGCGGAGACCTCACACGGGTGTGTGGTCTACAGGTGGCTTAGGCACTTCTTTTCTTGGAAGTTTCGACTTAGGCCTTTGAATATGATCACCTAATTATAATTATGGGGATAAGACTTTATCGAAAGGTGCCAGTAATGACAGGTTAATTCCGATAAAAGTAATTTATCGGAATTAACATTTGTGGCTATTACCATCCTTACATCACATGTCTTTTAATGTCCAAGTCCTATGTGCAAAACGTATAGTGACCGGTTGTACAAGACATGCAATACATAAATAATTGTTAGGCTATAAGAGGCTACCAAACACAAGATAAGCCTAGAACAAAACTGTCCTATTGCTGAAAACGCCCACAGCACCTGCAGTCTGTGTCTCGCATGGACTTGCTTGTTATATGCATAAGACAGGGAAACTGAACAGGATGTAACGTTAGACCAATTAATCAATCTTGTCGAAGTTAAATGCGCTAGTGACACGTCTTGACTTTTCGGATGACACAGTAACAGAAGAACAAGAAGTACAAACGTGACATTTGGTTTTATTCAAGTCTAATTAGCGCCCTGAGGAAAGTGGTCATGTGTTTGGCGGATACTAGGCTACTATAGAGACTGTAGCCTAGTTGCTATGATGTGGACAGGTCTGGTAAATAATGGTCAGACGTTTGGAAGTGAAATTTCTATAAATCATCCTCTGAAACACGGAAAAAAATTAACTGTATAGAAATTATAGGCCTGGATGGCATGTTTTATTTGGCATATAAGAGTGATATTGGTATGGCCTACAACAGGTAGTCAATTTGAGAAGGACAGCATGATTTAATGAAGGCTTATGCTGGAGTTAAGGACAAACTGGCTATAATTTCAGTGTTTGTAAATAACTAGATGTGCTGATGTATTTGAATGTGGAACAAGATATCAGACTCACTGATGGCTTTGATGAAAACTAGGCCTACTTAATAACACTGCTGCCTTTCTGTCCGAGCTTGGCATATAGGGCATCCAGTAGGTATCTTTGAATGGCTTTCAGTGTTGACCTTACTACCTTGAGAACATTCCATCTCAACAGCATTTGAGTGTGTGCATGTGCACGTACTGGAGGTCAGGCATAGGTGAATTTGTTAACTTTTGTGACTAAGTAATGTTTCCTGAAATGTAGATATGATCATATAGACTTTCTCTGTCTAGCTGTGTTTGTTCACAGTCTAAGACAGACACACAGATGTCAGATATTCTCAAAGGATGATATAGTTTATGTTGAACTTTAAATGTTTGCACTTATTGCTCAAGTCACCTTTCAAATTCACTAGTTATTGACTTGTTCTGGAAGTCTGGGAAATAGTCAACTTGTAAACTTCTTAACAGCCCCTGATGACCTAAAGGCAGATAGAAATGTGTCATAATTTAGTCTGGGTTCAAAGTTTTGTGGAACACTTTGACAGTTCTTTTTGTGAGCTGTAAAAAAGGCTTGTCAAGGTCATTTTTATGCGTCTGTTGAGATTATTCTAACAAACGGCACCTGTGAGCCTCTGAAATGTGATCCCTGACTGGATTCATGGGTAGAGAAACCGGTTTCTCTCGGATGACTCGGCTGACTCGGATGCAGTATCCACTCTACCAACATAGTCTTGCTCTCTCAGCAGGCTGCTTTACAAGCAAATCAGCTACATGTCTGCAAATCTGTCCTAAATCTTTGGCTCTAAAACGCTAGAGCCTAATGATTGAGATGTTTGAACAAGGCTGTGTTCGCTTGTCATTACAAGTTTGAGGTGTGGAGGATTTCTGATGAAGGGTAATGCAAGTATTGACCAGCCACTTGAATGAGCAGTGAATGGCTGAGATGGCCACAGTCAGTTCAGAGAGTGCTGGAGTGGGCTGTCTATTCAGGGATGTCATTGACCTTTTTTCCTATTGTATCAAAGCAGCTCTGATTTTAGGTCAGTTATTGTTTTGAATTGATATGTCTTTGCCATCGTTTGAGGGTTAGATTTTGCAGGTGGACGGCAGTAGATAAGCTGCATATGAAGTCTGCAACCAGGGTTACTGTGTTCTAAATCTCTGTAGGCTTGGGTTAACATGGCTTTGTGTGTGGAGGAACAGAATAACGGGAAATGCTTAAACAGGAAGTTAAGACTGCAGGTTTTGGTGACGGTGATTACTGTGTGGAGGAGCCAGAGATCTGAAGTCTTCCTCCATCATAGAATTCAAATGGAATTCAAATTGCTCCTGTTCTTTCCAGAGAATCTCTCTCTCTTTCTCTCTCTTTTTCTCTTTCTCCTTTTCTCTTTCTCTGTCCTCTCTCTTATGCCCCACTCCCATTCTTATTGTCACTGTCCAGTTCTTCAGTATTGCATGTTCTGGTCAAGGTCCTTAGCTCAGGTCATTCACATTTGTTTCCTTAAAGCAGGCTCATCTGTGTTACTTATTACCTTAAAGTGCACCTCCAACAAATTCCTAGCTGCCAAGCAACAATTGCACCCACCCTAAAAATAAACAAAACAACATGCTAATTTCCCAGTTTCTTGTTTCCTTATGCTTTCTAGCTGTACAAAACTGTATATATCTGATGTTGTTTTCATATGAACATGTGTACATATAAAGATCATTTCACTTTAAACAAAAACAAATGCTGTTTTGTTTACAGCTGTCAGAAACTTTGGTGCTGATTAGATTTTGTTGTTTTGTTTCAGGGGAGCCAGCACAGTATGATCCAACATTCAATGGACCTATTCATAACAGGTGTGTGTGTGTATGTGTGAGATGATAAGCATACAACAAAGTGTGTTAAAATTACAAACTGCATTGCAGTCTTTAATTGATGGAATACTACCAGAATAAAGTAGTCTCATAAAGTAGCCTAATACTGTTGTGTTGTTCTCCCACCCCACCCTCTCCTCTCCCTCTCAGGAGCTGCACAGACATCATCTGCTGTGTGCTGTTCATGCTGGTTCTCACTGGTTACATAGTAGTGGGCATTTTGGGTAATGGAGCTTCTTTGTCAGTCACCTCATTTCTCCTCTGTCCTCTCTCTCTCTCTCTATCCCATTTATCTTTCTTTCTCTCTTTTCCTCTCCTTTGTTCACCTGTGGGAATGTTTCCCGTCTGTGCTGTTGACATCACAGGGTTACAGCCCTCTTTATCTCCGCCTGCCTGTCACTCTCTCTTTATGACTTTGTGCATGCACTGAAGAATGCTGCACCCGGCACAGCTGCCAAATCCCCCCTCGCCATGCTTCTCTATGTAAATGTAGCAGTAGGTACAGAACGCTGAGTCCTGCCCCATCATTCAAAACAAAACCACGCTGTGATGTAAGAGTAATGCTGCCATGGCGCCTTCCTTCTATAGTGCACATACACACTCGAGCAGAGCAGAGCAGATGTCATTCAGGAACACTATTGGCTCATGGTCTATAGATGGCTGGGCGGGCTGAGCTGATATCGCTGTTGGACTAACACCTAACTCAGTTTGTTGAGGTAAATGACTCACCAAATTCTACCGAAAGAGAAGTTTGAGTTGAGTTGATGACCTTGAAAAACCTTAATGAGTTGAGTGATTGACAAGGTTAAGACTTAGTGCCGGGATCACTGACAAATTGTTCCTTATTATTTTGATTTGAAGGACATTGTATGCCATTTTTTAGCCAGCTCTGTGTAGACATTCAAATTCTATTCAACAGATACAAACAATATTTAATGTTGCTTCAACGGGCCAACAGGCGGTAGGTCTGTTTTGCGGAGGTCAGCACAGGAGATTGGGAAGCTTAAGGTGTATTAGTTTGAAAAAAAAATGCGAAAGTATTAATCTCCACGAGATGCGTAGAATATTGCATAACTGTGCCCCCATCATACTAACATTGAATTAACAGCTCCATGATGGACGAAATTTAGTGAATCAAATCATCTATCATCAATACTTCAACAAGGTAATTAACATGTTTCCGCTAAGAAGAGAAAACATGTATGCTTTATGCTAAGCTCATGGTGTTGGTTCATGCTTGGCTGTGGAGCATGACAATGGCAAAAGTCATGATTGTGTGGTTACTTAAGAGGTTTGGTCAGCATAATTCCAGATCATGAATCTCTTAATATAGTACAAAGATCTGTAGAACATTAATCTGTGTACTTTGTGTGACATTTGGTAACTCTGATGCCACCGTCGCACAGCTAAGCTAGTCCAGTACATGTAAGAATATAAATAATATCAACATTGTTTTGTTTCATTTCAGATAATGACGTGTACAACAATGATGTGTACATGATTGTGTAGATGAGGAAATAAGTGACAATGCCCTTGAATGTTTTCCAGAGCTATGTCTTAGTCCATTTCCTGCAAATCCAGTATGAGTAAGCGAGAAGATGAGGGATAAAGTGAAACAGATATCCACCATAAAATATTTTATGCGGATTCAATGTAGAGTAATATTCAAGCAACCATTAAACCATATTCAGCTTGTGTGATGGCTTTAACTACTTCCTTGTAAGATTTCAGTGCAGACCTCTCTGCTTGGTAACGTCACATGTACTGTGCTGTAAAACTGTAAAAAGGCCACCTCAGTCAGACAACATCTTATTTTCATCAAACCATTAATGTGTATCTGGTTACATCATATGAAAAATCCAACCGTTCAGAAATGCCCTTTCTGCTGAGGGCTTAGACCTCCTTTGACACTGTCTGAGGTACTGATTCTACAGCTTGATTGACTGCTGTGGCATATCTGTTTACCTATGTCCCCCCACCCTCCAATCTAGCCTGGTTGTATGGAGACCCTCGACATGTCCTCTACCCAAGAAACTCCACAGGGATGTTCTGTGGGATTGGACCCAATGAGTAAGACACCCTCAAATCTTTTGTGTTTCTCACTATGCAATACTATTATTACTATGTGCTGAAATTTGAAATGGAGAATAGCATGAATGTTGGTTGTGAAACCTCAAAAGCATATATTTGTTCACATTATAGTGCCTATCAGTGGATGCCTGTTTCTGTATCTTTATGCTTGGATGTTCTGGTATTTATCAAGACAAAGTAGTCCATGTTCTAGTATCAATCTAGAGTAAATATGTGACTGAGTATGTGTTGCCTGGTGTTCCAGGATGTCCTGACTCATAGCCCCTCCCTTACCCTGCTTTTCCATCTCCTCCAGGGGGAAGCCCTATGTCTTTTATTTTGACATCCTCAAGTGTGCCACAGGAACTAACATAATGGCGGCAGCCCTCAATGGCCTCCAGTGTCCCACCACACAGGTAGACTTTCACCTCAGTTCAGCCTCCACAGAGCCACACATACAGTGTGCTCAACCATTACAGCAGTCCAGCCAGTGCAATCACTTGCAAAGCCAAAGGTTACTAAAATGCCACAATAACCAAATCACTGAAGATGAAGCTTGTTCCATGATGCCCCTAGGTCAATAGACTACTGGTCAATCAAGACTGGAGACTAGGCTAAGTGCTAAGGAGATTATCCTTAGAGTAATGGGCTCTGTGCACGGAGGACGTAAAGTCCCAGAAGTACTCTTTTTCAGGATGGTCACTCTTTTCCGGGGAATGTCTATTTTTGTGAATTTTGGTAGGCTGGATTGATATTAGGCAGAAGTATTAGTTTTGTAGTGTAGTTATAGTAGTTTACTTTCTAAAGTTAGCCCAACTTATAAGCTCTCCATATTCCTCACCCATTCAGGGTTCATTTCGTAGTTAGCTTGTAGCTATAGCCTCATGACACAATTGTTTACCAACATAAAAGCTAATTACCAGAAAGTCCTTCTGCGACTTTATGTCTGCCGTGCACAGAGCCCACTTATAAGCTACTGTGTATTTTTCCAATCATATGACTGATACACACTGTGTTGATTGGAAGATCATAAGATTCCTATCATGATTAAAGTCAAGTTCTCCAAATCTATAGGTGTTGCCTTGGGTATCAATGGTCCGAATAACATTGTTCAGCAACTTTAACTGGCAGCTTTGCTCAAAATGTGGTACTTTGAATCATTTTTAAACCAAGGTGGTGCTTGGCCAGATCCTAACTGCTGTGTGTGTGTATTGTATCTTGGACTCAGGTGTGTGTAAAGCAGTGTCCCCAAGTCTTCTGGGCTCTTCCAGTCGAGGCCTACTTCTCAGGTGCAAAGCCAAAGGATTATTTTCAGCAAGAGCTATGCGTCCCATCTCTTAACCTGACCACCACTACCATGGTGAGTTCCAAGCTATAGAAATGCCACTGGACTTCTGATTGTCACGGATGATGACTGATCTAGTCAGTCATCTCTGGCTGCCCTCACAGCCTCCTTTACCACCATATGGACATAATAGAGTGCAGTGGCCGCAGGTGTGCCTTTGCCTAATATAGTCTTTTTATGTGTCTCCTAGACAGTCATACAAATAAAGGACATGGAGTTGTGTCCGCTCTTCTACACACCTACGTCACCAGGTGAGCTAGTTTGTGCAAAGCTGTGTTCACTTGGCCCATGGTTCTGTGTCCAGTGTCTTATCCGTGGATGTCCTGTGTGCTGTAACTCATTGATAAGGTTGTTCCCTGTTACTTTCTCCAGTTTTAGGAAGGTGTTTGCCTGCGCTTGGTTCCCTCAATACAATTCCCACCAACTTCACCATCCCTGGGATGAGCACTAATGAGACGGTTATCAAGAACATCATCAAGCAGGGCACTGGGTACAGTAGATTTACTTTCACTTTAAAGCGCACACTTTGATGCTTCTGTATGCATGTAGTATACACACACACACACACACACACACACACCTCCCGTTTCCCCACCCCCTCTCCCCAATCCACACACACATTTTGTTTTGTTGATGTTTGAACCCTTTCTCCTTTCTCCTGCTACCAGCGATGGGTCCCCAACTGAGTGAGTGCCATCATTTGTGTAGTTCTGTCCATGTTCCTTGTGGAACCCTCTCCCTGTACAGTGCTTCTATGATCATGCTCATTACTGACTGTCTCAGTCAGTAAACGTGTTTACATGCACAGCTCCACTGAATCAAGTAGTGTTTTCCTGTCAAACTAGCTGTCATTAGTCAGTGTGTACATGCCTGCAGGTTTGGGGACTTTTCTTTGAACGCTCTAGTGCCAGTATCACTGTAGATGAGTAGAGAATTTGAAGCATTTTCAACTCTTTTTTTATCCTATTATACAAATAGATAGTGAATGTTCTTGGTTGGTCTAAAATTTGCTTTCCTTCTAATGCCTGCTTTTAGATTTATGAAATGTTTGCACTAAAGTAGAAATTGTCAATACCATTTACACATTTCCTAGCTTATTCGTTGAATACTGGTGTGAGATGCAGAAACCATCATAATTAGTCAATATTTAAATACGCAAACAATTTTTTTTTTGTTGTTGTTGTTTTTGTGGGCAAGTAAGCAATATGTTTGCCAGTGGTTATATAGATTTAAAAAGGTCACATCTAGTAACTGTTGCCCTGATCTCATTCTTCTCACCCCCTTTCAGTGATCTTGTGTCTAGCTTTAACGCCAGGGAAATTGGTGTCCGCATCTTTGAGGACTTTGCGTCGTCATGGCAGTGGATTCTCCTGTGAGTGAGTTACTTTGTCATGCAGTGTTTGTGTCAGAGCCGTAGGTAGCGCCCTCTAGTGGCCAGAGCTGCTTCTCCAAAGATAGGAGTCCAGGGTTGGAAAAAGTCTGGCTTCAGAGATTCCTGCCATGAATTGGTTCTACCTACTTAAAACAGGTGATTCCACTAATTAGCTTCCTGGCTGGGGAGTTGTGCTATTAGAATCAGCTGGTTTATGTAAACGGTTGGAACAAATCTGTGGCAGCACCTTTACTTTCTGAAGCTGGAATTTTCTACCTCTGTGAGAGTCGAAAGGTTGCTCCTTCAGTTGCCAAATGAAAATGCTGGGAATTATATACTGTATATATATATGTATGTGTAGTTTCTCCATACTGACATTACATCACTCATGGAGTCATGAGGAAGAATGGTAAAATTATTCTCTTTCTGGTATTTAGCCTGTGGGTTTCCTGTTCCCAGTCAAGATAAACCTGTATTATATGACAGAGATATTTGTCAGCTGCTGATTGCCAGTGGCACTGACCTCACTCTTTGCCTTTTTCTCTTGTGAAGGGGCTTAGTCATAGCCATGCTGGTCAGCTTCATCTTTCTCATGCTGCTGCGCTTTCTGGCTTCCATATTAATCTGGGGGCTCATCATTGGGCTTCTGGCCGTTGGAGCCTTCGGTAAGAACAGTTCACCTGGAACACTTGAAAATACATCATTTGTGCAAGGAAGGAAGAAATAAATATAGAGCCCTGCACCAGTATTCATATCAGTACATTAGAAATATTTACACAGTGTAAACATTGACACACATTTAGGCTTTAATGTGCTAGTACCGTTGTCCCAGCACTGAGCAAATAATGACAGTTCAAGAAGGTTTAGAGACAAGCCAAGCCATTATGTAGTCTACTGGATTGACAAGACAACCTTTTTACTAAGGCCAAAAGTGTGATTACATTCCATATGCCATTTTAAGATATAAGCATGACATTTCATAACAAACATGTACGACAAGGTGAAATGAACAGCTTTTTCCTCTAAAAAACGGTTTTGAATCACCAGTCGGCCTACTCTGAGCACTAGTTTTGTGAGTTAACCATCAAATACATTCCCCCCATACATTGCACAGCTCACTGTATCGCCTTTAGTCATGTTTTTGGTCGGAATAGGCTTTAAACACGGAAATGAACCTTTTGTTCCTACAGGTATATGGTATTGCTGGAGAGAGTATGATGCACTGAAGAACAGTTCAACCACTTTTCAAGACATTGGTTTCACCACAGATGTTCAAGTCTATCTGCAAGTCAGAGACACATGGCTGGCATTTTGTGCGTTCACCAGATGCATTTTCTAAGTGATTATTGTTAGTAAAAAGTGCATATTGGATTCAATCTGTCTGACTGTCTTTATGTGTGGCTCAGTGATCATCGTGTCTGTCATTGAGGGAATAATTCTTCTGACTCTCATCTTCCTACGGACTCGGATCCTCATAGCCATTGCCCTAATCAAGGAGTCCAGCAAGTAAGAGCACTGTCGCTAACACCAGTCTCGCTATGTTCTGCTGCATTTAAAGGAAAGGTTTGTTCTCCTGTTGTTTGAGGTCAGTGAGCGCTGTTGGTAGGAAGAAGAATGGGAACATTTAGTACAACATGAAACGAATTTTTCAAACAGGCAGCTGACACTTACTGACTGGGGCAAGAGAAAGTGAAGCTGAAACCGTTTCCTTGCCCTTTTCAGTTAGCGTTAGCTGCCATTTCGCTATTTGGTTTACGTTGAGCGACATTTTCTCGTCCTTCCTACCAACAGCACTTGCTGACCTTGAACAACAGGGCTATGGGTTGATTTACCCCAGACTTTTCCTTCAAGGATTATGAATATGATATTGTGAAGTATTCAGTCTTTGTGCTAGGTAGAACACACATACAGTAAATACTTACAGTAAGAAAACACTAGGTTAGGTATTTGGGGTGTGGTGAGGTTATATCAGAAACTTTGCCAGTGTCCTCTTAGGGCCAGACACTATTGACCAATCAGTGAACAGGCTGAGAGCAAAGTGTTTGAGTTTGAATGAACACCAGTGCATAATGTATGCTCCAACCAATCTTTAGAAGTAGGGCAGCCCCAATAGTTTTAAAGGTCAAAGAAAGTGCCCACCCACTGGAAAGTAAACCAAAAGTAAATGCATCCCTATCATGAAGTGAAAGGGCCTGGTCCACCAGGCTGAGTGACCTGTGCTGGGGATGGAAAGGGCTCCAGTGATGCATGCCTCTCCCTGTGTTGTGCATTTTAGGGCTGTCGGCTACATGATGTCTACTCTCTTCTTCCCCATCTTCACCTTCATCCTGCTTGTGGTGTGCGTCTCATACTGGGGCATCACAGCCTTGTATCCACTTAGAATACGGCATGGGCTGCCTGTCACACATTGCTGTTTATTTTGTGGTGTGTGTCTGTGTGTGTGTCCGTGTGTGTGTGTGTCCGTGTGTGTGTGTCCGTGTGTGTGTCCGTGTGTGTGTGTCCGTGTGTGTGTGTGTGTGTGTGTGTGTGTGTGTGTGTGTGTATTTGAGTGTTTCTTTTTGCACTACTGAAGATTAGAATTTCCATCACTATTAGAAGACCATCTGGTTGTTATTTCACTTGACTGCCATGCTCAGATATCTGGCCACCTCTGGCGGTCCCGTGTACAAAGTAGTGGCCCTTAACTCCACTGTAGGAGACTGCCAGACAGTTAATGGGACAGAGGACTGTGACCCTGTGGTGAGTGACCTAAGTACTATAGACTTGTTAGCACAGTTTTACATTGTTTCATACTAAAAATGCTTTGGGAAATGTCTACAACCCCTACTTATACTACTATAAGGACACAATTCAAATTCATTTTCTGGTATAATTTCAAACATAGATGGTATGTGGTATATCATTTGCAATATATTGTGGAGACACAAGTTGTATTTTTTCCAAAAATAATTGATTGCTAATTGATTTTATTTTGGGCTCAAAATAATATTGAGGTGAACCCTAGATGATTCAAGGTCAAACCTTAAACTATGACTGGTCATAAAAGATTCAATTGAGATGAGTTAAATCAGATGACATTCAGGAAATCTTTAGATGATAAGTACAAAATACAGAATGAATTAAGCTAAAGAATACTGAAATCTCCTGTCTGCCCGTCTGTCTATCCTGTCTGTCTGTCCATTCCCTTCTATTCTTGCTCTTCTCTTCAGTGTTCTGTCATAAGATTTTTGATTGGCTGATAAACTTCAGGAGTATGGGTTTTTAAGCACCAACTGTAGAATGCACAACAAATCTGCAAGATTTCTCTTCATTATTTCTCTCACTCTCTCATCGTCTTTTTCTCACCTATTCCTTTTTTTGGTCATCCTCCCAGAAATTTAACTCCAGCGACTACGCCTCCTGCCCGTCGGCTCGCTGCATATTCATCAAGTACAATGACGAGGGCCTGTTCCAGCGCAACCTCTTCAATCTGCAGATCTATAACGTGGTGGCCTTCCTGTGGTGTGTGAACTTTGTCATCGCTCTTGGCCAGTGCACGCTGGCTGGGGCCTTCGCCTCCTACTACTGGGCCTTTAGCAAGCCCTCGGACATCCCCTCCTTCCCACTGACGCAGTCCTTCATGCGCACCCTTCGGTGAGAAGCCCTTGTGTCAGTAACAAAGCAGGTCACTAGTGGGCAGTGCGAGACCTGCACTGTTGTCGAGTAGGCCTGCTCTCTTGGTACTATTCTCTACTGTTCTCTCTTGGTGACTTTGTAGCTTTGCTTTTAATCAAAGGCAAGTCAGGGCACGCATGATACTGGGTTAGATGGAAAAACTAAACAAAATAGGTGGTGCTGGATAAGGCCATACAGAGAGACATTTGCTCTCTTGAGGAAGACATGGAAACCTTATTTCTGTGTAGGTGAAATATAAAGGACCCATGTTTGTTTGTGACTAACTTTATGAATTTGTATTTAAATGTGAAGGTTGTTTTGCATAGAATGTCCAAGTAAGTGTGTTAGGTTTTGTTTATTTTGTGTTGGAGGTGGTGATAAGCAGACATGCTGAACCCACAGCACTTCCTGTTTCCATTACACAAGCAGCAGCTCAGTAACCACTTTAACAGGCGACCTTGACTCTGACAGAAAGTTCAGTGACAGCAAGCACATGCTGTGGTAAAAGTTTCACCTCTACTGTTTCTCATTTGCTACTTTTCTCAGATATCACGTGGGCTCACTGGCGTTTGGGGCTTTGATTCTCACACTGGTGCAGGTCATCAGAATCGTGTTGGAGTACCTGGATCACAAGTTCAGATGTATGTCACAGAATCATCCCCCTCCCAACCTTTTGTCAGCCCCAGATAACCATCTCTGAGGCACACACAGACAGTATTTGTGTGTTAAACACTGGGATTTGTTTTTGTGTGTGTGTGTGTGTGTGTGTGTGTGTGTGTGTGTGCTCACTGAGTTCCCTGAAGTTTTTAGTTGATTATGTTACAGACTGGAGTAGTTAATTTTTGTGCAATAGGAATGTTCTTACATTTTATGATCACAGGCTTTAACATGTACCTGACTGAGTAATTACGCATCGCGTATCTTAACCATGGCCATTTCATAAGCCCTGTTAGAACTGTCTGTTTCATCTCTGTAAAGACCATAACCTCAGCTTTCTCTTTGTCTGTGTGTGTGTGTGTGTGTGTGTGTGTGTGTGTGTGTGTGTGTGTGTGTGTGTGTGTGTGTGTGCACACAGCTGCTCAGAATAGTTGTACGCGTTTTTTGATGTGCTGCCTGAAGTGCTGCTTCTGGTGTCTAGAGAAGTTCATCAAGTTTCTCAACAGGAACGCTTACATCATGGTTGGTCCCAATGTCTTTGATCTGTCACACAGTGCTTTAGACTTCTCCACTTCACTGACAATGTCTCCCCTATTTCAGACTCATTATTGTAAGTTTTTTTTTTTCCTCCCATTTCACTTATTTCAAAAAGCAACTTTATTTGCATTTTTTCAGATCGCCATCTATGGCAAAAATTTCTGTGTATCAGCCAAAAATGCCTTCATGCTACTTCTGAGGAATGTTGTGAGGTTGGTGCATTTACCCTGAACTGTGGTGAAGATCTTTTGAATGTTCTCCTGTCAAAACTGTTCTCTGAATCACTCTGCTTGTGCTTGCCAGGGTGGTCGTACTGGATAAAGTGACAGACCTGCTGCTATTCTTTGGAAAGTTATTAGTAGTCGGTGGAGTCGGTAAGGACCCTCTCACATGTCACAAAGCTGTTGCTTTTTTCTCAGTTGTGGGGCAGTCAGTTCATGCAGTCTCTGGCACACATGTAGGTGTGCTGGCTTTCTACTTCTTCTCAGGGAGAATCCAGGTCCCAGGCAGCACTTTCCAGGCCAGCTCACTCAACTACTACTGGATGCCTATAATTGTGAGTGACAAAACTGATTTAGTAGTTTGGTACTGCAGAAAATGCATAGGACCCCAATTTGAATGGTGGCAAAGTCTTGCATCTACCTAAAGCTAATTTAATAATTTGGCAAAATTGAATATCATGAGCAAGATCTAAGATCTTAAAGCCAGACAGCCAGATTCAGCTTAGTAGCACAAGAACTTTGTTTTTGTCAGACTCTACTCTTTCTGCCATATGTGTGAATTAAGTGTAACATGTTATTTTTTATTGGTTGATTGTCTCTGTTACCTGGCACACCCAACTGTTGCAACCAGATTGCATCATTTTGTCCGTTGCTGTATTGCCTGCTGTTCACATAATGGTATGTTCTGCTTTGTGTATTGCAGACAGTAGTGGTGGGATCCTATCTGATTGCTCATGGCTTCTTCAGCGTCTACAATATGTGTGTAGACACACTCTTCCTTTGCTTCTGTAAGTCTGCTCTACTGCTGCCTCCTCCACTGTCACATATCACCACACATCCCCAGTGTTTGTTATTACTGATGGCACTGTCTATCAACTCTTCCTCTGTGTTACCCCTTAGTGGAGGATTTGGAGCGGAATGACGGCTCAATGCAGAAGCCATACTACATGTCCAAAAACCTGATGAAAATTCTCAACAAAAAGAACCAGAGGCCCAAAAATGCTGGAAGCTGACAAGGTCATTCCTCCTACGAACATCATCTCCCTGTTCGTCATCCTCTCACCTTCACAAGTAAAAATCAGGTTTGAGTCACTGATGCAAATTAGGTTTCATGTCTCCCCATCTCCAACCTCAAGTTTACACTGAGCACAGATCCTTTCCATTTTGCACTTTCTTCTGTATTTGTGATTGAAAATATGTAAATGTTCTGAATCCTTAAAGTGAAACACTGTCAGATACCACAGACATCTGTATACAATTTACTATTTTTTTTATCTTGAGAAATAATGTGCCTTAAAATGTTGAGTCCACATAAGTACAGGCTTGTTTTATTTTTTGTTTTGCTTTCTTTTTAAATAATTTTCTAATGCACACATATCAGAATGGAGAATAGTGTATACAAGTTTGCTATTTGATCCCATTCTCATTCCTATGTAAAATAAGTCCCAAATGTGCAGGATTCACAATTTTGAATCGTAATTTATTTTCAGTTATTTTACCAAAGGTCTTTGTTAAAAATTTCATTTAAAATGAATTTACATGTTTTTAGTCTGAGATGAAATGTTTATTTATCTGAATAAAACCAAAGTCCTTTATAATCTTTAGTGGTCCTCTGATGAATATGGTATGTCCCTGCCCCACCCAAAGTAGATGTTCCACATTTGGTGTTATGAATCACTAATTCCTCTTCCCTAAAGCTAGAGGTGCAGTCAGATCCATGCAAAGATAAGTGTTCACATGTCGTGTCTGGTTGCCCACGTGAAAACATTGTTTCTTGTGGAACTGGTTCAAAGATCACAGATCAAGAGGCTGATGACAAATCCAGCACGACTTGTTTTGCTTGTTTTGTGGTAGTAAACACTACTTCATCTTTCCCAGAAACACTCCTGGTGACTGGAGTATTCTACAAAGTATATACAACTGCACCTCAAAAATAGCTTCCTATTAATGCATCACTATCACTACACATGACCTGGCTTGCTTTGCTTGCATATTTTCACACACCTTCACTTTAGATATTTGAAGCTAGAGGGCCTTGAGTTGGGGTTTCATGGTCTCAGCAAGAAAGAAAAATACTTCACACTGATCAGCTGTATTAAACATTTATTTAATGACAGAAAACAGTCCTCATTTGAAGGTTATTTAAAATCTCTGCTGTTGACTGTATCAAGCCTCCTTAATTTTGGAATTTGTCAGAAAAGACATGGTACAAAGTTCATCTTGCTTTTAGTGTCACAAAGCGTAATACAAATGAGTCACTGAAGACAGTGATATGCAGGAAAAAAAAGAGATGCCTTTTCCTCAGATAGTTGGTCTGTCATTCTCATTCTGAATTACACAACAGTTACTCAGATTCAATTGAGCCATGCCTCTATCTGGTAGGCCAAACAGGAAGTCAACTCCACTTTCATACTGGACTGTCATTGTCTATTTACATGTAAAATTAAGACCTAAAATTTCTGCACAGCCTTATGCCCCACCTCATAATGGTAATGGCCAGTGGAGTGACATTTAAAATCAGCCTTGCTCATATATACACAGATATACAGTATACATACACACACAAACAGATTTCAAGACTGAGAACAGCCGTCGATACAAGAGGGACAGACACATCACCATGTCCATATGTTCATACCAAGTAAGTCAATGGTGCGCTTTTGGTGCAACATGTAAGTCTGATGCATCACTACAGGTGGGTATTGTGCATGGACATCAACCATCTTAACACTAGGAACAATAACACACCTGTTCTGTGCTGCACATTTCAAAACCAACCAACCAACCGGTGTGGTTTGGGACAAAAAAAATGTGGCTAGGATAAAGATGTGATGGACAAGTAGTTACACACATACACACTCACATGCTCCTTTCAACCTACACTTCCACTCAACATCTGACCCGCTAGGTAATTCTCAGTACCACTCCAGTTCTGTGTAGTCACATTGGTTAGGTCTAGCCCAGGTGCCCAGGGATTATTCAGTGAGGACTTGTTACACAGCACACTCACACTTCATATGAAGTCATAGATACCCAGTGTGTGCTGTGCATCACAGTATAACCAAAGAAGTATAGAAGTCCTGTACTCTTTCCTATAATCAAATCGCAGTCATTTCATTGCTCTGGAAAAAATCTCAACCTCGAGATAGAAGATTCCATTCCTACAGTTAACTACAATGAATGTCCCATTGTTGGGGAATCATACTATTTCAGGTCATAGTCCAGTAAAATGGTGGCTTTGTACACTGCTGTACTCAGTGACAGGGAATATATGCCGTATGTAGCTAGCTGTTAGGAATCAAGAAGTTTGAAAATCTTACTGTAAACTACATGTCCTTGTGCAAATGTGTCCGCAAAATATTTAGTTAAAATTCACTTCTTTGGCATGAGTCAAGCAATTTATGTTCTCCTTCTCGTGAACAGTCATTCAACCTTCTCCAATTCACCAGGGCTTCCTGAGCCCATGGCAGTGGTACAGAAATCTATATTTCTTTTGAGTGTGTGTCATTTCACTAGTAATACTTCTTTCTATGCAGTGTACCAAGGGTAGATACACCAACAACTATGATTCACACCTTACCGATTATTTCTGACCCTCTCTAATACTGACTCTATTCAACTTGAATGTTCGATACTGAAGACACTCACACGCCAACAGAACTCCCCGCGGCAGTTGTGCCTATGTGTCGTATTCCCAGGTCTCAATGCATGAGTGTGTGTGCATATATGTCTAAGGGAGGGGAAGGGGAGAGGCCAAAGGGGAGCGAGAGGGACACAGGGAGGTAGAGCGAGACAGTCAAAGGTGCTTATTCACCATGAACTTGTGTGCCTCTGCAGCACACCCATACAGTGATGGCCTGTTACATGTGCAACTGTTAGTAGTCTCCCAATGAATACATTCCATACATGTGCGTGCATGTGTGTGTGTGCGGGTTTTTGTGTTGGCTAAACTGTATCTATCCCAATCCCAGGCCTCGCCCATCTTCCTGTCTCTCTCATGCCCTAGTAGTCTTCCTGCTTACACGCTCAGCATCCAGAAGAAGAAAAAGATGGCCAGAAATAAGAAGAGGGAGTCTTGCCAGTTGTTCCCATTGTTGGCATTCCCGTTGGCTTGGTGATCCCCCACATAATCTAAAGGGGATGGAAAATAAAGAGGGACTGCCGTTAGAAATCCCTACATGCCAGAGTAAGTGCTCCTTAAATACATTCAAGCTTAGGCGAAATCCGGTCTTATCAATCCATAGGTCTGTTGTTCAAAGTCAATGAATGCTGTTTGTAGGAAAAAGATCCAGAAAATGTTATACAACATAAACAAAATTGCGAGCGAGCAAATAAAAACTGAATGGGGCATAGGAAAATGAAATTGAAAGTGAGTTTCTGTGCCCCATTTAGTTAGTGTTAACTGCCAATTCACTATTTGATCTATGTTATTTCAAATTTTCTGGCTCTGTTTACTACTGCTGACTACAGACAGCTCTCAGTAGCCTGGAACAACAGGGCTATGGATTGATTCACACCGGATTTCTCCTTTAAGGATGCCTGAAACAGGTCAGTGGGTGAGCATACAGTCACAGTCAAAAGGTTTTTTGTTTTGTTTTTGCTGCTGACATCAAGATGTATTATATAGCAACTAACACTAAAGATCATAATTAAGAAGATGTTTTATAATTTAAACATGTGGGCCTAACATAGATAAGACCTGCTGCTTCACACACATCATACTGAAAGTAATAAATATCCATTTATTTTATAAATATATTATTTGAAATATCCAATATTTTTCTGGTTACCCAAAAATTAAATTTTAAGAAGTTTGAAATATTCATTTATTTTATTCAATAAAACTGATGTCAATTAGGAATCAAACGTCTACTGTACTGTCTGGCTGCTGGCCCTGGGGTCTCTGGGGAGGAGAGTGGGTACCTGCTCTGTGGAAAGGGTCGTTGGTGTTGAAGACTGTGGTGAAGAAGCCGAAGGGAAACGCTCCGATGCCAAATGACATGTGGAAACCAGTGTCCCCAAATCCCTGGAAAGGCTGAAGGGCACAGGAGAGTCACATTAGTTCTCTTTAAACAGCAGAGGTTGTGTTTTGTGTCCTATGTAGGACCAGATACAGACAGAAATGTGAGTGCTCACCCCTCTGCTCTCTGGCTCAGGTCTCTGGCCCTGAGGTCGGGGTGGGGTTTTCAACCTGGAATACAGAAGCACATTCAACACTACAACCATAAGGAGTCATATTCTAACAGGATTCAATGGATATCTGGTATCATAGGGTTTTTATTGAGGTTGACTATTAGTCTATGGGCAAAAGGGTGCACGGTGCACCCGCTGAAATAGCTTGTGTTGAAGGGAACAGCACCAAACCAGAAAGGCTATTTTGTCTGTTTTTAATCTGACAATATTTAATTCTTCTGGCCAGACACAGTAAGGAAGGAACCCAGCTCTGAAACAGTGTTACACATCCACGACAACACATACAATAAAAATGGCAGAAAAATGTCCAGAATATTATCGAGAGAATTTTGCCAAGCGCAATTTGGTTGCATGATCACCCCTTCTCTCTCTCTGCGACACAGACACACACACACACACACACACACACACACACACACACAAATGCACACACACGCACACGAATGCACACACACGCATACACACCTGGGGTCCTCTTGGCTGCTGCTCCCACGACCATAGAGGGGGATGACTTTGTCTCTGCTGATTCCAGCCTTACACACAGGACACTGCTGTCTGCTGGGTCTTGTCTCTAGCCACTGGAATTGGATAAATGGAGAACTCATAAACACATATGAACAGACAATGCTCCCACCATAGGGTATTTCCTAGCCACTACTGAGACTGGGGAGAGATCAGAGACCACACAAATGCCTACAACAGAGATCACATGGAGCACTCTGGGAATGTGAGGGCTGACTCCAGATGCTACGGTAGCATGGCAGACAGACACCAACTGGAACTTTTCCTACAAAGGCTCAAGACATCCCTTACATAACACAATTGACATGTATACACTTAATGTCGTGATTGGATGTTAAATATGGGGTAAGTGGTGCTGAACTATGGTGCTGAATGTACTTTATTAACTCTATGAAGGATCTGTCAGGAGTTCTCCTTCAGACATTTGTCTCACACCTGTAGGTACTTTTTGTGTGTCTGTGTGTGTGTGTGTAATAACAGTAACAAAAATGACAAGCTATCAGAGTTAAGCTCCATCATGTTTCTCTACCGCAACAACCGAAAATTCTCAGAACAGCGGCAAACAATGCTTTGATTCAACAGTTATGGGATAAACCACAACTGTCTTTACATGAAAACTTGTGTTCAAAATTCACAATCATCATATGTGTAATTCAAGGTTTATATTGAAAGGAATCAGGAAATGATTTTCAGTCAATTCACTCCCAAAAATTTCTCTGACAAAAGAACCTATGAGGGTCTACCGGAAGGGGGACTTTGCCACAAACATGTGTGTGTGTAGGCTGTTAACAGTGTGAATGAACAATCCCTCCAGTACATGATCACCTTATGGCACTTTAATCCAGATCTACAGACTGACCAATGGCATGGAGACTTACATAACCACAGCAAAACATATGGTCTTACCTGATGTAGGCAGGGCCAGCTACACACAAAGAGAGAGAGGAGAAGTTTAATGTTTCATGATTTCATAAGTACACAATTTACCTACAAGAAAATCCAACCTATCCATGAAGTTGCAAGATGCCTTAACATTGTCACTGAAGAAATGGAACTGCTTCTTCAGAACACTGATGATATTAGGGCTACATCTTGTGACAGTGTGATGAGCACTGGATACAGAAATGTTGGCGCTATGGGTATTGACGCTATATGGGCATGATTTCAAGTTTTCAGCTCAAGGCAAGCAATTGTGAAATGTGAAATTTCACAGGCCAAGGCCAAGGCACATAGCCTAATCCTTAATTACGGTATGGCTACCGGCCCTCTGAAGTAATGACTACATGAGGCAAATGGACCAATGCTAAGATAAAGAACTGAGCCAAAGCCTATCCACCCATTATTTCAAACTTTCATTAATTGTATTCGGGCGAAATGTTTAACTGTGACTGGATCAACTCAGTTGTGTTAAATGAGCTATTGTGCCAATTGGATCAACTCAGTTGTGTTAAATGTGCTATAAAGTGTCTTGACACTGTTAAACTTAAGATCATACATATTCACCAAGGAACATGAAGCTAATCAAAGAAGCAACCGCTAGAGGTTGGGGGCATCAACAAGCCAACAGCAGTAAATGTGGCACTGGATAACCACTCCTGGCTTACTGTAGCGGAAAAGGATGAGATAAGACAGTATCAGAAAAGAATTAAACGCAAACAACATTAAACTATCAGCCTAATGTTAAATGTGATGGGACAATGTCACCAAAGTACTCTCATGACAAAACTAATAAAATAATAAATCTTAATCTATACCCTTTTGATCCCGTGAGGGAAATCATGAATCGTAAACCCTATCATGAATTACTGAAACACACACAGCACACAGTGAAGTGAAGTACACACTAATCGGAGGAGTTGGCTGCCTGCTATAGCGGCGCCCAGGGGGCAGTGAGGGGTTACGTGCTTTGCTCGAGGGCACATTAGCCATGATCCATTGGTCGGGGATCAAACCGGCAACAAGCCCTACAAGCCCGAAGCCCCTAAGCAACAGCTGCCCCAAATGTCCTCATCTGCTATGCACTTTTTTTAGTGTTAGTAAATGTCTTATCTGTTGTGCATCTCTTCTTTACTGTGGGATAACTAGAAATGTACTTTCGGTTCCTCTGTGTTTCTAGTATATGTGGAGAAATTGACAATAAAGCTGACTTGACTTGACACTACATCAAAGGTATATGTAGTCTCAGCATTAGTGGGGATCCCCCATTATGATACATTTTTATTCAGTTAATATTATATTAAACAATATTAATCAACCTCAATCCCTGCTCAAGGGCACTTTAGCCGTGGTCCACTAGTCAGGGATCGAACCGGCAACCCTTCGCTTACAAAACCTAACCAGTAGTCCAAGGCTGCCACAATACCATCGATATTACGGTTATATCGTTACGTTGGCTAACTAACTAATAAGCCACGTCGTTACTGCCAATATGATTATACCAAAGATCGTTTACAACCAATAACTGTACAGTCATTATTTACAACCCACCATCTCAGGTGTTAAGTGACTTGAAGCAAACGCAAATAGAGTCAGAGTGTGACTTAAGATACAGTAAAACTTCCTCCATCCCATGGACTATGCATAGTTTTCTAATGTATAACAATGGAATTAAATGGCTTTGAAACACAATGACTTTCAATGGGCATACATTCATAGGGCTGGAACAAGTAATGCATCCCAAAATGTTTAATATTAACATTCAAGTTCAAATTCATTTTGCACTTTGACTCCACTGGCCCGCGGCCTATTAGCTAGATTGGTTGGCCAATCTTAGCAATCACGTTCGCTAGCTGTTACTAGTTAGCATGGCTAATTTAGCTGACAGACATTCTGCATGGCAGGTGATGTGACACAGAACCACCAGAATTATACTGTAATTAACGTTTGAATAATTTGAATAATGGCAGACCATGGCATTATGTCCAAAGTCAGCTAACGTTAAAAGACCTACCAGAATAGGTGGCCACACAAGCTGATGACTGCGTCCCTGGCTGTATCCAAACAAATATTACATTCGAACGTGGCTCGGTCTCGCTCGCGTTCACCTTCTCCACCGCTCCCGCTTGGCCCATCTCGCTCGTTACTCTTTTCCCCAGACGTGAACCCTCTGCTAGCTGGTCCGCCGTCATTCGAGGGTCCAGTATCTGCAGCCGCCATTGCTGTTTACCACAACGGTAGCAAGATTACACGGCTACCGACAACACTTCTCCGTAGACGGGCTCCGCCTGGTCTCGGGCTCTGGCTCTGCCTACACCCCCTCCACTTCCGCTTCCGGAACTTGATACCGAGGGGTTGTACATCTATGTGATTTCCCCTAGTTTTACCAGAGACACTTTTATTAGGAGTAAATAGGCTCTGATTTTACCTTTACTAGCGAAAGTAAGACAACTGGTCCGTCCGAAATGATCAGAATTTGTCGTCAAAATAAAAATAAATGAGCGTACTTACGCCCGTGCTGAAATCATTCCAACGTTTGTGTTCAATATTTTAGGACGGTGTATATTATAAATAGCAGATATCGTTAGTAAAATAGAAAAGGCTACACGCTGCAAACACGCCTCAGTCAACTACGGCTTTGGGAGCCATCTGGCTACGCTGTGAAGGTTTTGTTTCCTTTTATTTGTGGCATTTTGGCATTTTAATAGCCTACAGACAAATCTCCTTCCAAGTTCATCGTTGTTAATAGTGCTGCTGAATGCTATTTAAACAGGACTTAAAGCAGAGCATAACGCATCTCAGATCATGCAATTTTCCAATGTCTGCTGGTGTAAAGTGGCGCAAAGGTAAAAACCGGAAGAACTGCTGTGCAACAAGTAGGCGTAATTGGCGTATTGTCTCATTAAACGTTTGTTCTGGAGCCCTGAGCTCAGTGTATCGCTTCTATGATTATGCCTATCTATACTTATTTTACTTATCTCGCCATTTTATTTGCATTTTATGGATTCTGTCTGACATGACACAGAATGGTCACTTCATGACACCATGCCACCAAAATTTTGCACTGGGTCTACAATGAACTTTCACAGAGCAAAGGATCATCATAGTGTGTAGACAGTGCTTGTATTTTGAGGATTTCATTTGTCCCCTTATTAAGGCTGCACAGGTATTAGTTTTGATATGTCATATGACTATGTCATGACTACAACCCATTTGTGACACTGAAAGAGTGCAAACGTTGGCAGCACTAGCATACACTAGAAACAAACCTGGGTTTGTTTGGCCAATAACGTTCATCTAAAGATATACCTTACTCTTCTAAGTTTGGTTAACAAACTCTTTTCAAAGGCTTCTTCACTAAGTTGATCATACCTATATCTTGGAGAGCTGAATCTACGTCTCTGGTGTTGATTGTTGTCATGTATGAGAAAATATAGTTAGGGCATCAATATGATATACGTAGGTGACATCTTTGCATTTTGGAGGGATTAAAAAACAAAGCAAATTCATTTATTTAGCTATTTTCCCCTTTTTATGAAATAAAGCACAAATTAGAATGCAACCATGTGCAGATCTCCTGTGGCGGTAAGTGCACAAGTGTTGAGGTCAGCAGGTCACTGAATGCTTTCAGTAGGAAGAGAAGTGAGAAAATTCAATACAGCATAGACCAATTAGTGAATCAGCAGCCAACACCAACCAAATGGGGCACAGAAACTCACTTTCAGTTTCATTTTCCAATGCCCCTTTCAGTTATCATTAGTTGATGGTTTTCAGTCTATGTTGTATCAAAGAACTCGAACAACAGGGCTATTGATTGATTCACACTGGATTTCTAATTTAAAGTACAGGTTGATGGGGTGGGTGGATTGCTCTTTCTTTCTGTCTCCAGAGTTTCAGTTCTTTTTTTAACTGAAAATAGTAAAACACACACACACAAACACTCAAGGCTGTCCCACAAACTCTTGAAACAAAACAAAAACAATTTTCTGTCCATGGTTGACAGCAGCTGTTACAGGAGTTTTGAAATTTGACACAGCTAAATCCACACAACCTAAAGATAACAGGCAAAAAATGCCATGGGGAGTTGAACCACATCCTGGTAAACCAGAAATGCCACCAACAGCATTTTGTTTTGTCTCTTCTTTTCTGCAAGGAAAAGCAAATTGTCTTCAGGACTTCATTATTTAAAGATGGAGGAGGGAGATAAAAAGGGAGGATGCAAACGAAGAATCAAAGATTACTTCCAAGGGTAAACTTGATCTGGAAATGCTGACAGAATAGGAAGAAAATAACCCTAAAGGACTAGCTTATTGCCTATTTAAACCAATAAATAGCCTAATGGATGTGTGGTTATGATGTTTTGATAATTAATGTGACAAATAAATAGTTTAGTGTTTAATATAGCTTTTAGTGTCTTCAGTGACCATGTATACGGACAGTTCCAGCCTGTCCAGGCCGTCATTTACTATTTCAGTCATAAATGCTGATTTAAGCTGAAGTGACTCTAAGTATGCCTTTCCAAATTCTATATTTCACTATGATTAGGGGAATAGAAACAGCCAAGGGCATAGCTCAGAGCAGCATCAAAAGTTGCATCCCAACTACATTTCAGCAGCCCAGCCCAGCTCAGTTCAGCATCAGCACCACTGCCAAACCCAGCACAGCCCAGCATCAGCAGCCCTCCCCTACCCAGCCCAGCCCAGCCTAACAACACAGACCAACCAATCAGTAGCACTCACATAGAACAGAATTTGCCAGATTGCTGGTGTATCTCACGGTATGAATATTTAAAAAATCATACCTATTTATCTATGTCTCTAACAAGAAGTTAGGGTGTTCTGGGTGCAAAAGTGCAACATCATGTGGTGCTTATAGAGAAGGATGTCAAAGGTGCAATATTCCTGTGAAAAAATTGCCATATCAGTGTAGAAAATAAAGCACTATCGTATCTGAACAGGGTAAGTCGATTTTTTGTTGTTGCGCCGACACAAAATTTGAGATTACCCCCACCTTCCAAGTCCCACTTTAACCACTGGTGGTGACAATCCAGCAATTGTTGGATATTGATGGGGACACGTCACTTATGTCCATCGTAATTCTACAACTAAACTGAAACTTTACTTTTGAACATTTTTGTTCACTGATACCTGCAATCTAATACAGGAAAAACTAAAATACAGATTAATTTGATATTAGTTTATTTTTTATTGTGGCTAGTTTATTTATCTTTTATTTTTATATCAGTTGATTTTTATTTTTTTATATCAGTTGATTTTAGGAAGGTTTTTGATTATGCATACGAACAAACCAACTTTATTTAAAGGTTCATGAGGGGACAACCTATCAAAAGAGGGGATTCAAGGCATATCAAAAACCCTCCTTTGTGTCAAGCTTCTGGGATTGTTGGTAGCAACTCTGTTGCTATTCAACCTTGACGTGACAGCATGATGCTCTATCCCTGCACAGTGGCTAGTACCCCGAGTTATCTCCAGGTTAGCAAAAATCAAAGTTCGCCCCTTAGCCCCTTTGACTTTTATGTTTGCAGGGTGCACAAGACTTAGTCTTCTTAGCTACACTATTTGCATGTCATGTGTGCACTCTATTTGTGTCTATGGTGAATGGTGTGATTGGCACAGAATGCCCTCCAAATGCCACAAAGGCAATTCAGGATACATAAGTCATATATAACGTGAAAGGTCATGTTGTAAGGATTTAATTTTACCCCAATACTAAGGATACCGAAGTCTTTTCCAGTCTCGGCTAGTTGAATGTCATGAGTGCACTCTAATTGTTTGCATTGTATAATACCTTTCATCAGTATGCTACAGTGTTTCAGTGTAGCCTAATTATTGTTTTTGTCCTCAAATAAGAAATAAAAAACCTGAAAGAAATAATATTGCATTTAGTGATGTAAAACTGCAGGGAAAGGCATTAACACATTTTATTCGTTGTTTTTTTCCTCTAATGCAGTTATTTTTGGATTTGGCTGTTACTATACTATAGAAGCTACTAGGCCTAGAGATTGGGTTTAACTGAAATAATGAGGGGCAAGAATAATTTATTTTTCAAATGTAAAGGTAGATAATTCTCTTTCCCTGAAAAGGATGGATCTATTTTTATTACATTGAGAAACCTACACTTCTATTGGAATTTCATTTGAACAACCTGGAAGATTTCTACCATAAATCTTAATTAATTTCATATTCTTATACATTAAACAGCGAAATGTTGTCCGTTCGGCGGCTGACATGCAGTTCATCTTCATAGTTTGAAAATTCTTCTTGTACTCTAGTACTGTTGATACTTATATTTTGAAATTTCTGCTAACTTTTAGCCACTTTTGCTAACACCTTCTCATATTAGGTTTGAACGTTCTATTCTGGCCAGCTGAACACTGCTCCCTGAGTGTTCGTCTACGTCTGTTGCTTATTCTACTGTCTAAATGACACTGCTTGCATATTTTTCTAATACATATCAATTTGATTATTTTTATTGTGATACTAATATCTGATTGACATCGCTAAAGATATGGCCAATCAAGAGTTGACACAGGTAAAAAAAATAATAAAATAAAAAAATTCAAATGACCATATGGTGCAATTTTGGATATTAGGAGGTGGAAATACCTACAAAGTTTCACTATATTGTAATATAGACCGGGTAGGTTTGGTGTTGTGACAATCTTAAAACCTGACTGCATAGAGTCGAGTAGATTGTGATGTGACAGAAAAGATAGCCTAAGACTTGCCTGAACACAACTGTCTTAAAAACTTTTTAGAAACCTCTTAGAAATGAGTGATGAGTTTATAACATAGGCCTAAATGACAGCAGATACAAGAGCCTAGTTGGTATGACTGACTGGAGAAAAGTGGAAGAAGTAAGATTTAAAGGACATGTTATTGGACTACGTTTAAGAAGCATAGCAACTTTTTTCTCATTCAGTGTGGTATTGTTAGATTGTAAGATTTATGCCATCCTCTTTCAGTTCTTTGAGTGTTCCTTGGATATAGTGAGCCATAAGTGGCAAGGGGCAATGAGTAAGTCTTTTGGATAGAGGACATGCATTGTTACCACACAATGTAGAGTTAAGAACTCTGTAGCCTTGTTCACCACAAATGTTCACTTGAGTGACTTTTTAGGTTAGGGATGAGACACGATTTTCGAACAGTCGAATATTTGATCTACCATAGATATTTGAATAGTGCATTTGACTATGGTTTTACCTCCGTAACTTTTAAGGAACTCCGAAAAAATGATCATGGAACAGAAATGAAGACGCTGCCTCCCCCTGCCTAGTAAGCGCATAGGCAACTTCAGTGTTCTTGCAACGTTTGTGCCATCAGAGCGAGTGTTCGCTGTGCAGCTGGATCAGTGTTGTCAATATTGAGCACCCGTGTCAGCACAATTATACCTATGGATATGCTCATTTTTAAAACAATAATATGAGGCTATCAACACTTGTTTTCATGGTTAAAACCATTGTGTTAACATGTTGCTGACAATTATTTAGCCTGTCTCCTTTTTACTCGCAAATTCAGGCATGTGGGTCTTTTCAACATCTGACAGTTTAGCGAAACTATCGGTCATAGACCTGCATATTAAAATGAAGATGGAATAGTTTAATAGAGGAGTTGCTTAATGAAGACCTGTCAAGATAATGTTACGGTTAGATCTACCGTCTTTGCTGCAATGCAGGCTGCTTTGTTTAAAAGATGCTCCGATGTAGGTTTACAATTTTTCTAAACGCTAAATTGTATTTACTTACTTTTAGCCTACTTTAAACAACAAAAACATGTTTCTTGATTATTTAAACTATTCAACTTACTACAGATCCTAAAAGCTGGCAAATTCTATCTCCCTTTTTGTCCTCATATGAGTTTGCGAGTGTGCGTGCATGGAGGGGGTGGGGTCGATTTTCAAGTAATATTCAGATAATTCTCAGCGATTATCGAAAACCAGAAATGCACATCCCTATTTTAGATTTTGACAGAATGTAACTGTTGGAGAAGCAGCAAGACATTTCAATTGGTGCACAGAGAATTTAGTAAAGAAATTATCAGATCGGCAACATGTAGTGGAGTAACTGAAACCTTTCCTGTAGTGCAATTACACAACATTTCTAATTCATTATCCCTAAAAATGATCAACACTTTCATGTAACTCATATTCTCTTTATTATCATTAGCTTGACAGTGTGTGAACAACATAAATATGGAATAATTAAAGGTACAGTGAGTGATGCTGATCACATTTCTTTACTCTTTTACAGTATCTGTGTTTCTCAGCAGACATTTTGTGTGGAACTAATTTTCTTAGACATTTTGTCCCACACAACTTTCCTTATATTTGAATCGATGACTGAAGAAAACATGTAACAAATCTCACCCCTGCATTCCCAATTCCCTGAAAGGAATGCAGTGCTAGTGGATCGTGAGGGTGTTAACCAAATGTTATAAAAATGTTATAAAAAAGTGTTGTTCACAAAAGCTTAGCATCGCTGACTATACCTTGAAAGGAATCTAAAAACAGAGGTTATACTACACCTAATATAGCAGGTCATGTGAAAACCAAAAACAGCATAGGCTAAATAAGCTCCAGCTTCTTGATGAAAAAGCGTAACAAAAACATGAACTTCACTGCAACATTATATGATGATCTTCCAAGTAAGAGCGTGAAATGTAGATGAACTCAAAATAATTGTAACATGAAATGCATTCTTCTCCTAAACGTAAAATTTGTAACATAAAATGCACTATTTTCTCTTAAAGATTAACACACACAAAAAAGACCTTAATGATAAACAATGATGAACGTTGGGGTAGAAATACTTCCATTCTTCTCGGGTTAGAAATTCTATTTCAAACTAGTTTTTACAGAGTCGTTTTGTAACAACATGCATTCCCTTCAGGCAACACAGTGGAGTCCCTCCCCTTCTTTTGTGGTGTACACAAATACAGGCAGGGAAGTCCATCTTGATGGACATTTTCAGATTGACCAAATATCATTTAAAAAAATCTATGTGTATCTATCTATGATCCACATTTTTCATTTGTATTAAGAGTAGGATCAGTCAAGTAACATTTCCTCTTGGTAAGTCCTGACAGACATATTTTCATTGTTTTATCAGAATCAGTTTCATCAGATCTTTCAAGAAAAGTGAAAACAAGCATTCATCTTAATTACTCATTTGTTACCAATCAATGTTAAACTTCCAGTCACATTCAAGATCCTCTTCTCTTTTCTTCAACCTTGTGAGAAATTTGTGAAATAAGTTTCAATTTTAAATGATACATAGAAAAAGAGGAAAAAAGTGTAGTTCCTCTGCATATATTCATAAGGTTTTAACATCTTGACTTTAAGTAGAAATCTTTAAAGTAGCTGTTATAATTGTGACTCAAATCACAGTGAATCAAAATCACTGTCATCCTTTTATAAAAATTAGCAGTCAAGCTAACTCTGTTTTTTTACATTATGTTTTCATTCTAATGTTAAAATGCAGTGTCCCTACCAAATAAACAAAACAAACATAATTAGATTTTTTTCCTTGTCCAGGCATTTCAGCCATGCCACGTGCTTTGAAGACATAAGGAGAAAAGAACAAAACTACAGCAACTATCTCACTAGTGGAAACAACTTGGTTGTTGTAAAAGTGCTGGTACATTACAATATTCTAAATAATCACGTCATCAGGTCCAGAACCACTGTCTTCCTTCCCTGTAACATGAAATAAAGAAATGACTGACCAACAGTAATGCCTATTAAAGGGTAATTAAAATGATTTTACCTTATCCATTCAGTGGTACTGCTGCTGAGTCATTCGCATAGTGTCCAGCTGAGCCGTTTGCTTTAATGACAGAAAAGACCAAAATAACTATTTCTCTAATGGATCTAGCTTTGTTGCTGTAAAAGTTCTACAAGTGCCGGTAGATTACAATATTACAAATAATCTCATTATCAGGGTCAGAGTCTTCCTTCATTGTAACATAAAATAAAGAAACGACTGACCAACAGTAATGCTTGGTAAAGGCTAATTAGAAGAAAATTTTACCTTGTCCATTTTGCAGTGGTGCTGCCACTTCCCCATTTACATTTGCATGGTTTCCAGCTGAGCCTTTAGATTTAGATTACAATATTATAAATATAAACATTATCAGGGTCAGTGTCTTCCTTCATTGTAACATAAAATAAAAAAAGATTGACCGACAGTAATGCTTGTTAAAGGCTAATTAGAAGAAAATTTAGAAGAGTTTTAACTGCGAATTTTAACTTAAAAACTATTTAAAAGTGTCAATTACAAGTTTAATGCCATTTATAGATCAGAAATAGCTCTTTCAAATGAGGTAAGACTCAATTAGAATTTTATTTAAACTAGTATTTTGCATTTTGCATTTAAAGTTGTATTGGGCTTACACAAACCTTAAAATTAGGGGAGTGTAATTGAGGAGTCAGGTTATTCACCTAGAACTTTGACATCTTCACTTTAAATCATTGGTGTGCATTTTCATACCAAACGTGGCATCAGTAGGATACAGCGTGAAATGAAAGTGACATAAACCCTTACTTTTGGTTATCTGAGGTAATATGCAATGTGATCTATGCCAGTAGAATTTCATTTTGTTTAAAATGTCAAAAACAATCCATCAGCACTGCTGTTCAGTACAGGTAGGACTGGACACTTTGTTTTGATAATGAGCATCTAGCTATATAGATAAAAAAGCATGTATGAGCATTCATGGTGACCATGTTAACTAGGCCTACAAGGCTACCAAGTCCTAAAGTTATGCAAAGTTTGAACATTTGCACATGCAAATATAGCTTTGTCTAAGCAGAAAGACACCCTGGATAAGTTGGCATGACATAGATATGAGCAAAAAATATCTCTGATTGGCATCGACCTATACGAGGTGGAGAAGGATAGCATGAGCATAAATTGGGCTTAAGAAAGCACAGAACAATAACTTCGGCCTTACTCTTAAATGCTATGAGGGAGAAGTTAGCCAGCCAGGAAGCTAGTGAAAGCCTACACAGGGCTGCTACGCAGAATTTCGCTTATTACAAGTGACTTTGAGCTTGTTTTGTTTTGTGAAGTTGCTTTAAAAAATCAGAAGTCGCTTGTATTTCAGCGCTGTGGCTTATTTTTAAGTTGCTTTGTACACCACCACCCCTTTGCCCTGCATACAATCCTAATGTGCCACACACATACAATCCCTATGTACCACACACATACAAGCATATGTGCAGCTCTGACAACAAGCAAGGGAGAGCGATGTAGAGAGAGAGCATCTCGTAGTAGCCTTTTTAGTAGCCTATTTTTGTTGACGTAGTGGAACGTTATCTTTACAGACGACCCATCTCTCTCATTGGCCAATATAGAAGCCGTTTTTTGTTGTTGTTTTGGTCTTGGGTCGCTTGTTTTGGACTTGTTTTCAGGGTCTAGGTAACTTATTTTGCGAAATCTAGCATCATGTTGATCTCAAAATATTTGGTGTTTGCCATTTAGCAGTGACTAAAGAGTAAAAAGTTAAAATATCACAAAATGTTTTGACACACTTACATGTTTTGGTATAATGATATAGTTAAGTATTAATATTATTTGAATATTTCAAAATTCAGTGTGGTTTTCTGACAAAGATTGAAGGAAACATGTTGGCTGTCGACGGCCTTTACAGGACAATACAGAACGGCCGCTATGGGGTATAGAGGGATAACATGTATGTACTAGTTCTTTTTAATTCTTCTGGTTCATTTTTTCATATCTGTGTGCATGACAGTGCATACATACCCCAGCCATTGAATGTGATCCCACTTTTAAACCTGAAGTGTCTAGCAACAAGCACAGCGGCCAGCAGTACCATCACTGCTACTGCCACTCCCACTATAATTCCAGTCAAGAATGTGCTAGAAGAGCTATCTTCAGGACATAATGTTCCATCTGTAACACAGTGTGCAAATGTGCAGACGTAAATTAAATGCAAAAATAGTGATTTGGTACTTAAAATGACGAGATTCATTCCATTCAACCTAGTTTTGTTGCACAAAGCTATGCTAGCTAATGCATGTTTCAGATAATTTGTTATTTGCAGATCTGAAACATAAGGCTATGTTTTTAAGGCTAAGACTAAGATTACTCTTTTAAACACGTTTATTAATGTTACATCGTAAATAATGACATTAATAAACTAAATTATGAAGACTCTAAGCCATTATATTTTCATGAGCATTTTCTCATGTAATAAGGTACAGTACAAATTTGCTTATTGAGATATACATTTGTACACACACAAACAAACAAACAAAAAATAACTATTCTTTTTCTTTATGACATAAAATGTAAAAAGTTATGAAATATATCAGCTATAGCGTTGAGTGAACTAAGAAAAAATAGTATAAAACTCAATGTTATGTTACCTTTGCTCCATTCTCTTGTAATGTTCTTACTCAAAGCTATGTGGCTGACAATACATCCATACTCATCAATCTCTGACTTTTTAGCATTCACAGTCATTCTGATCTGGTGGGTTCCATCACCATTAGGCAAGACTTCATCCATTGTACTTTCCTTTAGAATTTCTGCTTTCTTTGTAATGATCATCTTAATGTCTTTTGGGTAGAAGTCAGTGGCCATGCAGGTCAACTTGAAATCATTTAATTCGGCTTTTGCAAAAAGAAATACTTTTGGTGGAGCTGAGGAACAAAGAATAAATAACATGATTTACTTTGTTCACTACACGCCATTAAATAAAGATCTTTGATCCAGTGTTAATAACAGCACTCACAAGTTTCAAATTGTTTCTTATATTCTACGCCCCCATAGTTTTCAAATTTTTTCAGCCAGTCCACACACTCCTTCTCCAGGTAGCCTTTGGTGTACTGATTGAGGATGGGAACCCCATCCCATTTCTGCTTGGTGGGAATAGCTGCACTGACTGGAGCAACCCACTGCATTGACACATCATCAAAGGACAGGAAATCTATGCCGTCATAGCTGTATGCATCAACACCTTTGACAAACAATACAGAACCGTCTGACGTTTTCTCCACCTCACAGCCATGTTTCCACATGAGGACATGAATATCTGAGGAGAGGACAGCAGCAGGTTAAAATAAGCATTTTCACAAATGTCTGTTAATGACCTAAAATATAACTTCAGGGCAACCTGTGTTGTGACTCACCTGATGCATTCTGCCTCATACGTTCCATCAGGATGTTCACATTGACTTTGAACCACTGCTCTTTGCTTTTACGTGACTGAGTGCCTTTGTCCCAGTAGTCAGCTGGAAGCTTCTTTTTCATCCAGTCCTGTTGCGGAATCTTGACTTGGTCCTTACTGTTATAGTAGTCAATCTTTCTGTCATCCAAAAGGCCCATGGCAGTGAATTCAAAGATGCCAGGTGCATTGACTGCCTTTGACAGTGCCGTGTAGACATAGTAGAGAGAGTGACGTTCTGGTTGGCTTTGTTGAGCTTTTCAGAAAAAAATGTTTTAGAACATCAGTCCACAGTGTGTGCTTGCCCTATTGTCAACCAAAAATTACAGACTTTTTCCAAACCTATAACTTTTTTCTTTAAGACCTCAACATTTTGTAGTTTTGTGACCCAGGCTAAAAACACTACAAGGCACTTGAGAAAACACAAAGGTGTGATTTTTTAATGAACAATTTTTGTTTTTTGACAACATGGGAAACACACACAAACACGCCACACACACTATACTTGCCTTTTGTGCATTGCAGTCATACCAGTTTTTTGCAATTTTGCTAAATCAAGGATTTATTTTTCAACTACATGTTTTTTTATTTGCCACAAAATTTTCGCAAAATATGACCCATAAAAAAATCGTAACATCATGACCACTGCTGTGTTTATTGATGTTGCGAGTCTCTCTAGAGAGCTTGAGTGGGTGTGGCAACAAACTGTTTCGCATTTTTAGATAGGCTACAGTGATAGCACAGAGCAGATCATCACAAGACGTGACTTTCTAAAGCATGAGAACCTGCTGGTGCGCTATTTAAAAGCAAATGCTTTTCACATAGCATGTCTGCTACAGTGCCTTGGAGAAATATTCATACCCCATTCATAACAAGTATTCGTAACTTTTTCACATTTTGTAACCTTACAACCACAAATGTCAATGTTTTTTATTGAGATTTTATTGGATTGCACTGGATTTCCTTTAGAGGTATCAGAGTGCAGGGGGCTGAATACAAATGCACGCCAATTTTTTCAGACTGTTATTTTCTTAAAATTTTGAAAACTGTATAGCAGTTTTGTCCCACTTCACAATTATGTGCTAATTTGTGTTGGTCTATCACACAAAATACATTTGAGTTCGTGGTTGTAAGTTGACAAAATGTGAAAAAGTTTAAGGGGTATGAATACTTTTTCAAGGCACTGTATATTCCTCCCAAGAAGGCATATGTAAACTAGAAAGAGTTTAAAGTAAAAAAAAATCCCTTGCAAATTTTTAGAGAATACAGTCACAAAATCAAGCATTTTGACTGCAAACAAAACTCCTCCAAAACCACAAAATCCTTGAGGGACTGATATGTAGAGATTAGATGGAGAATAAAGTGAAAAACATCGCAAAATTCCTTGCAAATATTTAGAAAACACCGCCACAAATTTGGGCATTTTCATAGCAAAATAAATCACCAGAAAACTGCAAAATCCTGAAGGGACTATTTGCTGACTCACTCAGATAGTACAAGAAGTTTTAAAGGGATCCCTGACTAGTAACACATGTTGGCCTTATAAGACTGACGTTGGCCTCAGCTACATAAACATGATTGAAACACACTCAAAATTTTTTGGGTTTTATTCAAAGTTTAGAAAATCATTTCACTTGTAAACTGCTGTTGCTGCACAGACACCATCAATGTCAACCAGGGGATGACTCTTTTTAAGACGTAAATGCAGTGGCAGCTTACAAGCTCTGTAAATGAAAAACAGGAGGCATTCTGAGTGTTTTTAAATCCTGTAGAGCTGATACCAACATCAGTCTTATAAGGCCAACATGTCTTACCAGTCAGGGATCCATCTAAGTTCAAATTGGAATCAGAATTGGTAGATAATTCATGCATGCTAAACATATTTTATCTGTTAATAACCTACATTATTTATGTGAAGGCATAGCTTTCCTGTGCACTGTTTTGTAGGACATACAAAACCATTGTATCTTGCAATAGCCTACAGTTACCATCAAAGGCATGAGGTCTCTTTCTAAAGTTACAAAATCCTTAATGTTTCCAAGGAAATGACTAGGCATATAACCAAAACTGTTAATATATTCACTGATTCCAAAAGGATGAAGTCAACTGATTCATTGACAGAAAATGCAAAAAAGCCACATTATTAGCCCCATGTTGATGGACTAATGTGAGCCAACTGTTGGAGGCTGTGTTGTTTGCTAGGGGGACCCTTCTTCAGTTGCATAGGAACATGGAGAAAGATGATTAGGCCTATATTGACATTTTTAAGGATAATGTTAAGACTGCTGTCAGTTTTGCTTTGGGTTGCCACTTTTTGTCTTTCAGCCAGGCACTTACATCCAAATTGGTACATAACTTGACAAGACACCAAAAGGTGATCTTGATCTCAATTCTGTTGAGTGAAAATCTGTGGTAGGAACAAGATTAATGCCCTAAGAACCGCACTATCGGGAGTTGTAACCATTTTCTATAGAAGAATGAACTATGATTCCTCAAGAGACATGCCAATCCAGTTACGGCCTGAAATAATAAGTACATTTTATGGCAGTATGCTATTGACCTTGTCATTTCTGCATTCTTCTTGTTTCCTGTCCGGGCATCAGTAAAATAATATTAAAGTTCATGGAGATTTTGTATGTTTTGTTTTGAAACAGTCAGACTGGGTCAGACTGAGCACAGAGATCTGTGCTTAAAAACTCACAAATAAATAGGTGAAAGCCTACAACGGGGATTTTGAATTTCTCCTTTTACTGTTATTTGGAACTCTATTTACTAGGGTAAGTATACCAATTAAGCCCATGTACAGTTTAAGCCCACTTTCAATTTGAAAGTTCCACTCATCATCTTACTCAATCCAACAGTTTGTTAACTCCATGTGTTTTTAATTTCAAATTAATCACATAAACCAATTTGAAGTTAACCCAACATCTTTGCATAGTGTCAAAGTAATTTACAAAAAGTTGCCCTTAATCTTTGGTGTTTTGGGACCCATCAAATTTAATAAATATTTGACTGTTATTAGCCATTTCCTTCAGAATTTCTGTGAAAAATCAGAGGTAAATGACTTGATATTTCTATATTAAGACATAATACTTTTTCTGCTTCTGAAAAGATGATTTTATTTGCCAGTCCACAGAGTTAATCTGTCAGTCAAATTACAAGCCTTGTTGTGTGATAAACTGGCAAAAAATGAAACATGTCAGGTGTGTATAATGAATGTTTTGTAATTGATGTGACCTTAATCTACACATAAACACATCTTTGAACCCTTTGGAGAATTAAATATCTTCATAAATTTGCTGTTTTTTAAAGGTGGGCTGAAATGGTACAGTGCCACAACATAAGCCAACTCTCACAAATAATAATTTCATATTCAAGTAATATTCATTTTCATGTTTAGGTCAGATTATATTTTGGCTAAAGATGCACGATAGATATCAGACCGATAAAATATCGGCCGATTTGGGGGAAAATTACGTCATTTTTCATCGGCCAGATAGTCACATTTTTCCGATAAAACATCCGATATATAATGAAATTACGGGAAACGTGTTCAGGCCGAGAAGCCACTTTTTTATTCAGGCGGAGTAGCCCCAAAACAGGCGATGACGCGCAGTGGTCACAGCAGCTTACTAACAGGACCCAAGCATGTCCGTCACTGCCTGAGTATTAATAGTAGTAGTAAAGTAGTAGAGTAGTAAAATGTCTTCACCAGCATGGTCGTTTTTCTCAGTGGCAGAAGATGACAATACAGTTGCAATTTGCAAAGCTTGTTCAGCGAAGATTGCGAGAGGAGGAAAGAAGACGTCAAGTTTTAACACAACGAATCTTATAGCTCAACTGAAAAGTCGCCATCGCGGAGAAGAGGTATTGAACGAATATGAGGCAGCTGCTGCAGCCGTTAGCAGTGTTAAAGCGAAAACAACAACTTTTAATAAGTTATTTGATTACATAAAAAAAAAACTTGACTTGAATACTTACCTCCACAAGGGATGCACATTTTTGTTAAAATGGAGTGGTGTCGTTGTTATATAGCAAATGACCACATTTTGTGATGAGATGAGAATAATAAACATTTGAAGAGCCAGAAAGTTGTTGTTTGTTGTTTGCTGTTATAGATAGGCCAGAGCAGCTAAAATATCAATTTTCCATCCTGCACAAACTGTAGACTATATGAATATATTATATTAAATATAAAAATATTAACTTATCGGTATTGGATATCGGCCCTGAGAGGCAGGAAATTATCGGTTATCGGTATCGGCCGAAATGTTTCATATCGTGCATCACTAATTTTGGCTTCATAAATGATTCTGTAAACATATCTTTAATTTTGAGAGGAATACATTGTGATTTTTAACCACTCCTCAGTTAGGCACCAATTAAACCCACTATGCCCCATTTAGGCCCACTTCAATGTATTTCAAAGGGGATTTCCTCCAAAAGTACAAAAAGTAAAATGAATATGCATATCTAGCTGAATATAGGTAGGGATGCACTGTTGCGACTTTCTAATCCAATACTCATATGATTACTAGGCTTTGGGAGTCCACTAATAAATACATGGATCTGATGATATTGAACATTAAGCTGTAGATTTTGTTTGTAGTGAGAAATACAATGCTGACAATCTAAGCAAAACTTAACTTAGACTGAACTTAACTTAGATTGAATCTGAATAGATCATCCTCAAAGTACCATTTATAGGCGTGCATCTTAACAGAAGTTAGGCCTGCAAAGTTGAAGATGAAATAATACAACAACTGAAATAAAGAAAGGACAACTGTGAGGAGGTTATAATTCAATATAGAAACAACTGTGTCTGTGCCTTTTCACAGTCTCTGTAGGTCCCATTTAAATGAGGGTTAGGACTTCACCTGAGCTCAATAGGTCTAGTTGAAGAGTTATTTTGTATTTGCATTGCTGTTTTGCATTCTTGTAAAGCAATAAATTACTATATTTTGTTAAAAAATTATGATGTGGACTTATTTGGAACACTCGTGGTCTTAAACGGTACCACAGGATGATTTAAGCCCGTGCCAGACTTTTGACATATCTCTGAAAATCTTTTAAAAATCTTTTAAAATCTTGCAGTTTGACCATTTATCTCCCCTCCAAACCATGTCAATATCAATGAAAAACATCTAAACTTTATTGGTGGGCTTAATGGGTACACTTAAACCCTAAATAAGAATTCAGAACCTGACTTCACCCAGTGTTTCTAATCCTGATATCCCAGGAGGAAAAGAAGCGCACTTTTCAGAAATGTGTTTTGTTTTTTTTGTTTTTTTGCTTTTGTATAGCCTGCTACTGAATGTACTATTTTGGAACAATTTAATGCATGAACAGTGGGTCTTACCTACACTCAAAATGTGTTGCAATACTCTTTAAAGATATTGAATGGCAACTTAAGATACTTTTTGGAACATTTTAGTTGCATTGCTTAAGCCCTCAAAAAAGTATGCTTAAGCAATCTAAAATGTATTTCAAGGCAACGCTTGTTGCATTGAAAAATATTTGAAAACACACCAAGAGTATTTCAAATGCATGTAAGCACAGTTCATAGTAAGACAATATATACTTTCCTTACACTTACAATACTTTAAATGTGTATTACAGTGCATCCCTTTCCCCACTAAGGATACTATGCAGATGAGCACACAATAAATATCACACAATTTAGGCCTACATATTAAACCTTTTATACAAAGACAGTCTACTGAACTAGGTCTATAGGAGGTTCAGACCAAATAAGCTGTCCTGCTATTAGTTAGAAATTAGTGAAATTTCTGCCCTTAATATTTGCCTGTCCTACCAAGACAAAACTCAGTTCAGCTTAGTAAACAAAACATTCGGATTCAGGATTTCAGTAGGCTGTTGTTTTGATATTCATACAATAAGTAAGTATAAGTAAGTAAGTAAGATGTCTTACAGTATATTATGTTAAATGTCATGTAATCATTAGGTTTACCTAAAAAGACAAACTGAATAGAATGTTATCATTTTTTTCTGTAGCCTACGCTTGTTGAACAGGCAGAAGTATCAGGAAGTACAAGTTTACCCTAGCCTATTTCTCGAAAATACACTATACCCTCCTGGGCGTTTCAAGCAGCTCTAATTGATATCTACCCCTTTCAGAACAGGATAATTTATCATTTATATTATTGTTGCTTAAATCATCCGTTTAAACGATCAATACAATCTGCGACACACGTTTGTTTCACCTTTCACTTTCAGTTTACAGCGTCGCCCTACCGTTAGTCGACTGTTTTCGAAAAACATCAATGTTATATCTTACCCAAACATATGTGTAGAACGGCACAGACCACAAATACCGCGAAGCCCATAGTATTTCAGCCTAATACATACAAATTATGTATGAGAAAATAAGCTTTTCAGAATTCTGCATCACACAATGTCCACTTCCAACTTCGGCTGTATCCACGAAACTGAACATTGTAGCGCGAGAGCAGAGGGTCCTACTAAATGTTTTCAGCCAATGCCATAAACAGAATTTATGTCATCAGTTGTCGCTAGGTAGAGTGAAATAAGCCAGTTTATAACAAAAGCAAACGAGATGTCAGTTTACGCCCCCTTGACGTTTTGTTTTTCTTCTTCTAGATCAGGGGTTCTCAAACTGTATTGGGCCTCATGGAGCCTTAATAATAGCAACAAAAATGTAACCATATAAGATTATAGCCGTTTCTTTTTTCAGATGCTTTTGAGCTCTTATTCTAAAAACATATTTTTCTAATACCACAGCAGTTTTAATATGAACGTTATTCCATTTGGCAAAATTTGATAGTGGATAAATAGTTTTAAAAGGATTGATTTTTTTTTGTCAATAAAGCAAAAGTCAGCACAGAGACTAGAAGCATATGTTAGCTCCAGGTTAGCAAAATCATCAATCGTTCTTTACAGGCAACGAGGGTCACAAACATCAATCGGGAAAAGATGAGAAAAGTGTCTAGGCAAAAACGTTTATATCTCAGCTCAGTTACTGAGCCTGACAGCAGAAAACAACTGTTAGTTTTCACATTTTTTTTTCGGATGGAAACATGGGATGCAATTATGCTTTGTTGATGTCACTGTGGAGGTCTATAAACAAATGAGACTTGAGTGAGAAAAATGTTAAAATACATATTTTTCCATCCTCTCTTTTACAACCCTTTTGTCAGAGTTATTTTGATGTTCCAATTTGAACTTGTCATAGGCCTTGGACTAGCCTGTGTGAGTTCCATATTACACACAAAATAACAGGGACTAGGCTATTTTACAGGGATGTTCATCTGTATTGATGAAAACCAAATCAAATAAAAAAACAAGTGATGTAAATACATTGCATACTTAGACTAGCCTATATATATATATATATATATATATATATATATATATATATATATATATAATACTCAGGAAACAAATTTACAGCAGACCTATTATTAAACCAACGCTGACTGAAACAAAACAAGGAATTTCTGTCACACACATTTTGAACATTAGTTTATACAGTAATTTGCCCATTACCATTTACTGTTAATGCAAAGTCCTTAGTCTAGTTTTTAGTCAATAATGCTAAAAGAGTGAGTGAATGAAGAGTGAAAATAACCTTCCAAAATCTAGCAAAGGGAAAGTCTTCATCCAAGACACCAAAAAGAGTTTAAAAGTGTTTCACAGATGCATAATTGATTGCATAATTGCATAATTTGACTATAACTTTTTGATTTTTTTGCTTTCAATGCCAGCAATAACTTTAAAGGTGATTCTTCATCTTCATTTTTGGCAGGGAATTCCTAAAACAGAAAAACAGTTTTTATTGAAAAAAGGGTAATTTTACTAATATGCAGATAATTCATTAAGGTTAAAGTTTAGGGTTTAAAGTTCAAATTGATCTCCTTCTGTTGCCACATCTTTTGAAACATGACTCTTACCGGTTTGCCCCTATGAATTGTACATACATGTACATACCTGCATGTTAACAGTATGAATTCAGTCTGAAAAGTTCTTTAGCACACACTTCAAGTATGTGAGTGAGTGTGAATGTATTGTGTGATGTTTATTTGTTTGTGGGAATTGTTAATTGTGTAATCAAGCATCTTTTTATGTGCTTCATGCATGAATATCTGCAGGTGTGTGTGTGTGTGTGTGTGTGTGTGGGATGCACATCCATTGGCCTGTAGATGGTGGTGTAGAGCCTATTAATTCAATGACAATGACATTGAATTCCTGGGAAATTTTGATACAATTGCCATTTTTGGTCTCTCAATAGGTGGTGCTACATCACACATGAGTGGATGAGGGTCCGCTGGTTGCAGCTTTTTTGAGACCTACAGACCACTGCAGTTTTGTTGGCCAGGGCACAACGGTTCTTAAACTATTCTGTGAAAAAAGTCTCTTATGGGGGAAAGGAGAATCCCAGGGACCTAGTCCAAAATCCCAAACTGGAATAGTTGACAGAAATTTGTTACTCTCAATAGGTGGTGCTACATTACACATGGGTGGTGCGGCTCCTTGAGACCTATATACCACAAAAATTGTTGCAAAGTGTGGTTTCCAACAGGTTTTTGACCATTCATTCTCCATTTTGGACCTATTTTTTCAAACCCATCACCCTTCAAACCAATCTTAAGCCTAAGAGTTTGAAGTAGTACAAGTTGTTGGAAGTCAATGCAATGATTTTTGTGTCAGCGTATCAGTGAACATTACTGACTGCTCAGTGAGTTTTACGTCTTTACAAACGAAAGTAAGTTTGTGAAAGACTGTAGCAGGCCACTATGCAGCCATTCTGTTGGTGGGGTGCTACCGCAACAGCCGAGAATTCTTGGAACAGGCATTCATCAAAATTATAACCTTAATCATCGTATTTCATCATAAATGATTAGAAAACAAGGGTGCAAGTGTAAAACAAAATTAAATCTACACAACATATTTCATACACAGGGCTCCAGGTGCAACCAGTCTGAACACACTGGCAGTGAAAAAAATCTGTCCAGAGAAACTTCAAATTTTCAGTTGCCACACCAGTGCACCTACATTTTTGGCATTGAAATTATTTAAATTTCAAGTGCACTTTCTATTCCTTACTCTGCTCAGTTTGTGTCAGACTTGCAGGAACTTCATGTACATCAAAGATTTCACTGTTGTGAAAAAGTTTGAATTCACCTTCATTACATGCTGGTGCACCTAAGTGAGAACGTTAGGCACACCAGTGCAACCAATAAGAAAAGGTTGTCTGGAGACCTGCACCAGCATTCTGTGGAGATTCAGTTCCTCATCTAACCACTGCCCATGCGGAGTCATCTCCACCCTTCATTTCTGAGTCATTTGCCTTATAATCTTACTATGACATGATGTGATATAACATATCCTAATAGAAAGTAATGCTAGTGACTTATTAGAACCAAACTACTACCTTCTCAGTTCTCCAGGAAGCGCTCTGTCTCTGGGTCCACTTCTCCTTCAGGTGAAAGAAGGCCATAAAATCAGAACACTTCACAATTGGTAACATGGTGACATGGTTGCATTACTCTCTCTCTCTCTTTCTCTCTCTCTTTCTCTCTCTCTCTTATGCACACGCATATACACACACGCATGCACACACACCCACAAACAAACAAACACACGCACGTGGTAAATGCAGTTGTGCAGTACTTGGCAAATAGGTTGTTACAAGCGTTTTAGATAGCTCTCTGAAATTATTTAGACTTATTACTACTAGTATTCATGCACAGAAATTGACACAGAGATCTAATTAGTGTATATATCTTTACCATCAGTGTTAGTCGCAAGTGATGGTCTACTGCCACTGCCACTGCTTCCTCTACCTGAAATAACAGGTACAAGATGGTACTCATTATGTTGCTGCAATGGGAGGCATCACTTTGATGCCAGACTACATCTTCACTGTGGCTCTGGCTCCCCAGCTATAGATTCACACTAGGGATGCACAGGTCTGACTTTTCTAATTTCGATGCTAGTTCCGATACATGGGTTTTGCATATCGGTCGATACCCAATTCCAATTCCAATCCAATATCCCCACTGAAATTAGCAGACAGGCATCATCCTCAGTTTTTATTGCCCTACTCTCCTAACTGGGCATAACAGAACAAAATAACATAGACATAAATACAATAAGTTGTTATTAAGAATAAAATTAAAAAATGTGCCAGTGTCAATACATTGTATTTAATGTTTGTGGGTCTAGGTCTAATTAGACGCCTGTCTTTATATTGTTTAGATTTTTAGACTGCGTACAACAGTCCTAAAAATTCCCCCGGTGATAACATAATAGAATATGACATAATATAATATAATAGAGAGTAATGGTACCCAAAGACTTATTCAAAACAAACTATATTACCTTCTCCACTGTCCAGGAAGTGCGCTTCTCTGGGTCCACTTCTCCTTCAGGTGAAAGAAGACCGGAGAAATCAGAACACTTCACAATTAGTAACATGGTGACATGGTTGCATTACTCTCTCTCTCTCTCTCTCTCTCTCTCTTTCTCTCTCATGCACATTACAAGCATTGCAGATAGCTCTCTGAAATTACTTAGACTTATTACTACTAGTATTCATGCACAGAAATTGACACAGAGATCTAATTGAGTGTATATATCTTTACCATCTGGGTTAGACGCAACTGATGGTCTACTGCCACTGCCAGATGATCCGCTGCATGAGTCACTAGATAATTCACCATTGTTCATGCTGCCTCTACCTGAAATAATAGGTACAAGATAGTACTGTTATTGTTGCACTATATACTATAAATGCTATAAGACTGCAATATTGCCAGAAAGTCACCTTACCAGACTCAGAATCACAGTATTCATTCACTGCAATAGAAAAGTGAAAACTTAAACAATAAATGAAGCATCTAATTGATACCTGTGCTTATTCTCAAAACATAACCCTGTCATTAAAATGAACTTGGCTTTAATTGCAGTTTTAGGATGATAGGGCAGACATGAAATGATTCACAACCAAGGAAGCCCTCTGCATTGCTGTCAGTGATTAATGGTCATTGTATTTTCATTCAAACAGAGTAAATGACTGCAATTAAAACAGTTGAATAAATGATGCATTTATTGCACTACCAAAGCTTTGGTAAGAATATAATGCTTCAATCTGACTTAAAATCTCATGTTCTGATGCCGATTCCGATACATGGGTTTTGCATATTGGTCGATACCCTAGTCCGAACCAATATCCCCACTGATGTTTTCTACTGAATCAGTTTAAGTAAATATTCATAAACTACTTATACAGAATATACAGAAATTTGTAGCATTGACATTACTGTAATAATCCACTACTGACAGAGATAAGAATATAAGATACAATTCATGTTCTAAAATCGTCTCTGAAACATGTCAAACACAAACATGTCAGAAGGGCAAATACATAAAAGAATACATTAAAAATTAAGTAATCTTACCTGAGGCCAAACTCTCTCTATTCTTTCTTCCAGGCCTTCATGGTTCACCACACATCTATAAGCATCAAACTCTGACCTTTTTGCTTCCACGTTCAGTTCAATCTGGTGGGTTCCATCACTATTGCGCATGACATTGCGAACATCACTCTGCAGTACAGGCTCATTTCTCTTCAGAATGGTGATGTCGATGTGTTTAGGAGAGAAGCCTGTGGCCATGCAGGTCAAATTCACTGTATCTGGAGATGATGGAGTGGTTTCTTTAGCAGAAAGATGAACCAATGGTGGAACTGTTGAAACAAAAAAATATGAACCATGTACACACATGGAACATTACTGCTGCTGAAATGCAAAAACAGATTCACATATGGTAGTACTGTGAAGACTGTCAGAGTCAAGACATTTTTAGCGTTTATGTTCCTGAAATAATCCACTACTGATTTTACATCTTGACAGAGATAAGAATATGAAATACTATTCATGTTCATGTTCATATTCATGAAACACATTTTATAATAGCAAACACAATAAACAAAATAACAATATTAATCATATTAACAAAATCAATGACATTTTCTGCTCACAAACAGCCAAGATTAACATCAAAATATACAAGCGAAATCTACAATAGAAAATAAGAAGGCAGCTTTATGAACGTTCATGTGTGCTTGATTTTAAGTTCATGCTGCGTTGATGATTTTAAGATGTTTTGATGATTTTAAGATTTTAAGATCCTAATGAAATTGAAAAAAGCAACCCACTGCATTCTACCAACTACTAATCACACACCCATTCTGCCCTGTGATTCCCCTAAATGAATAGTGAAATGGTGTGTTTGCAAAAAAATAAAAGTGATATTTTTACCTGGTTTGCCTGCAAAAGGAAAAAAAAGCAAATAGAATTTCATTTAAGAATGTGTCAAATAATGATGTAGTCATTTTTACTTTCCATTCTGACTTAAGTTATGGATGTGTGTATATTTAATGTACATACCGAAACCATTGAATCTGAAACCATTCTGAACACCTGGAAAAGAATGGGTAGAGAAGACAGAATCATATGCATGGACAGAGAGGCTGCTTGAGAATGCATAGCATAATCACTGTTTCCATGTCTTATAACTAATAGCCCATCATCAAATCCTTTCATTTATAAAATGATTTATGTTTAGCAGGGTCTCTAGGCGATTTCAGCACATTCTAAAATGGTTTTAAATTCCTAGAATTTTAGAAGAAAAGTATATATGAGTTGGACAGGTGATGGGCTGATTTGCTGCAAATGTTTCTCTAATGTACTGGTTACTGTACTGTATTTTGGCTATATAAATCAGGGGATGCCAAGGAGGTTACGTTTTTGCCTGCGTTTGTCTGTCTGCCTGTTTTTCTGTCTGTCTGTGGGCAAGATAACTGGAAAAGCACTGCACGGATTTGGCTGAAATTTCCTAACCTAGGATTAGGGTTAGGGTTAGGGTCTAACGTGGGTATTAGGTCAAGGAAAAGATTATTAGATTTTGGTGGTGATCTGGAACACCATCTGGAATTTGTGTAGGGTCAGTGACCCTATATTTCCTTGGTGGAGGTCTGCGCTCTCCAAGCACTTTTCTAGTTTTGTGTTTATAAAAATGAGGCTTTACATCATACAACAGATACCTGTCTGTGTTCATCGCATGTGGTTTGACAGAAATGGCCATTTAGTCATGTTGTTTTTCTAGGAACCAAGTGGTACATTTTTAGCTTTGTGCACCAAACGCTTTTACATTGTTTCACTTTGTGCAAAGCGTCTGGAATCCCTCAATTGGTGTCCATTTCCTTCCTCGTGGGCAGATGCTTTCTGTGAACTTTACATGTTTGCCCTCTGTTTGCTAATTGCCCTGTTTGCTAATTGCCCTGTTAGGTTTCCCTCAAATGTTGGCTTTGGTCAAATTTAGACTTTACCATGTCTTTGTATATAGCTTGTTGGAAACTGTTGTCAACTATAATTTGTTGTTTTGTTTCCACTAAGTTAAGACCACTTTATTTGTGGAAATGTGAGAAAAGTTATTAGAAGTGTTTCTTCTTTTTCCTCTGCACAAGATGAACGCAAATTTCTTAAAATCCCACTTTCCTGTGACTGAAATTCAGTGGAGAAAATAGGAGAATGTTTTGCAAATGAACTAATATGAAGCTGTTTTAGTCATATTGGGAACTTACCAATTACACGCGTTTTTACAGCAATGAACCCGGTGATCACGAGCACAAGCAGGACTCCTACTACTATAGATAGGACTACAATCCACAATAAGAAGGGATTGTGTTTATCCTCTATTTCTCCATCTGTGACAAATGGACATACATTATTGCTGCTCAAATGTTATTGCATGTCACCACTGATAAATCTTGTTAGAGATGTCAATGTGAAATGCAGTTCATCTTGTTAATTTCTGGATGACATACATGTCAAACATGAATAAGGACTTTTGAGCAAAAATAAAGACAGCACAGATACAGCCAAAGAATATTACCTAAGGGCCATTCTCTCTTGATTGTTTCTTTCAGGCCAATGTGGTTCACCTCACATCTATAAGCATCAAGCTCTGACCTTTTTGCTTCCACACTCAGTCTGATCTGGTGGGTTCCATCACCATTAGGCATGACATCTTCCATCTGTCCTTTTTTTACAACCATCTCTCCCTTCAGAATGGTGATGTCAATGTCTTTAGGGTAGAAGCCTGTTGCCATGCAGGTCAACTTGAGATCTTGTGATGGGGTTTTTGTAGCGAAAAGGCGAACATCTGGTGGAGCTGATGAACCAAGAAAATCTATGTTAATAAATTTGTTGAATGAAAGTTGAATTTAACAAAATATTAGTTAATACAAATGCTTGATTCCATTGTAACAGCACTCACAAGTTTCAAATTGTTTCTTCAATTCTACGCCCCCATAGGTTTCGAATTTTTTCAGCCAGTCAACACACTCCTTCTCCAGGTAGCCTTTAGTGTACTGATTGAGGATGGGAACCCCATCCCATTTCTGCTTGGTGGGAACAGCTTCACTGACTGGAGCAACCCACTGCATTGACACATCATCAAAGGACAGGAAATCTATGCCGTCATAGCTGTAGGCATCAACACCTTTGACAAACAATACAGAACCGTCTGACGTTTTCTCCACCTCACAGCCATGTTTCCACATGAGGACATGAATATCTGAGGAGAAGATAACAGCAGGTCAAAATAAGCAAGTTTAAAGGTGGGTCTGATGCTGACATGCAGTATGTGGTCAGGATGTGCTGTGACTTGCCAGATCCATTCTGCCTCATACGTTCCATCAGAATGTTCACATTGACTTTGAACCACTGCTCTTTGCTTTTACGTGACTGAGTGCCTTTGTCCCAGTAGTCAGCTGGAAGCTTCTTTTTCATCCAGTCCTGTTCCGGAATCTTGACTTGGTCCTTACTGTTATAGTAGTCAATCTTTCTGTCATCCAGAAGGCCCATGGCAGTAAATTCAAAGATGCCAGGTGCATTGACTGCCTTTGACAGGGCTGTGTAGACATAGTACAGAGAGTGCCGTTCTGGGGGAGTTTGTTGAGCTTTTCAGGAAAAAAATGGATTGACAGAACATCAACAGAACATCAAAAGTCAACAATGAGGGCAGGACTTTAAAGCTGCTTTATGGCATTTCATGGAATACTTTAAGTTTTGTTTCTCAAAAGTATGATAGCAAATTTTCCACTGGGATCTTTTTGTCCCACCTACTCTCCATATACTGTTCTGCTGCTACTGAAGTAAGGCCCAAGAACCTGAGCCTAGCAACATCCCACAGTTTTCACTCACTGGACTGGAGACCCACACTTTGGTGCCTTAAAGGGATTATCTGGAGTGAATCAACCCGTATCCCTATTATTTCACATTGCTGAGTCCTGTCGGTGGGTATAAGAACAACAGAATTTGGTGCAATGGAGATCCAACGATAACTAATGAGGACAAGGAAGTTTTGTTTCCATATGCCTGAATCTGTTAGCGTTAGCTGCCAGTTCACATATGTGGTCTACGTTGTTCCAAATACTGTCATTCTAATACCTACCGACATCACTCGGTAGCATCAACATACAGGCATATGGGCTGATTGACTCCAGATTTTTCCTTTAAGACCTATTCACACCACATGCAGAGCATTAACGTTCCACTGCAGTCAGCTTCATTGTTGTGCCATTCTATTCCATTTTCCATGAAAGATCTTACCCACAAAAATTGAAGATATATCAGAGAACTGAAACTTACATAAATCAATTTCAACAATTTACTTCCGTGACTTCTCAGATACATTCTTACTCTCACACGAACAGGAAAAAAAAACCTTGGGCACAAAGAACAAAACCACATCTTTCTGGAATGCTGTCCTACCTGTTACTTTAATCTTTGTGTATGAGGAAGCTGTGAATGTTCTCGCAAACAAACCTTATATCACTGATATATGAGAAATAGTCATGTCTGTACGCCTATTTTTTCAACTAAAATGACATGATGTACTTTTTTCTCACATTAAAGTCAGCTTTCAGTGACTGGGTTAGACAAATCTTTAGATGTTTGTTTTTTAAGTTTCATTTTAATTTAGAAAAAGTGTATGCTTTCACTTTTAAAAGGACACTTCAAAATATATATAATGTAATTTAATTTATTCACTTATGATTTTAAAATCTATTCTTTAAAACCAGTTATTTAAAATGATTTATTTGCTAAACTTCAACTTTTATATTTTATCACAAAAAAATCCAAAGAAATAGGCATATTACTTTACACTAACAATGTAGGTGGAATGTGGTTCAACCGGTAAGGTATTAGACTAAATTTGTCAGGAACCTATTGTGTATGTTCTCAAAAACAAACCTAGTTTTTGCACATTCACAATAATGACTTATTCAAAATAGCATGTTGTAATGATTAAAAAAACACAGTACACTACCACAATAGGATGTTGTTCTTACATATAATGGTAACTTCAAATGGTCAGGTAGATATATGTTTTAAAATTTAACTTTTTGTTTGCTATATTGCCTGATGCTAAGGACTGACACATTAGCTTACACTTTCATCCAAGGCTACAACAAAAAATAAAATCTGTCTTACCCACAAACATTGGTAGAATAACACAGACCATCAATATTGTTGCGAAACCCATTGTGAATCAGTGTAACCTGCAGGTTAGACCTGCTTTACTTCATTGACTACAATCAAGTCAACTGTCTGTGCTCAGCCTCCAGCTATCCCGGAAATAAAACTGAGCATCAAGACTGGATACTGTAACTAATAACTTTGGTGTGCGTGCTCTGACTGGATGTTTCTGAACCAATGATAGGCCTACATTTATTGATGTCACCGGTTGTCACTTAGAATCAATTTAGGAAAGTTAAAGGAGAACTCCAACATGTCATCATAGCATGTTGTTTGAGGTCAATGAGTGTTCTCAGAACTGTATGTATAAAAAAATAAGAAAAATTGGACATTGATCACAACATAGCAAACCGGCAGTTAGATGAATTGTTAACCGATGGGGCAAGTTAACTTAGCTTTGTTTCAATTTAACTTGCCCCCATAGGTTACATTCAGCTGCCAGTCCACTATTCTAGTTTATGTTTTACCAAATTTTCTTGTACTTTTTACTGACAAAACTCAGGTACCTCAATTAACAACACTGTTTTGTAAAATAAAACACTTTTGTAAAATAAAACACAAAAGCAAACAAGTACACACAATTCAATTAATTGTGTGTACTTGTTTGCGTTTGTGTTTTATTTTAACTATTTACTCTTCAAATGTGTACTTTCAAAAGGTATAATAAAGTTTAAATAAATTATTATAATAATTTTAATCTAATTTATAATTTAAAGTATAATATATCATTTAAATTCAGTTCAATAATTTATTCCTTTTATTTTTCAGTCATAACACACACACACACACACACACACACACACACAAATCCAGGCATCTGCCTCTCAAGTACAAAACCACATTGGCGTATTTGGAATGCAACAGAACCTGTAATGTTAGCCTATGTTTACCAGGAAGCTGTTGTGTATATTTTCAAAACTAACCCTCAGTTCTTCGGAGCAATGTCTAATTCAGAGCAAACATGTTGTAATATAAAAGCAAAGCAAAACAAAAATGTATGTTTTTCTTCTAAAAAAAGTTATCTGTAGCTGACTAGGTAAAGAATTGGTTGATGTTTCTTTTCAAATTTTACTTTCATTTTGCAATGTTGCCCTGTTTTAAGTCTAACTTGTGCAGATTAGACCTACTTTACTACATTGATCACAAGTATGCAAACTGTCTGCTCTTCAGCTCCAACTATTACAGCTATTGGAAATCTACACTGAGCCTCAAGATGAGACGCTATCACGGCTCACTAATATCTTGAGTACGCTGACTCTGACTGCTTGTTTCCAAACCAGTTAGTCCATGTCATCAGTTGTCACTAGGTAGAATAAATTTGGCAAGGTTAAGCTAATTTAAGAGAGGAGCCCTTATGTGATAAAATGCATGTTTATGTTTGTTTTTGAGCTTGATTTAAAGTAGCTGCATTTATTTGTAACACATTCATTAATATGTCATTAACAAACTATTATTAGCTATGCATTAATCATTTTGAAGATTTGTTAACATGGATTAATGCTATACAATTCATTATTTATTTATGTGAATATGTTTTAGGATCCCTGAAAAAAAATCAACATGCTGTAAACAATCACGTCAGCAAACACAGTGACTATCTTTCATAAACATTTATATTTGTGATGAAGCAATGATTTGTTCATAGGTAATTAAGCAATAAGCCCTGAGAGGCTGTTCTATACCGTAAACATAGCACAGCTGAGGGGAGTTGTTAGGCACAAAGCTAAGATGAATGCCATTAATCCCCCTCAGCTGTGCTATATTCATGGTATAGAACAGACTCAAGGTGCTTATTGCTTTTCCAAAATGCTTACCACGTATACCTTGAAAATAGGTACAAAATAAAAAATAGGTTGCGAAAACTGTTCAACACATCTTTCGGTGGTGCCAAGTTTCACGTGGCCCAATGTTTCAGTGTAGCAGGAATTATGGACAAAATAACACTGTGAAAAAACAACCATAACAAAAACAAACAAACAAACAAAAAAATGGAAGAAAAAACTCAAGAAACACCTATATGACAAATTTTGAGTGTCTGAGTGTGGAATGAAGGGGGTGTGGCACTGGGGTGCTTGTGTGTGTGAATGTGTGTGTGTGTGTAAACTTAACAGATGCACATGCGTGACTGAATGTGTGGGTTCAGTGTTTTGAGTGTATATGTGTGTGTGTATATGTGTGTGTGTGTGTGTGTGTGTGTGACCTTAGGAAGAGAAAGGTCCCTCTGGCCACTGCTAACCAAGCCAGGTTTTAGGAGGAAAAGTAATGGCAAACTGGACTCACATGCCACAGGCTTTGGAGTCCGTTCTGATTGGCCGGACCTAAATGACCTGTGCAACAGAATGGCAGTTAATCTACAATGGACAAAAGGTCACTCGTATATTGCACCCTCTGATGCGGTGGTCACAGATCCATCTGTGTCTGTAGAGGCAACTGTCTGCCACAACAAATCACAATACACACTTCAACTTCATACCACAACAGCACTGGTCTGGATTAAAACTACAGGGAAAGTTGGCATCCTTTGATTTGCTGTCCATTCAGTCTCCCACTCCATGTACAGAGTTGCTGCTGTAGGGGAGGACATTCTCTGCTTCACTGTTAAGGCCAGATTACAGGTGTTACCATCCAAGTACAACCTGGTATTGTGGTACCCTGAAAAACACCACCCATATTGCAGAATGCATTCTGACTCTGATCAGCATCTTGAATCTGTTGCCCACATTCCTAATGGTTGTGACATGTATAAAGGACTCTGTACTGTATGTCATGATCATATTGACCATATTTTATTGCCAGTACTGTTAAAAACTTTTCCAAGACAATGTATCGATGTACAAGCGCTCACGTATAATGCCAGATTGGTTCAACACTGCTAATGATGTGTTTTGTAACATCCCTAACACCCCTGATGTTGTGTTTTTGGATAGAGACAGAAGGTGCAGGCAGGTGCTGGTCCTGGAGGTAGGATGTGTCTTTGATCTGTATATGGACATGGCCTTGTATGATAAGATGACCAATTCTCAGCCAATTCTTGCAAAGATAAGTGATTTCGGATTTGCATGTAAGTTGGTAGTTTTGATATTTGGCAGCCTAGGACATGTCCACAAATCAACCATTAGTGGGTTAAGACTGGCAGGGCTGGCTAAAGGGAAATCCAAACAACTTGCAAAGTTTCTTCTCTGTATCAGTGGTAAAAGGCTGCCTTGCTGTGTGGCGCAGGCTATGTTTTTTGTATCCATGAGTTTCAAAGCTGTATTTCACCTCTGAAAATATTTGAATCCTGTCTGGAAAGAAATATGGTTGGTGGGTTCAAATAAAGAATTCAAATGTGTGCGTGTGTGTGTGTGTGTGTGTGTGTGTGGTGTGTGTGTGTGTGTGTGTGTGTGTGTGTGGATGCCCAGCTAGTTTAACGCTGAATGGTGTTTATGAAAATTACTGAAGAAAAGGGGAAAACTGAAAAAAGAAACTCGAGGAGCGCCTCAAACTGCGGCACTGTAACTTGTAGCTGTAGCCACGTGAGGGCACTAGGAAGATGTTTAAGCTGTTTGAAAGAGCTTAGAGAGAGGCTACTCGTTTGAAAAGTTTCTTTAGTAACAAGAAACCAAACACTGAGAGGAACTCGGAAAGGGCTACCCACGGTATGGGAATGGCAGAAACTAATCTGAGTGATTATTTTCGAGTCATTTTTGAACAGGACATTCTGAATTTGGCTGGACAACGGCAGATTCCGACCAAGACGAGCGCCATGAGATTTTTGGATAAAAGACGAGAGATAGGGCATGTGGATGCGTCTTTACATTCTAAGCGATTCGAATTTGATGTATTTTGTGAAAAAATCAGAGAAAGGAGAGAAGACTTATGGAGAAAAGAAGAGAAAATGAAGGAAGCGTTGCTCAAATTTGACAGTTTTATAAAAGAGAATGACGCTAAACGATCCCGAAGCATTGGAAAAGCAGAGCTGCAAAGAGTTGCCGTGGTTCAGAAAGAAGAAGAGCTGAATGACTTAAAGAAGCAATACAGCATTCTGCTTTCCAGAAGAGAGAAACTTCATGACAGAGTAATGCGTGCAACCGCATATCATCTTTTTCTAATTACAGTTATTAAGAAGTCGAAAAAGTTTGAGGATATTAGTCATTTGATTAGTCGGTTTGAGACTCTTCTCTTAAACCGTGACCAGTTGCTCGAACAAGGAAGAGGAACAGACACTAAAACCGAGCGAGAATGCACTGATTTAAGGCGCTATGTTAATGAACAGAGCTCTGTCCTCCTCCAGCTCAACAATAACCTCTCTCGCTTGCAAACTGAATTGGACAGAGTGCTGTCGCAAGCTTGCAGATGGGAGTATGCCTGGAATCACATCCAGTCCACAGCGGCAAAGGAGACCCTCATGCTTGGCCAGGTCAAATATGCCACCTTAAACCTGTATCACACCATCAGTGCAGTTACTGGGGACGAGGATATGCAAATAGACGACACTATGAGTCAACTGGAAAGGGTGCACCATTTTATTCAAGACCTGATTGACATTACAAGTGGTATTTCATTTTAAGTGGTTACCTGTTCATTAAGCTCTTGCATGCTGAAATGGCCCAAAGAAGTGAATGATTTGAGTAATGACAAAAATTTGACAGAAGTGAAGACACAACAGGCAATTAACTGAAAGCAATATTTGTGGTGAACAGTGACAGACACTAGCCAATGTTTTCAACTATGGATGGAAACACTTTGTTATGATTGCATAAACCCCTGGAAGTTGCTTGATAGAAGGGTTTTTGAAAATTTTTAGAGTTTAGGACAACCCCCTGGTTTTAGTGCACAACAGCAACAATTGGCAAGTGGGTGGAACACAGGATATGACATCTTATTTTTTAATTTAGTTTTCTGTGCAATGTCTGTAAATTTAGTTATCTTTCTCATGCAAGCTGTCCACTGGTTTTCTTTTCTCTGAACCCAGTTTGGAGTGCAGTCCTTGGCCTTTCCAGTAATCAACCAGTTGACTGTGTTCTTAAGTTAATGTCAGTCACGCCAATAAAGTTTATGGATGTTCTCTAATATCTGACAGGCAAGTCATAGGCAATGCAGTGGTAGTGCCAATTTTAAAATCTATTGATTGAAGCAGATCAATAATTGTTATAGTAATGAATGTATGTGTAAAACAAAATTCTGCGTTTGAATAACCCTTATTGTTGAGTTCTCATCTTAGTTTTCCTAGATGTCCAGCTGCCTAGATGTCTACATAATGTAGTAATAATTAACAATATTAATGCTCATGTTTTGCGTCAAACCATCAAATTCGTCAGTCAGGCAGAGATGCTGCATGAAGATGAAGCAATATGAGCATTCACTTTATCTGGGCAGCTATTTAAAGATATTGTCATCATTAATTCTTTGCGAGGTTCTACCAAATTATCCAAAGCAGCAGAGTTGCAAAAGACACACATCTGTCACCTCTCTTTTCTTTCTCTCCTCCCTTCTTCACTCTATTCCTCTCCCCCATGTTGTCTCTCTATACCTCTTCAGCCGGACCACACCTCGTCTTTCTTTCCTCTGTTCTCTCTTCTCTCTCCTGGGTGTTTGGTCTGGTGCTGGACAGAGCAGGTCAGGGCTTCCAGGCTTGTGTTATAGTATCAGTAATTCAGCGATGCCCATCTCCCCTGGTTCTCATCTACCTGCAGGGGAAACTGCTTTTCTAACACTGCTGCTGTGATCTCATTTGACCCCCTGTCTGTGGCCGCTCCTCCTTTTCCTTTTTTGAAATTTTGGAGCCATATTGGACAGTTTGAGTGGTCTACAGAACAACGGTAGCTCCCTTTATGCCTCCTGTTTGCAAACACTGTATGCAGTGTGTTTGAAAACACTTATGAAAAAATGATGGAATGTTATCTCTAATTAGGGTAGAACAACATAAGTAAACATTGCAAATGTGGTTGCACTTTGCTGCATATTTCATTTTAAAAAGATTTCCTTAAATGTGTTGTGAATAGAAAATAATAAAACATGTAACCACAATTTATGCTTCTTTGTTGTTATTATATGAGAAGTCCTTTCAGAAGCAAACCCACTCTTATTCACTGCACCCTAAGCAATACTGGATACGGTACTAACACCATAACATAACCACAAATAGCTTGTTGCATGACCACACTGTAAGGTCTGGGAGACAGAGAAAATACATTGTGTGTGTCAAAGGCCTTTATTTGGAGTTAAGGTCTATTTACACAAAATGAGAGACAGTGTAAATACAGAAGGTGGAATGAGGTAGGGAATGAAAGCATTTGTATTATAAGGTACTGTCATGCTAGTTTTTTGTTTAAGAGTTTTGTGTGATTAGCACGTGATCTATCTATCTAGCTAGCTAGCTAGCTACTTGACTAAGCAATGTCAGAATCAGGTTTGTCTGCATCAAACCTGCTTCCCAGGCAGTCTGCTATAGGGAATTTCTTTTCAAATGTGAACCCATTTTACAAACAAACTCTCAGGGCTTTTTTGTCTACTGGTTTTATCTCAATCAATAATGCATTGAGTTATGTATATTATGGAGTCAAGATCAAAAGCTTTTAGAGTTCCCTCACAAACGGTGCTAATGGTAGCCATTTTACTGTAAAACCTGACGGAAAACCTTTGAGACAGCCACAAATAGGACACAAACTCGACATTGCCAAGCATTTGAAGGCCATGTGAAAGTCTGGTAGAGTATTAGCAGAGGTTAGCTGATGCAGAGGCCTTGGCTTTCACTGAGGGCATGGAGAGTGTATTTGAGAGCTACCAAATGAAAAGAGAGAGAGAGAGAGAGCGAGGCTCATTATGACAATGGAGTCAATCCCAGGTCTCATGCATAATGCAGCACTCCTCACAGGGAGCTAGATTGGGATATTCACCTATATCCAGGATCCCTCCCCCTTCTCTGCCTCTCACTTGCACCCCTCTCTCTCCCACACAGCCATAGGCATTTGGACCTGAGCCCAGCTCCACATTCCCATCAGAAGGAGATCTCCTTTAATCCATCATCCCTTTCCCTTGCCATTCCTGAAGCTCTTATGGGCTAGATGCTCAAGCACTCTGGTCAGGGGGAAAGCCTTATGGCTGGAATTAAAATTCCTTCCTGTGATGTAGATGGTGGTGTTTTTATTGTGTTAGTTAGAAACAGTGAGACCTCTCTGAGAACTCTGGATGCCTTATGGATACCCTCATCCATTAAACACACATAAACAGTACGATCTTCTTCTTCTTCTTCCTCTTCTCCTCATAGCAGTAGGCCTATTCATTATTACTGGGTTATAATCAGTAATAAGCAATAAACACCATTATTACCCTTATTGCTCTGTATCAAATGGGGAACAATCTAAAAGGAAACTGTTCATGTCGGGGTTATTGTGTGCCATGCAGGTATGTAATTATGTTGATGACCTATCCTAGGGTTTGTGTTGGAGGAGATGGTACCAGTGATTAACCCTGTAGGTGAGAGGTTAAACACAGAGCACACACTGCCAGCAGTGGCTGGATGAACACTGACACTATTATATAACAGAAATATTACACATATGCAACCTCTGCATATACGAGTCTTGAGCAGTACTCTTACTTCAGTGCAGATGGATGATCGCTTTTGGAGGAACTAACAACCAAATATGGGCACATCCTGTATTTCCTCTCTGATGTGATTTTTAAATCACATAAAACTAAAAAGAAAATAATATAAGAATATAATCACTGAGCGTTGGAATATAATCAGTGAGTGTTGGAATATAATCATTGAGTGATATCTAATCTTAATCTAATGGCTAATCACTCCTTGGTTTGCACTGTACTGTATGTGTAGTGGTGTGGTCTAGAGGGGGTCTTTTACACTGTAAAAAGATGACAGCATGTTGTTAAGGGGGAAAGGCTGTAAGCTGCTCTGTCTGTGCTGTGGGTCCATAGGCCTGTCTCATAGAGCTGGGATGGGGATTGTGTGGCTTGTCAGGTCTGCTCAGCTGGAATGAGATTACTGGTCATTGTGATGTGATTACAGCATGATGGAATAGAGGCATGAGGGACCTTTTCTCTCCCCCTCTGTGTATGACCCTCCCCCTTTTCTATCCTTTCCTTTTTTCTTTCCTGATGTCTATCCTCTCTCTCTCTCTCTCTCTGTCATTCCATCTCTTCTTCTTTGACTCCTGCTTTTCATGCAAACACCCGTGTGTGTGTGTGTTTGTGTGTTTGGGTGTGTGTGTACCTGTGCTGTGCTTGGCCAGGCTGGCAGTGGTGAGTCTCCCCCCAGCCACAGGCAGTGAGTGGTACATCCCCAGCCTCCACTAGCTCTCTGCTCTCTCAGCCTCCCCACATGCAGCGCACACAGACAGCGTTGGCGCGCATGTGTGTGTGGACGTGTGTGTGGTCGCAGCGGTGAAGGCTTTGCTGCTCTCTGGCGTTTTTCATAGCGAACCTGCTCCCATTTCACCTGACAGCGTGAGATCATCTATGTGTGTGTTTGCGTGTGTGTGTTTGAATGTGTGTGAGTCTAAGCCTCTGTGTAGGAGTTGTTTGAATGATGTGTGACAGAGAGTAGATTCAAATAGATAAATGGGTTTGAGTGTTGTCTGTTCATATAAACAGGAAGCATGTGTGTGTAAATGTGTCTGAGTCTGTCTGGTCTGATGGTGTGTGTGTGAGAGAGAGTGTATGCATACGTATGTGAGTGTTTGTAGCTCGGCTTGTCTGGCTGCTTGAGGGAGGAGAAGCGGGTGGGCTGCTCTGTGAACAGGACCCCTTCCGCACCGCACACAAACACACACACACACACACACGCTCGCAAGGAAAGGAAGCCTCCCCGCCGACTTCTCTGCTGTCAGCCGTCACCCTGAGATCCATCACACCTCCAGCCCGGCGCTCCCTGTGTGTGTGTGTGTGTGTGTCGGCAGCCCTCAGCGCGGGATGTCCACGCCAGGCTCCAAAGACAGCAGCAAGAGGAACTCCTGTAGGTGCCTCTTTTTTCTTCATTTCTCTAGGCACTGTCCTCTCCATTGGGAGTCTCTGTGTATTTACACTGGGCTAATGGTGGGCTCTAGCATCAGATGTCTCTTTTCAGTCTCTGCTCTCTGTGTGTGGCTATCCAAGCACCAGTGCAAGCTAACAGTATGTGCTGCGAGTTACTGTCGCGGAAAACAGGCAAATGTGTATTTTGCTTTGTGGTGTCCCACAGGGATGTTAGACTATGGTGTGTGTGTGTGTGTGGTGTATGTGTGTGTGTGTGAGTGTGATGCTGGGGGCACCAAACTTAGAGATGTATGCCTTTGGAGATGTAGAGATGTATGCCTTTGTAGTTTGCTCATCTCTCTTAGGTACTGTATCTGCAATATGTGCTATTAAATACAGTCTGTGTATGTGTGTGTGTGTGTTTGTGTCTGTGCCTGTGTGAGCAATCAATTTGCCTTTCCAGTCTGACTGTATCTATGTCTGCATATATTGACGGGAAAAAGGTTTTGTCAGACATACCATGTGATGTTTGAGTGGAGTGTGTTTATGTGTGTGTGAGTGAGTGTTTGTGTGTATTGCATGTCATTTCAGTTTCTGTATTTGATTCTTCTACCTGATATCTCATCCACCACCTGGACTACTGGTTTCCATCACTTCCACAAACACACAGGCATTGTGCCCCCCCTGCCCCCCCCCCCCCCCCACACACACACACACACATACACGCAGAAACACACCATCTGAACCTAGGAGAGTGCTTGAGTTGACACACTGATGTAATATTGCCAGGGACATCACTTCTTCTTTATTGCTTTCATTATTGTTCCAAACCCCTCCATCCACTTCAATCCATCTCTCCTCCCCTTCTTCTCCCAAGTCTCTCCTTTTCACTCTCTCTCTCTTTCATTCACTCCTCCCCTCCCTCATCTCCTCTCAGCCCCCCTTTCTTCTCTCTGCCCAGCATCTGTTTTTGTTGGGAGTCAGATAATAACTATAATGATGTGCTAGAGTTGACACCTGTAAATGTGTGTGTGTGACTCAGTGTGTGTGTGTGTGTGTGTGTGTGTGTGTCTGTGTGTGAGAGAGAGAGAGAAAGAGAGTGTGTGAGTCAATGTTTCTAAAGCCAAATGTTTTGCATTAATTACAGTTTTACAGTTCTCCTCCCACACACTAACCTTTTTAGTGCTCTCACACAGTGTGTATGTGTGTGTGTATGTGTGTGTTTGTGTGTGTGTGTGTATGTGTGTGTGTATGTGTGTGTGTGTGTGCGTGTGCACATATGTGTTAATAGTTAATAGTAGTTTGCAAATTTGGATGTTCCAAACTAGTCACTAGTCCCTTCCTCTTCATGTAAATGATGTGTGGTGCTGTTTGCTATCAGAAGAGGCAGAGGCATGCACGTGCCCAGACTCTCCAGCGCTAAAGTGGAATGATATCTAGAGGCATATGGCAAGACTTTAGGCCTGCTTTCTTTGTCATCCCTATGAGGTGGATTTGAGGAGAGCTTATATGATCCAGCTACCTAAGCAGGGCTTATTGTAGTGACTGTTGTTCAGGAGCAGCCAGTTTGTTATATAGAGAGGTTGTGTCTATCAGCACCAGTCTGTGGCCTGTGTCTGGTGATTATCACTCTCTCAGATCTGACCACCCTGTCTTAAAAATCGAATCTTTTTTTTCTTTCTTTCTCTCTATCCCTTGTTTTCTTATTATCTCCCGCATGTCCTCCCTCTATCAGGCCTGGTCCTCATCTATCTAGTCTGGTCCTCATCTATCTAGTCTGGGCCTCATCTATCTAGTCTGGGCCTCATCTATCGAGCCTGGTCCTCAACTATCTAGTCTGGGCCTCATCTATCTAGTCTGGGCCTCATCTATCGAGCTGTCCTCAACTATCTAGTCTGGGCCTCATCTAGTCTGGTCCTCATCTATCTAGTCTGGTCCTCATCTATCTAGTCTGGGCCTCATCTATCTAGTCTGTGTGTTCTTATGGAAAAGGATTGCCTTGAGTATGGGGGTGACTTGAGGTAGCCTTAAATATTTTTTTTATTTAAATCAGCACACCGCAGCTGTGATTAGCTTTTCTGCATTGCATTAATGAAGGAATACCTTGTGACAGACTTTCTTTCTCTCTTTCTCTCTGTCTTTCCCTTCAACATATCTCCCTCCACGAGGTGGCTATTTCAGGCAGGTAGAAACAGAGTTAAGGAGGCTTACCTTGCACACATATTCCTTGCCTTCTCTGCATAGCATAATTCTTAGACTTGCATAGATTTTTATTCTCCATGAAGAAGAAGGTGGGTAACAGCCTACAGAGAGCGAATGAAAGACGTGAAAGCGAATGAAGATCACTGTGTCTGTCCTGATGTCACACTGCTCACTGCAGTCCAGCTGTCCAAACACAGACCTGCCGCTGACCCATGATGCACTAGGAAGCTCGCTTAGCACAGCTGAACTGTCTGGAAATGTGTTTGACGTTGTCATGGTCATACAGCCATGGATGATGCAACCCAGCTGTATCCTGTGTCAACCCCCCGTAGTGCCCCCCATACACACGCTGCACAGATACACACACACACACCACACACACACACACACACACCCACACACACAACACACACAACAAACACACACACCAGTGCTCACATCCAGCAGCTCGCCATCTCATGAGTCATCCTTGAGTGTCATAAGGATCTGATCCACTGGTCCTCTGTAATTAGCTTTGCTTGTTCACTGGGCCCAAAGCCATCTGATGGCTAACAGATCCCTCCCTCCTGCCTGCTCCACAATGACCACAAATCCTCCTCATTCACCCATCGAGATTGAGAGGAAAAGCTGATAGCATATGTTTCACATGCACACACACACACACTATTATCGTAAACATTCTCTGACCTGATGAGATTTTCCCAATACAGACAGTGTATGCAAATAAATATAAACAAAACCATCCAAATACTCTCTCTCACACACACACACACACACACACACACACACACAGAGAGAGATTCACCCACACTTGTCCCTACACAGTGTTGCAATTACGTAATGCTCAGTCAGGAAAAGCAAGAAACATGGTTGGACAGGAATAAAAAAGGCCTCTCTCCTCTCATCCTTCCTCCTCCTCTCCCCCTCTTCCACCCTCTCTCCATTGCTCTCTTTTACAGATCTGTCTCTTGCTGTCTGCCTCACAAACCCCTAAGGATCTAAAGTGGCCTTTCACAGACTCATCTAGTCTGTGAAGACAGAGAGCAAAAGAAGCCACTGAAAAGTAGACTTATAGTTGTGTAGAATGTGGTGTATCTGAGTATCATGCTTTTTAGTTTACGGTCTACTTTTGAGTACTATTATGTTAGCAGTTGTGTTTTATTCTTTTTGCTTTTCAGGTGACAAGTCATGTGCAAAATCTTGTTTACACCTTGCTTGAATTACTTGCTTCAGGCAAGACAGTGTTAGTGTTGCATTGCTTGCTGTGTCTCCTGCTAGGTCCTGGTAGGTAGGGTGGTGGAAGTGTGGTGGTTAAGGAACCTGGCTAGCATTTGTGTGTTCAAATCCCAACTGCAACTGTTGTGCTCTTCAGCAAGGCACTTCCTGCTGTAGGGCACACTGGAACAATTGATAGTTAACAAATGTAAGTCTGCTAAATGCATAAATGTAGGTAACTGTCTTAAAGAAGAAATCCAGTGCGAATCAATCCATAGCCCTGTTATTCAACATCACAGAGTGCTGTCTGTAGGAAAAAGTAGATGCAACATAGATCGAATAGCAAACCAGCAGCTGATGTTAACCGAATGCTTATAGGAAAATGGAACAGAAAACAATTTGCTGTGCCCTATTCAGTCGGTGTTAGCTGCCAATTTGCTATTTGATCTCTATTGTATCACATTTTCTTGTTCTTTTTCCAACCAATAGTACTCTGTAACCTTAAACCACAGGGCTATTGATTCGCACTGGATTTCTCCTTTCAGTTAATGCCTACATGTGATGTCAGGAAACATAGCGTGACGCCATCAAACATTAGCACAGAAAATGTTACCTTCTTTAGTATGGGGGTGGGCGCATTATGAGGATGTGTGAGGGGGTTGGATCAGGAGGAGAGAGGAGGATCAAAGAGAATAGAGACTGACTCCTTTTCTCCGCTCTGCAGAGGGACACTCTGTTATGGATATTGTGCAAAGACCCTGTTCTATGGATGTGTGATCAACACATGACAGAGAGAGAGAGAGATATGTGACAGAGAGAGAGAGAGTCATACATCCAGAGGTTGTACAGTAGCCTAGCTCACAGTGACCTGTCCATTCATCATGGCTGTGTCTGTCTTTGCATGGGAGACAGGAGGGGAAATAGGACTGATATTAATGACTGATCGTCACCCCAAAATGACCGATGGCTGTGGTCAGCTGGGTGCTGGGTCTGCCAATATTTGCTCTGTCCTCATCAGTGTGACTAGCACATGGTCCTGTGGAGGCCTGTCCTTCTCATCAGGTGCATAGCAAACTCTATAGGGAGTCACACCAAGAGCTCTTGGGTCTTTACCCACACAGGTAATATCTGGTAATATCTGTCATATAGAATACAGAGGCTGGGCAATCGACCCTAAGGCTGAACAGCACAGCTACACCATTTTGAATCTTTCACTTCCTCATTATTGTGGATGTGTGTGCCATCATGGATTTATTGTCAAATGTTGCTATGATGATACCCATTCTCACGTCTTAGAGAGGCTGCCAATGCTCTGTTCAAAGCAGTTACACCTCTTTGACTCTAGCTGGCTTTGAGGGAGTGGCACTTGAGGGAGTGAAGAGAATGGCAGGAGCAAGGCCAAATGTTCCGTGGGAAGGACTGAATGGCCCATGGACATCCTTGCTGTGTCACATCTGTCCATCTGTCTGACAGATGAAGGTCAGGGCCAGAGGTTGCAGCTGAAGCCTTTGGCCCTCTCTCCACCAACTGTCTAATATGCAATAATAAAAGCTGTATGCCTCCACATCAATGGCATTGAACGCAATTCAACCAATCATAAACAAGGACCGGAACTATCCTATTTAGAAATGTACATATATATCACCTCTGAATATATCACCTCACCTATACTCTCTCTCTCTCTCTCTCTGTGTATGTGTGCATGTGTGTGCATGCGCCTCATGCATGTGGATGTCTGGGTGGGCACGCATGCATCTTGTGTATTTGTGTCATCTCTAATGCTCTCCAGAATGTTTCCTGGACCTGCATCTCAGCTCTGCCTTGACCTGTAATCCATGTTTGAAAAACAATCACACAAACACAATAATTCTCACACACGTCTCATTAAACGGATGCGTCCTCACCCTGTTTTCTACTGTTTAGGGGATTTAACAGCTCCAAGTGGAGCTACCCCCCCCCCCCCCCCCCCCCACACACACACACACACAATCCCAGTGAAGCTTTAATTAACCTGGTGAATTATGCATGTCATTTCCTCTCTGACCCCCTCCCCCTTTCACTGTGTCTCTATTCAGAGCAATGGCTTTTCAACCCAATAAGCAATTCCATTCTTCTCCTCTGGGCTGCCTTCGTCTTTCCCAAGAACTCGGAAGGTTAGGTAACAGATATTTAATGCCGTTGGATAGGCTACATCCTTCTCTGCAGTAGAGTAAGACATTTCACTTTTGACAGGGAGGGAGGGAGAGAACATTAATTCTTGTTAGTAAAGTGAAAGCAAACACTAAAACTTGCATCTCCAGAGGCTAATTACAGCTAGTTAGTAAGTTGGTTAGCTATACCAACAAATCTTTCTGACATTTCATCACCAGGCTATATGAAAAAGAGGCACTGCAGCTGGGGGCATAAAACTACAGGAAGACCGCTGAGGCATATACTGTACATGCAGCTGATTCCAAATGAGGGCAGAAAAGATGAAATGCAAAGGCTACAAGTGTAGGAGAGAGATGACTTTCCCTTTAAGATGTGTTGCAGGCAAACCAGACAAAGAGAGATGATGGTTTAGACTAGAACATATGGATTCCGTGTGCCGCGCCCTCCCCCTCCTCTTTTCCATTTGCTTGATGAACTCCATTCCAAGATCACACCGAAAGCTTTGTGGGCAAAGTGTATTGGCCTCTGTGTGGGTATCGGTTACCTGACGCTGCATGGAGCAAAACTGGTATCGATAAAGCTCTAAATAGACACCGCTCTGGCCAGACATCTGATATTCATTCAAACACCAAGCAGTCTGGATTCCACCGTGGCAGCCTGTCTGGCTGGGGCGATGCAGTCTGCTGCATCATTTGCATCAAATGAAAGCACAGTCTAAAAATGGAGAGTTCAGTTCTGTCAGCCTAATGCCAAGTTGTCAGATCCTCCTGAATCGTCCTTCTTTAATCTTCTTCTTCTCTAATAATGACCTGATTAGTCTTGAGACTTCTGTGTCTCAAGTTCAGGAGCCTAAAGATTTTTCAGTCAGTATAACATAACACTACTACTACTTGTGAGAGTGTAATTGAACCCAACCTACCTACCTCTTACCTATCTTCCCAACCCACCTACCTCTCACCTGTCTTCCCAACCCACCTACCTCTCACCTATCTTCCTAACCCACCTACCTCTCACCTGTCTTCCTAACCCATCTATCTATCTCACTGGAGGCATTTTTACCTCCAGAACTCCCCCTATAGTTGGTGATTTAAAAAAAAATGCTGTACATCACCAATCCATGTGTATTTGTGTGCAGGCCAAAGAATAGGAATGAGCAATGATCATTTCTGTGGAGTTAACGGACAAGATAATAAACGCAATTTCAGTTTCAGTCAGTTTCGATTCCAGTGGCTCGTTTAAACTAATCGCAAGTGTACTAACTGCGGAATATAGTGAGAGAGCCTTTATTTACACTGTAATGAGCCATTTAACTATCGTAGTGACTAAATTAACCTAAAAATATTGCCTTTAAAATCTCACAAACACCAGGAGAAGCACTCAGATAATCAGAAACCCTTTCTTGTCCCAAGTCCTTTTTAACCATGACTAAGAGCCATACCCACCCAGACACCCAGATGGGTCACTAGTCTCATATAATTTCCCATTTCTGCTTGCCTCTGTCACACGCTGCCAGATCTCATCTGATTTTGGATCAGGGAAAGGCTGCTCTGGTTCCAAACCTCCACCAGACTCCCCCGCAGGCCACCTGACTGAGAGCCGCTTCAACCCTTGGCGGCCTTGCTGTGTAAACAGAATTAGTTTCCTTGGCCCTGGTGGCCCAAGAACAGATGACTCATCTTGGAGGGACCCAGTTGAGAATGGGAATCATTTGAAAAAAAGAACACCGGAAGAGAACACAGAACACAGGAAAAGCAGGTTAATCATTTGTACACCCCCTCAAAAACCATGAAAAGTTTTAGATCATGCAAATTCAGACATCTAACAAGTAATTTATTGTTCTGCTTAATGACAGATGCCAAAAATACAGTACTTCAGAGATACAGTATTTCACCGGCCTCACACTACTGACAGGGATGGTGGTTTTAAACCGTATAATGAGCACAGTGTTTGCTCCACTGGCTTCACACTGCCCATCTTAGCTGGCACCATCACATCTCATTCATCAGCTGATGCGGAATAAGCAAAAGAAACAAACATATTTCAGCAAATAGACAGATTGATTGATTGATTGATTGATTGATTGACTTATACTATATATATATATATATATATATAGTATGAAGGGTTTGTTGTCCTCGAATAGACTGCCTTACTTGTTGCTTGGTAACAATTATGTTTCCAAGTACTTATCTCAAAGGTGCTCTTCTAGCATCTTGCATCTAGTAGGTTATGATGAGCAACAGACATCGATCTAATACAGCATTTTGTGGTCTTATTATTTATGATATTTCAATATAAAATTCTCAGTATAACTGATGGGTGTAACAATCATATGTGTTGGGCTGACCTTGGCAAAGTTAAAAATCATAAAAAATCTGATAGAGAGAACTGTGTGTTAAAATAAAGTTGTTTCTGCTTTGTTGGTGGTAGAGGCAGCGTGATGAATGTCTGTGTGGCCTTGAGCTCCAGAGAAATGAAAAGGGGAAGATGGTGCCTCTGTTGCCTGGTTACTTGCTGACTGTTCACTGGTGTAGACTACTTTACTTCTAACATTTGTGAGACTGAGCATCAGAGTTGAGAAAAGATAAGGCATGCAGTTATCTTTCCTGACTTTTATGTTGCTCTGAAATCCCATCTCCCATCTGCATGGCTAACTCCACAGCTCTTTTCAGATCTTCACTGGGATTCATTGTGTGTTACATCTGCACATCCAGTCACAGTGTGTGTATGCGTGTGTGTGTGTGTGTGTTTTGTGGGTAGGTCTATGTTTTGACAGTCCCCCAGAGGGATTTCGACTTTCTCGTTGTTGCGTACGGAGACACATAAAGATATTTTTATTTCATAATTATTTCTAATAAATTATTTATTATTGAAATGTCAGAATGCCAAATGTTTTGGGAAGTGACAGCAGAGGAAGGCCAAATCCCACTGATGTCTGAGCTAAATGCATGCTATAAGAACAGCTATTGAGGGCAAAGTGTATTTGTGTTTTTATATTTAAAAATTTAAATGTTCCTCTAAAAAATTTAAGCATGACAACTTCCTGACTACTTCCAACTTGCCCTTGTTTTGACTTGTTGGTTATGGAGTGGTCTGGCTTCAGTCCACAATACAATTTAGCACGGATGTAGCCTACATGAGGGTATCATTCGCTCATAATTTAAACTGACCACACAGCCTTCACAACTATTCTAAAATGGATATGATGGTCCTTGATTGTTCATTTCATTTCATGAAAGTGAGTTAGAGTTAGCTATGTTGTACCAAATTCTCTCGTTCATCTCGCTACCGACTGAGTACCAACAGCACTCAATGAGCTTGCATAGTATACTTTCACTTCAACTTTCAATGAGCTTGCATAGTATCACTTCAATGCAACAGAAACCTATTGGTGGAAGTAGATAGAAAGAAACATCAGTGTTTGGCCAGTGGGGATACTGCTTCAGCCAGTCAGTGTGGCTTCACATGTTGAGTGAGATACTACCATGCAGTGTTTTACAGTCATAAGGAAATACTAACACTTACATTTTCTGCCTCTACTTCTGGCCTTCGGTGATGATTATAGGTGAACTGTCGAACGAGCACAAGCACACATCCAGTACTTACATGTATGACTCTCCATTGAAGAGCCTAGTGCATTATGTTTTCTTGACAACCTGTGGACTGGACAACATAGCTGGAGGTAGTGAATTATTTACACTCTGACTCTGTGTAACAGCATGTGGTGCAGAGGAAATACAGGTCTGTGTTTGTGTGATGTGCATCACTGTTTCAAATGAGGGCTTGAAAGAATTTATCCTGAGTCTGAAGCCAGAGCCTCTGACCCGTTTTGTCACATTGGATGTTGATTGGATGAGACAAGGGGCAGTGTGTGACTCAGGCCGCCCGCAGGTTGACAGTCCCATGCTCCACAGTGAAGTGAGTGTGTGTGCATGCAAATGGATTGCACACACACACATACGCACACACACACACGCACACACACACACACACACACACTCATGAGGTCTAATGAGACAGGAAGCCATAGAAAAGCAAGAGAGCAGCTCTTACTTCTTATTCTGTCTTTTTCATATTTTTCATGCCAATCAGATGAATAAAGTATTGATCTCAGAGACACAGCTTTGATCCTGTATAAGACTCAGCCTAGCTTCTCTCTCTGTGAGGCTAGGGTCCCTGGGCCCACTGGGCAGTCTGATAATTGCTATTTTAGAGTTGACATTATTATTATGGTGTTGTGTTTATATTTTGTGAGTTGCTTTGGATAAAAGTGCAAAAAACATAAACATAAGTTAATCAACTCACACTTATTTATATACCACAAAAGTCCATGGCAACAGCATTGTCTAGGTCCTCTGGTTTCTAAAACCTCGCCGATGATATGTTGAAATAAGCATCATTATATATTAAAAATTGATGATGATGAAGATGATGATGTAGGGTCACAACTTTTCCCTTTAAGCATCGAAACAAAAATATTGAGTTAATTATTGCTGCAACAGAAGAATATCCTGCATGGTTAGCAGCGGCTGTGGTGACTGAATTGGTGTGTGACAAATAGAGAGAGCCGACAGGAAAGAGGCTCATGCGATTTGGATGGCAGCCTATCTGTAATCACTCATCCACTGCTTGGATGCTGCACCAAATAAATGAATTAAATGAATCCTCGTTAAATGGCAGGGGCAGGAGATTGTCGCCGGAGCCCGGTTAATTCCACTCCCGTGGGATCATTTTATTTAGCACATTCCACCTGTCCCATGGCTTAAACTCTTGTGCAATCAGCAAACACAAGACAACTGAATTATCCTCACCTTTCTGACTCCATGTTAAAACAGACACTTAGAGAATAGAGGACCACAAAGCAGCACCGAGTGCAGAGAGATGGTGGGCTGACTGAATATGTAGCTCTCCTCTCTCCTCTAGTCTGGAGGTCAGCACTCTCACCTCTACTGCTGAACTAAATTGCCATCTAGCCATGGTGTCTGCAATTAGAGAGGGAGAGAGAGGGTGGGAGATTTTTTTTCTAATGAAGTCATGCTGGATGAAACACTTCAGAAAAATGGGCCAGGAATCTAAAAATGACATGTAGAAATGTACACCCACTTCTCTAGCAAGTTACAACTCTGATAACAGAACCAGAATAGACACACTGAGCACTGAGAGCAGTTTACTAGCACTCTGACTGGGTTTCAAAGCACATTTAAAATGGGCTTTTTCACCAAGGGAACAGACAATCTCTAAGGAGATGTAAGGCATAGATTCATCATATTGCTCCGAGCATCATCTTGGTCGAATGCTGTACACTATTTAAATGTTGTTGCCCTCTGGTTTCACCCAAATATGTACAGATGAAGGCACACACACACACACACACACACACACAAACAGTGGGACATATATAGATATCCTTTCATACACACACACACACACACACACACACACACACACACTCTATTCTAAGCAAGCGGCAAATCGTTTTGGGGGGTTGTTGTTGAACTGTCACCCCAAAGCCCAGAGATCCAGATGGGTCCAGATGTGGACTTGGATGGTCTGGCTGCTGTCCCAGCCTTTGGTGTTCTTCAAAGGGCTTTGTGTGTGTGTGTGTGTGTGTGTGTGTGTGTGTGTGTGTGTGTGTGTGTGTGTGAGAGAGGGAGAGAGAGAGAGAGAGAGAGAGAGCAGGTTTGTGTATATATGTATATATGTATATATATATATATATATATATATATAAGAGAGAGGGAAGAGGGAGAGAGGGAAGAGGGAGGAGTCTTTCTGTATGTGCTCTCTCCCACAACAACACCCCCCCTCCACCCACACACACACACAACACACACACACACACACACACACACACACAAGCATACCTAATAGAGATTAATCAGATTTTCAAAGCACTAACTGGAGGCCTTAGTGTCTGAGGTGAATGTGTGGATGGAGATGTGTGTGGACGTCCCTTACAACAGCACAGCTCTTCTGCTGGCCTCTGGGCTGCTGCATGTCCACACGGTGAAACATCAAACATTCTCCTAATGACTGAGTGATGACTCACAACACAGCAAACACGCAGACCCAGGGACAGGGGGATGGAGAGGATAAATGGAATGGACTCCTTCAGGACTTGCAAAGCTACGGCTTGAATCATTTCCTACTACTTACTGTGGTCAAATTAGAATCACGTCCTAGACATGACAAAAAGTGTGTTATAAAAGCATACAGAAATAAACATAGGTAAGCAGATCATTAAGTACTACTACTACTACTACTAATAATAATAATGAGTTGTTGTCTATGTGATATTCTTTACTGTCTATGCTTCAGTATCAGGGAGTGACAAGGGCAGAGAGAGAGAGAGTGATTGAGTATGTTTATCTCTATTTATTTATTATATAATATATATATTTGAGACAAACGTATCCTGTATTCACAAATGTAGAGCTGGTGTTGCAATGTCAATCTTCCATTGTGAGTGTACATTAGGGGGACTGAATGTACAGTGAAGAAGAATAGAGGGATAAAGAAGAGAACAGATAGATGTAGAGTGAAGAAGAATAGAGGGGAAAAGCCGAGAATAGATAGATGAAAGGCTCATTAGGAGGAGCAGTGATGTTAAGAACATGAGACATGACCAGAGTTCCACTGCTCATGAAAATGCATGCATGGCAATCTCTTGAGTATGGCGTCAGTGCCATTCACTTGCAAAGTGCACACACACAAAACATGTTTGCAGTAATAACAACATAAAGAATTCAAAATCTCTTTTCTTTAATTGATACTAGTCAGCACTTCTATGTGGAGGTGAACCTCTTCACTGTGTTTCTGCATCTCGCAAACACAATACACCTGTAAATCTTTAACTCATAGGCCTGTGGGCTCATTCAGAGAAGACAGTCACACATGACTAGTCACAGTGGCCCTAGGGCAGCTCTCCCTGCACTGTAACATGATTCATAGACACACACTGATAGACACACACAGCTAACATGTCTGGAATATTCCAAAAAGATGAGATGCAGTCTGCTGAACAGTCCAGCTCAATCGCACTAACATGGATCCAAGACTGACTAAAGATTAGAATTACAGCACAAAACCCTCATCTCTTTTCTTTGGCTGGAGGCCTCTAGTCTTCAAATCAAGCAGCAAACAAGCCTCAAGGCCAGACCCAGCACCATCTCAGTTTCAGCCTCAAGTCAATGCAGCAACTGTTTGCTGGGTCTTCCAGTGAAGCACATATACAGCCTATTAGTTTTATTGTTTTATTTTGCTGCTAAATGTTTGCTGATTCACTTCCTGCATGGGAGCGAGATTTCCCCTGTGGCACTAATACAGTACAAACATCATTACCATTTTGTTTACTTTGGAGCGAGGCATGAGAGGAATGTGTAATTAACAACATTGTTGTTTCTCTCTGATTCCTGCCTGTCCTCTGCTCCTGATGTGGACCCACTCCTTTCTTCTCATTGGTCCCCAGCGGAGCTGGACTCCGAGCATGCCCAGAGGGTCCCAGAGGCAGAGCATCCGCAGCAGCAGGTGAAGCTGAAGGACAGACAGAAGTTCTTTGAGGAGGCTTTCCAGCAGGATGTGGAGCAGTACTTGTCCACTGGCTACCTGCAAATCACAGAGAGGAGAGGTGAGAAACAGGAACACTGCACTGCATTTGTGGGTTAGCACAGTCAGGACACTGAATTTACATCATAGTACACAGTCAGAAATCTGTGCCATCACATCCCAGAGGAGAATATGAAAGCTTATATTAAAGCTTAAATGAAGCTTATATTTGTCACACTTAACAATAAATCTTGAGGGGAAACAAAATATTGCCCAGTACACATATTTCAGGGGAGAAGCAATGGACTCGTAACGGCAGACGTAGAGTGCCAGAAGGCCTTTCGTTCAGGATGGTTGGAAGTTTCTGGTAATTGGTTTTTATGTTGATAAACAATTGTAATGTGGCTAGTAAAACGAGCTAAAAACGAAATAAACCCTAAACTGGCAAGAAACATATAGAGCTTATTAGTTAGGCTTGCTTTGGATAGTAAACTAGTTTAACTACACTATACAACTAATACTGTTGCCTAATATCAACCTAGCCTACCGTACTTAACAATAGTTCACCGGAAAAGAGTGACCATCCAGAATGAAAGTCCTTCTTGGACATTATGTCTGCTGTGCACAGAGCCCATTGTAAACCACTAGGTATCAATCTGTAGTTAAACACCTCTGCTGGTAGCTGAACTGTTACAGCCAGTGCTCCAAGTAATTCATGTTAAAGTAGTCGACTCCTCAGGTCTGTTCCCCATACGAAAGCTCTGAGCGTGATTGAAGCAGGGAGTGGGAGTGTTCACACTGCACTTCACTGCACTGCACTACTGAGTGTTTGGTCCAGTCCTTAACTTCCCATTGCTCTCTCCTAGCCTTGGCAAATACCCTGCTGAGACACAGGAGTGCACAAGTAAAGGGGCTGTGTGGAGATACTGTAGGTGTGTGTGTGAAAAGAAATATTGCTACTTGTATGCAGTCATTTCTGAAGCTACAGGAGAAGGAAAATCAAAATAACAACAAAAAAAACAATGACTGAAAGTGAGTGTGTGTTAGGTTGCCTGAATGACTGAAAGTGAGTGTGTGTTAGGTTGCCTGAATGACTGAAAGTGAGTGTGTGTTAGGTTGCTTACTTGCAAAGAGCCCACCAGTTCTACATTGCTCCGTCATGTTTCCACTATCTGTGAATAAACAAGAGTGGAGTTTGTATACGTGTGTGTGTGTGAGTGAGGAAGAAGGATTGTGTGCAGGAAGGGCACTAACAGCTCCCCTCTCTCTCCTCCTGCCCTCCCTGCTGTCCCGCTACCTTGAGGTACGAAGTTCCTTCACCACCACAGCATCCCCTCAGTCTTGCTGTGTGTGTGTGTGTGTGTGTGTGTATGTGTGGGTGTTGGTGATGCATGCGCTTACGCATTTGGCATATGCACTGCTGGCTTCTGGCTGCAAGGTCATGACTCCAGGAGCCCTGAGGGGTCCCATACAGTGTGTACTTCATGAGGGCCTCAGAGAGCACCAGCCCAGGCAAAGGGAGAAGTAGAAGTGTATGCACTCGTGTGAGGAGGAATTTGTGAATTAGTGACACACACACACACCACACACTAACCCAGAGCAGTGGGCAGCCTGCTGTTGTGGCACCACCCAGGGAGCAGTGAAGGGTTACGTGTCTTGCTCAAGGGCACCTCAGCTGTGGATGTGGGCATGGGAGAGCAATGCTCAATTACTTCACCTACCAACATTTTACCTACTGGTCAGGAATCGAACTGGCCATACTTCGCTTACAAGTACACGGCCCTAACCAGTAGGTCACAGCTGCCCTCCCTGGAGGTATGATGCAGGGAATAACTAGCTTTAGCACAGATGGACAGCTGAAAGGTGGAAGCATTTGTGTAGCTCTGATGATTCTCTGTCTATAGCTACAGTATACTGATACCTATCAATCTATTCTGTATGAATCAGCATTGTGTCAGTGAAGGAAGAGTGTTAGCTGACCAAGCTCATGAATTGTGAGAAAACATTTGAGTTTCACTGAGACACAAGGATTATTTGAAGCTATTTGCTCACCTCTAATTATTTGACACTATCTGCTCACCTTTGAAGTCTTGATTTTTTTCTTCAGTTACATTCATATTTAAGTTTATGGTAATGTTATTTAGCAAGCCAATTTTTTTCAAGTGAAAGGCGGGACAGTTATAAGCCTACCTGCGCTATCTTTTATTTTGGCCTTTTTTTTGTCTGTGATTTCCTGGACTCAGACCTTTGCTGTTCTACTATGGCCTGGGTTGCTCTCCAGTAGTTGATGCTTGGCTGTTGTTTCTGAACTGGGCAGAGCCAATAGGAAGCATGTCCTCTATGGAGGTGAATGTGGACATGCTGGAGCAGATGGACCTAATGGACGTGTCAGACCACGAGGCTCTCGACGTGTTTCTCAACTCTGGCGGGGAGGACAACAGTGTTGCTTCACCTCTGCTCGGTAGGGCACAACTTTAAATGAGCTTTTAATGAATCAGTTGTAACTAGCTTACACTATCTGATGCCATAAGTTTGTCTTAGAATATGAATTACACAGTACATCATAGTGTTCTCAGCATAGTGTTTTGTTTTGTTTTTTTACTGCCAACCAGTTTGTTCACATGAAACATTTCACAATCTGATTCCCTTTACCATTTTCTGGACCATTGATCCATTTAGTATAGATACCTAATTACCTAATTAGGGAGTTTCCTTTGCCAGTTATTAAAATTAAGCGTCCAACAACTCTTCTGTCTTGAGAAAAGCACAGGATGTTTCATGATAATAGTTTAATGGGAAATGTTGTGCACATAACTCACTAGTTCAGATGTAATTGGCTAATTATTTCTGCCCATTACTTCAGGACTAGTTTTACATTTTAAAAGACCTATAAACCCCAGCATTCTCAGATCATACCACAACTGGAGCTGTGGATGTAAGCAAACCTTAAGAAGCCTTAAAGCATTACTGGAATAGTCCTGGCCTCTCATTGGTCTTTCTGCCTTCCATCTTTCTTGTGTCATTTGACAGGGCTCTCTGTGCTGCTCGCCCAGTGCACTGATCTAATTAGCCATAGGCCAGGAAGACAGATCTCTGTGAAATCAGCCCTAATGCGCTCTCTGCTCAGGGAGATGCCACACAGCACTTCCTGTCCAAAGCCAGCAGAGTGGAGCTCCGGGATCTCTCTTATTTCCCAACAGGGGCCAGTGCATAGCTTACCTCAGGCACATGGGCTCCTCATAATAGGGGAGACGCTCAGGGTTAGATGGGGTAAGCAGAACCATGCTACCATTTTTATCCACCCCAGTACTGCATTGGTGAATCTGAAGCCCACAGGATGTAAAATCAGCCCTTTCAATGGACATATTTGTTTCCTGGAGGCCTAAGGGGTATATGAGGAGATAAAGGTTCCTGGCTTACCCATGTCACTTCAGTGGAACAGCACATCTAAACCAGGCTTACCCAGGTCACTTCAGTGGAACAGCACATCTAAACCAGGCTTACCCAGGTCACTTTGGTGGAACAACTCATCTAAACCAGGCTTACCCAGGTCACTTCAGTGGAACAACTCATCTAAACCTGCCACTTCAGAAACAACCCCAAAATTTGTGTAGTCAGTGGTTACTCCTGTTGTTACCAGAGTTAGCCAGAACCCCCACTTTGTAGTGGAAATGATTGCGTTTGTCTCAACCCTTCTGTCTGTTTCTCCCCTCTCCCTCTATCCTGACCTCAGACCCTGACGTGGAGTCGTTCACCACTGAGATCACACTGCAGGTGCCCACTCAGGCCGAGCTACGCCACAAGCTCTCCTCTCTCTCCTCCACTTGCACAGACTCCGCCAGCCAGGACACGGAGGCTGGCGAGGACAACGATGAGGACGATGATGATGTGGAGGAGGATGAAGAGGATGAGGAGGAACCACAGGGAGCTGCCAGTCTGTCTAGCGCTCGGGCAGCCAATAGGACGCCTCGAGGAAGAGGAGAGAACAGAACCATAGCCATGTCACCCACAGGGAGGCTGTCAGTCAGCCACACAGTCAAGAATGGAGGAGGGGACAGCACCCAGCCCACGTAAAGGGGCCAGTGAAGTCAAACACACGCACGCACGCACGCACACGCACACACACACAAACACACACACACAGAAACCCCCACAGATTGAGCCTACTCTTTTAAGACTGTCTGGTGTGCACTAGTGAATCTGGGACAGACAGATGGACATCTCTATGGGATGGTTCCCATATTTAATGAAGGCAAATTGTTCCTTGTCATTTTTGTAAACATTGTGTCCCATATTCTAGCAGCACTGAACCCCTCTGACCCAGTGGCTGGGAATAATAAATGTGTTTTCTTCCACATTCCTCTTCCCTCTGTGTTCATACCAGGGCAACTCCAGCAGGATGCATATGACTGAGCATGAGCAGGCGCAGTATTATGGATATTATATTTCATACCATTTTTCATCTATCCTCTACAGCTGTGGCCAAGGAACCACCAATCGGCTTTGTTATCGACTTTGGAAGAGTTAGACTTGAGCTTTTCTTGAAAGTCGAGCAGAAAAAGGCAAGTTATTAGTTTCAAAGTTTCCATATTTGCTATCGGCTATCCTTTTGCGCTATCCTACAGACAGCTTGAAAGACAACTGCTGATTCCGCCCCTAGGATTGAGCCCACTCTATCGGTCATGTCCAGACTATACATTTTGATGTTATAGTCTGGCTTGTCAGGTTAGCTAAATACAGCAAATCGCAAAATTTCATATAATCGTGTGTGTGTGTAGCAGTAAGGACAGAGGCAAGTAAAGCACAGAGAGTGTGAGTGGCTGAAGAATGGAAGCGAAGGGAGCATCACCAAAGTGAGATTTCAGGCCAGTTTCATCATCCCTGCTTTTTGTCCACCCTCTCCTCCTCCCCCTCACAAAACACGCACATGCGCACGCGCACACACACACACCACACACACACACACACACACACACACAAAAAACACTGACAATAAGATGTCGGTAAGTTTTTATTAACCCTTAAGTACAAACCTGAACAAAGTAAAAAAAAAAAAAAAAAAAAAAAAAAGAAAAAAACAAACCAAAACCAAACCAAACCAAAACACTGGCAATAAAATCCAACACAAGCCCTTTCCCATTCAGAGGGAAAGCTTTCTGATGCACTGCCAATAAATTAACGCTTGCCAGACTATGAGCAAATTAAAACAGTAGAAAAAAAAAGAATTCAAACCAAAACACAACAACAGAATCATAAAAGTCCAAAAATCTGAATAAAATACATCATAAGGCCATAAAAGTCGAGACAAGCACATCTTTTGTACTGTTGTTTGTAGTTGAAAACGCCTGACTCTGCATTTTCATTAAATACTCCTACAACAGTTCAGTCAGCTGGGAAGGACAATCGCCAACAGACAGGATCCGCAGATCTCTCCACCTCACAGGAACACTCAGTGCAACATGAGTAGCTACTTAAAATTGTTGAATTTTCAGTAATGAAAATGTAAAAACCTCTTTCTCTTCTCTTTTTTTCTGCAGGTATTTTCCCTTTTCTTTAAAAAAGTAAAGCTAAAAAAGACAAATGAAAAGAAGTGGGAGGGGGGAGGGAGAGAGATAGAGAGATAGAGAGATAGAGAGAGGGGGGGGGCTTTGCTACTCTTCATGTCCTTTGTCTCAGTGATGTAAGCAGCACTTAAAAATTACACACACATGCACACACACACACTGGCTTACACACACACACACACACACACACACACACACACGCACGCACGCACACGCACTAACACACACGCACACAAACGCTTGTCATTGGAGCAACCCTGTAAGCGTTGGATGCGCCCAGATGAAGAGACAGAAAGGTAAGGCTTTTCTTCATCTCTCGTTTCCTCCGCACTGCTGCCCTCTCTCTCCCTTCTTCTCTCCCTTGCCCGTCCCCCTCGACCACCCCCCCCCAAGCCACAGCCCATCCCACACAAAAAGCTCAAGTATTTAAAGACATTTACACAAGTATGTACAAAAGTGGACTTCTTACTTTCAATCTTTCTTCTTCCTTTTGAGTCAATTCTTTTTCCACAAAATCAATCAGGATGCACTCCAAAAAGCAAAAAAAAAAGGGACAAAGGTAGGAAAAGCTACATCAAAAGAAGATATAAACCTAGCCTCTCGTTTCACATTTCGCACCCTCTGACTAGTGGCTCTACTTGGGATAGTACATCAGAACACCAAAAAAATCAAAAACAGTTCAAAGAAAGAAAAAACAAAAAACAATAATTATAATAACAATAGTAATAATAATATATAATAATTATTATTGTTGACTGGAACAGGTATGAAAAGTAGAGGACTGGAATTATGGAATGTCACCATGATTGCACATCTCAAGACGGAGTCTAGCCCTGTGGGAAACAAGGCCCAAGGCCACTCCTCTTTTTCGTTTTCATTATTCTGTTTTTCTTTTTGTATTGATTTACAGTAAGTAACCAAGAGCACCATCAGAAAACAAGTCTAACCCTAAGCCTCCTCAGGAGTCTTTTCTCACTACGCATCAGGCACAGTTTCAACACACTCCTCTCTCTCCTGCCTCACTTGATCACCATGGCAACGCAGGGCCACAGAAACCTCTCTTTTGCCCTGTATCTGACAAAGGACAAATGACATTGAAGTCGTAGCAAAAACTGAAAGCAGTGATGGAGAGAGAGTCTCACGTCATTTCAAAAAGCCCCAAAATATTTTGATTAAAAACCAGAAAGCAACACACCAGTCTTTCAAGTTTCATCTCCGCTGGCTGGCATCCTGTTTCACCCTGGTCCCATTTGGCCAACTAGTGATGAGGTGCGCGTCAGCGCGGGAGAACATGTGGACATGTTAAAAACATACGTCTCAATTCCAAAGGAGCTTTAAAAAGGCAGAGGAGGAGAGGCGGCAAGTAGAAGACCGACATCTGTGATTCTTTGAGTTGGTTTCAGTCATTCTGGAAGAAGGGGAAAAAGAGCACCTTTTCACGTGCCGAGGATCACAGTTCTGCTTGAGTGTGTCTGCAGTCTATGGGGCTGGGTGGGGTGGGGTGGGGTGGGGTGCGCTGGGTGGGGTGCGGAGTGGCGGGACAGGGCACAGGGAGACATTTTGGGAAGGAGAGGTTGAGTGGGATGGGGTGTAGAACTGTGACCAGGACACTTAATGCTAAACTCATCTAAATAGAGCATCTTTAGGAAAACAAAATCTTTCCAAAAACATCTTTCACACTAGTGCAAAGAAAAGGCAGCTTGCTAGTTCCAGACAAAGAAAACAAACAAACAAACAAACAGGAAGAATCAGCAAGACTATGCCCTACTATTGGGGGAGGGGAGGGTGTGTGTCTGGGGGAAGGGGAGGTCATAAGAACACCAGAATAAACTGAGCTATCAAAAGAGGGCCATTTGGATTTCGGAGTAACAGAGTGTCTATTTAAATAAAAGCAGGAAGGTGGCACCGGCTCAGGAGACGAGCGCGGTGCTTTTGGGGAGGTGTGTGTTGTTCTTGGCCAGGTGCGTGGCACTGGGAGGTGAGGTGGTGCTGGGGGACAGGCGGGACAGGGACACCTCAACGGTGGCGCGCTTCCGAGGGCCCCGTTTGGCCCCTGCTTTCCCAGAGCCCAGGGGGCTGTTACAGCTCTCCGAGCCCTTCACCAGGGCCTTCCCACACACCTGATTCACCAGACTGTTGATCTGCTCCTGAGAGGAAGGAAGGAGAGGTCAGGATGAGAGAGGACAATAAGAAGAGGAGCATAGAAAGCTGAAATACATTCACATGATACATTGTTAAGATACCCATGCAAATCTACATTGAAGGTTCATAGAGCTCCACCACATCCACTTAGCTGCTCTGCTATAGGCTAACTGATTTAACTCAATAGCAGTTAGTTATGCTAAGCTAGGTTACCAATGTCAGACTTTCATTATTCTCATTTCTCCCTCAGGAGTACATTGCAAATAAGCACTTGGCCCAAAAAGCTGTGTGTGTGTGTGTGTGTGTGTGTGTGTGTGTGTGTGTGTGTGGTGTGTGTTCCTTTCAGGACCAAAAAGAGGCCATAATAAACCCAGCTGATGGTTTGTTGGGATTCATTACCTCATCGTAGCGGTACATCATTTTGAGGCCACGGCATGACTTGTGTTTCTCCACATAGTCCAGAGCACACTCCAGACAGAAGACCACATTCTCATTCTCCTGCACCACCTCCAGAGAGAGAGATATTACAGAAATATTACTTCCAATATAATAGCAATATGCTACAATGGCACAAACTCCTGATTAGGTATGTGTTTGTGTATGTGTGACAATTGCCTGTGTGTGTGTGTGTGTGTGTGTGTGTGTGTGTGTGTGTGTGTGTGTGTACCCAGCTCACCATAGAAAGGTAGCAGAGGTGCTGGCAGGTTTGGCATCGCCTCTCTGATGACTCCAAGGCCAGCCACTTGCGGGGCTTCTTGCGGCCGTCGCTGGGTGACTGGTTGTAGTCCGGCGTACCGTAGCGGGCAGAGGAGAGGAGTCCAGCCTGGTACAGCTCCTGCCGCTGCCTCATCTCTATGTTCCTGAGGAGACAGAACAGCACTTTAGAACCCCAAGCCCAGCACACAGGAACAACACTTTAGATCCCTCAGCACACGACACAGGAACAGCACTTCAGAACCCTGAGCACACCTAACAGGAACAGCACTTCAGAACCCTGAGCCCAGCACACAGGAACAGCACTTTAGATCCCTCAGCAAACGACACAAGAACAGCACTTTAGAACTCTGAGCACACCTAATAGGAACAGCACTTTAGAACCTTCAGCACTTTAGAACCCTAAGACCAGCACACAGGAACACTTTCCTGGCTGAAGTACTTCAGCATAGGGTCTGAATATAAAGTATAAAAATATGACCAGTAAACACAAACATTGCTTTTCTGTGGATGGTTCCAAATCAGGGGAACTGGATAGACCAATAATACAAATAGCTCTTCCTAGCAATGATTAGCATTCAGCAGCATTTCTAGTTCACTTTGCCTGCACACCTGAGATCTTTGAGAAGGGATGAGATTGTACTGAGGAGAACACCATTCTCCCGCTTGGCCTCGGCTGTGGCGATCTGGTAGAGGAGTTTCTCCATGGAAAAGGGTTTGGCGATGCGCCGGCATTTCAGATCCTAACGACAAAAATGAGATGAACTCAAATACAAAACACTGACTGTAGTGAGAGAGTCAGAGAAGACAGTTCATCATGTAGGATTATACAGTATATCTTCTGTGTTTACATTTTCCGTGTTAACGGATCGGTTCATGATTTGACCAGTCAAGCAGTATCTATGTGTCCAGCAGGTGGCAGCAGAGAACACAAATTACTGTGCAAAACAGAAAGGTATTCTTGTCTGAATGTGTGCAAGTCTGTTTAAGAGAGGCTGAAGTCTGCGTTTCCATGGGAATGTGAATGAGTGTTGATGCTGGCACATATCTTGCAGTGGCCATTGAGAATGCATTGACTACATGTCTGTGATTTTGAGAGGGTGTGTTTCACTAAGAGTGCGAGTGCTTTGTGGCGTTACCTTGGCAGTCTCATATCCCAGGTCCATCCACTGGGGGGTGGCAAAGTGCACCGTCTCAGACACACTGTAGCCACAGCACACTTTGGACACAAACGTCCCTGGGAAGCAGACAACAAACTGACCGCTCTGCTGGACCGTCCGGTGAACCCGGATGCCCTCACGGGACAGCACCTCTGGAGAAATCTAGAAATCAAACAAAGCCATCCATTAAAAACGAATGCACAAATCCTGTTCATACCATAATATGTTCATGACATCTGTGTGTGAGTGTGAGTGTGTGTGTGTGTGTGTGTGTGTCTGACCATGACGTTTCGCTCCAGCATCTCTAGGCCTGGTGTGCCATTGGCCTGCAGAAGTCTGTGCACCACCTTATCAAGCTTAGTCTTCTCCTCAGCAGGAACAGAATACCTGCAAGCATAAGCATCCGCAAACATCTGAGTCAATGTGTGTTTGAAAGTGACTCCATATGTGAGTCTGTGTGTGTGTGTGTGTGTGTTGGATAGGGGAATGAAGAATCCATTGGCTCCACTAGCTACACCATGTGTGCGTGTGTGCTCCACTAGCTTTGTTGCCAAGGCAACAGCCTGTGTTTTTGATGAGTCATGTACGTGTGCGTGCACACAGACGCACGCACACACGCACGCACGTCTGTACGCACGTTTGTGTCTGTCTGGAGACAAAATCATCTCTCTGATCCTGTAGTGCCTCCTGCTGTCTCTCAGCCTCCTCTATGCATCTATGGGTCAGGCTACACTACAGCAGGCATATGGCCAGCAGAAGAGCCTAAACACATACACACACACACCACACACACCACACACACACACACCACACACACACACGTACACATGCTCATCTTCAGTACTTACCAAATGCAGTCAGCACCAGTGTGTAAGTAATCAATGTATGGAAGGCGGTTTTGGTCTCGAGACCAGCATGAGGTAGAAAAGACCATGCCAATGTTCAGCCAGGGAACAGTCACCCCTACACACACACAAACACACACATACACACACACACACACACACACACAGAGAGAGTCATGTCATGTACAATGTACAATGTCATGTCAAATGTACATTTAGCTCAGCCTGTGTATTTTGTAGACAGAAATGAAAGATTTCCTAAAACAATTAGATAAATCAGTGTAACGATGAACATGTTGAGACAAGCAAAACCTCTTTGCATCACTAACTGTTGTCAGTGACATTATGTGTCCCACTGTAGTTGCAGGCTGAGAGACTGACCTGGTACAGCACCTAGGTGTCGCAGGATGGACCCCGAGTTATTGGGAAGGACTGTAAGGTTCCATCCATGCCTGAGGAAAGGCCAGAGAAAGAACCATTTAGAGCCCACACACAGAGAGAGAGAGAGAGAGAGAGAGAGAGAGAGAGAGAGAGAGAGAGAGAGAGAGAGAGAGAGAGAGAGAGAGAGAGAGAGAGAGAGTAACAGCTTCAGACAGGCAGAGAGAGAAATGAGACCACAAGTAAGGGACAGAAAAAAAGAGAGAGAGAGAGAGAGAGAGAGACATGGACCCTAATTTGGTACATGCAGACAGTTGGTTTTGAAGTGTGCCAAAGAAGTCCACAGTCTATGGCCAGTGTGATTACAAAGAGCGCAGGTGAGTTTGCCTTGGTGAACGTTAATCACAGGCAAAAAACACTCACACACAGGTCCACTGACTGGTAAACCCCACACAGCCCCACACATTCTAATCATGTTGGTGCCAATGAATGACACTTTGAAGTCAGATGTACATCATAAAGCCTATGGATGCAAATCAGTTCTTCTCTACTTCACCCTTTGATGTGCCACCGTTGCACATTACAATTATGTCATACATAAAACACAACATGGAGCCCTTTCACATCCCTGTGTGTGTGTGTGTGTGTGTGTGTGTGTGTGTGTGTGTGTGTGTGTGTGTGTGTGTGTGTGTGTACTAGAAGAGGGAAAAGAAGGCACTGAGGGGGGGACAAAGCCAGCTGACTGTTTAGCCTGGGAGTGGATGTGAGAGACAAGCCTGGTGGGAGTGGGAAAGGAGGGAGGAGAGTGTGTGTGTGTGCGTGTGGTGTGTGTGTGTGAGAGAGGAGAGGGAGGAGGGAGGGAGAGAGAGAGAGAGAGAGAGAGAGAGTGAGTGACCGAGTGAGTGATGGAGAGAGGGAGAGGTTGGAGACTCTGGTGTGTTTGGAGAGCTGAGAGCTGTGGTTTGGGCACAGCAGGATCGTCTCTCACTTTGAAAATGGCTCTGATTTTCCCACAGGAAAGCCGCTTCCGTGGGTGTTCGTGTCCACCTTCCCATAATGCACTGCCACGTGGCAATCCCTCTGCTCCACTATCCGCCAATACTCTTGCTGTGAGAGAGACAGAAGGGAGGGAAGGGGGGAGGGAGAGAGGGAGAGGGAGAGGGGGAGAGAGAGAGAGAGAGAGAGAGAGAGAGAGAGAGATAGATAGAGAGACAGAGACAGGGAGAGCAGAGTTGATTCAGAGACACAGAACAGTAAAAACAACACTGGCTATGTAAGAAGAGATTGCAATAAAACACGGCACACACAGACACCAGTCTCCAGACAGAAACCTGACCCAGGAAGTAAAAACTCCACTTTTAATAATCTCACTTCAAACAGCCGGCACCAGAAAAAAAAACCCAACTGACTCACTAGAGGGGCCATGTTTGTAGTCCGATACTAGTCCACTCAAAACACTTTCACTCACACCAGTCTTAACATGTGAGAGGCCGTTTTCAGTTCTTTTTAAATACACTTTGGTGCCTCCAATCATAAAGTCTTTTTAGAGTGGAACATGAGGATAAAATGAACAGCACTCAGAGGAGCTTGTAAAACATAAGAGACATAAAACAACACACTCCATAAAATGCACTGAGAGAGAGAGAGAGACAGACAGAGACACAGAGAGAGAGAGAGGCAGAGAGAGAGAGATTACCTCCACTTCACTTGCAGTTGGCTCCTTGCTAAAGCACATGTTCATGGTGTTTCTGGCTAGTCTGTAGAACGTGGTCAACGATACTGATTTCCCCTGTAATGTATGCAAAAAAAGAGTGAGATGAAAAAAGTAACAGACACACACACACACACACACACACTCACACACACACACACACCACTCACACTCACACACACACACACACACACACACACACACACACACACACACAACCACACACACAGCTGTAATTACACTGCATGCTTTTTTTGGTGCTGAAACGGTGCCCACATGCCTGCACATACAGTACATTAGAGGCACTGCTTTAAGCAAAAACACATCACGTAAACAAGAGCAACTACATCTGTCCAAAGGCCTGGATAAACAAATCCAACCAACACTAACAGGTCCCACACACAGTCAACCACAGACACAAGCTCTATGCAACACACACACACACACACACACACACACCCTCTGGAGGGGGATACCTGTGGAGCTCCATTTATGCATTCAGCAGACACTTTCATCCAAAGCCACTTACATATTTTGTTAACTATCAATGTTCAGGACCAGTCTCCCCTAGAGCAACTTAGGGTTAAGTGCCTTGCTCAGGGGCACAAGGGTGGCAGCTGGGATTCGAACCCACACATTTCAGGCTACTTGCATGCTAGCCGGGTCCCTTAACCACCACACCACCACCGCCCAGGAGTGTTCATGAGAGCTCAGTTTCTGGAGACAGACGCTAGTGGTCTCATCATCCAATCGTCCAATAGCATCGTTTTTCTTTTCCACATTTAGCACAGAAGACCTGACAGACATTACAGTGAGGAAAATAGCAGCTGGGTTTGGGTCTGTTTGTACAAGACAGAAAGTGAGTGTGAAACTGTGCCTGAGTGTGCATTTGTCTCTCTGCTGGTGCTGTTCCCATGCAGACTGTCCCCAGGGTTGCATTTGGAACATGAAGGTTTTTGGCTTTTGAAGGTTGACATGAATTTGCCTTTTTCACAGTAAGGCCTCTGCTCACGTGCCTCTTTAGAGTGCTCTCATTACTGCAGTATACAGCACTGTGTGTGTGTGTGTGAGCCTACAGAAGCCTTTTTCCAATCTCTTGTCCTTTCCAATCACTGGTATGGTGAATCACTCGTTAGCAACAGGGCTCAGCTGGGACTGATTACATTACAGACTTGCATTACAGCAGAAAAAATGAGTTTTTAGATAGGATTGTGTGTGTGTGTGTGTGTGTGAGAGTGTGTGCGTGTGTGTGTGTTTACTGTTTACTTCCTATTTTACAATGACACCCATTAGCTGAATATCATTTGGACTAAACCCACTCAGCACTTCACACAAGAGATGAGGAAGTGCATTTTCCACACACACACACACACACACACACACACACACACACACACACGTGTGCATGCATGCTAGGGGAGACTGCTCTATGGGCACACATATGTATCAGTGTGCATATAGCTCATGTTCAAGCTAACTAAACACTGCAGGCTGTGTGAGGAAGTGCGAGAGAGGGAGGGAGAGAGAGAGAGAGGGAGAGAGAGAGAACAGAACAAAAAAAAAAGAGTGACAGGTAGGGAGACAAACAGAAGCTCATTAATTCCAGCCGTGGCTCTATAATTCTAGACAGTTTGGCTGGCTGTGCTCCCCTGCCAGAGTGCCTCTCCCCATCTACACACACACACACACACACACACACACTCACACAGACACACACACAGACACACACAGAGAGTGAGGGAGTCCAGCCCCAGTCAGTCTGTCTGCTCTCACCACACATCTCAGGCCTCTGGGCTCTGACAGCAGTGTTCTCTCTCTCTCTATCTCTCTCTCTGTCTGTCTGTCTGTCTGTCTGTCTGTCTGTCTGTCTGTCTGTCTGTCTGTCTGTCTGTCTGTCTGTCTGTCTGTCTGTCTGTCTGTCTGTCTGTCTGTCTGTCTGTCTGTCTGTCTGTCTGTCTGTCTGTCTTTCACCACACCACAGCAGAAAGCAGAGCAGCCTGAAGTGGTGGAGGCCATTAACAAAAGGAAGCAATGCTCAGCATCTCACAGGCTCTCGGTAATGTGAGTGTGTACGGCTGGTGTGTGTGTGTGTGTGTGTGTGTGTGTGTGTGTTCTACAAATATAAATAAACATGGGAGGAGCTGGTCCATATATATCTGTGCTGCGGACCAAGTCAGGACACCACTACACTATTATAGACAGGAGTCCAGTCTCTGGTGCACAACCCTGACCAGACATACTATTCCAACACTCCCAACCTCAGCCTTATGGCTTCACATGCACGTCACACCTTCCCATTCTATTTCAGTGGCAGTAAACAGACAGTGGGCAGAGTGACGATGACTGCAGGACATGAAGTCTATGGAGCTTTGGAGTTGCATGACCTCACCTTGTACACACACTTGTGCTGTTCGCTGAGAACTCCTTTGTTCCCCTCCTCCTCCTCCTCCTCTTCCTCCTCCTCTTTCTCTTCTCCGTCTGGTACAGCATCCCTTTTTTCCTGAGCAAAAAGCCTCCTGCGACCCACCTTCACCGGCGAAGCGTCCGGCTCCTTGTTGGTCCCGCAGTTGGTCCCGTGGCGGCGGCGAAAGCCGTTGGGCGGGGCGGCGCCCGTGGGCAGGAGGCCGTTCTTGGGCTCGTACCTGGGGAGCGCGAGCGGGGAGGGGTCCACCTGACCCTCCAGGGGCCCGCGCCGCCGCTCCAGACGCTCCTTCTCGGCCAGGACCTGCCGCTCCAGCGTGCGGTGCTCGTCGGGGCCGAGCGAGTCGTAGGAGAGCAGGTACTGCAGGTAGGCCTCCTGCAGCTTGGCCAGCCGCTCCTGCGCCGAGCGAGGGATGCGCAGCAGGTCGGCCAGGCGGCTCCACTTCTTCAGGTCCATCACCTGCTGCATGCCGCCCATGTCGTTGATCAGCTGGAAGAAGCGTGCCAGGTCCACCTCACAGCCACCTGAGGAGAGGGAGTGTGAGAGAGACACTTAGAACTCTTCTTCTGATGTTTACTTGAGCCCTTTTTTGGCAAAAAGCCTTCATAAGGTTTTCACAGGTTCTTTATTGACATGTTTCCTACATCCAACACCTCTCTCTCTCTCTGTGTGTGTGTCTGTGTGTGTGTGTGTGTTTGTTCTTTCTGTTTGTATTCGGTTGGTTTGTTTGTTATAATTCCATGCACTCAAACAAAGCATGGTTGTTGTTGAGGAAATCTGTCCACCAACAATACTCGTCACTTGTCATTACTGTTTCCCACCATTGAACATGCACTGTGTAGAATTCCAGTGGAGACATTAGTCGACAGGTGCCTCTTTAGTGGTCTCTGTGTCCCAGGGCAGCAGTGCGGGTCAATAGCAGCTAGTTTAATGGCTTCCACTGCTCCATCTCTGCAGCGCTACGCTCCCCACAGCTCACAGAGCCGCGCGATAAACATTTATTTTCCCCTCTCTAACCTGGCGAGACCTCGATGATAGCCGGCCATAATGGGAGGAGTGTGAGACAGGAGGGTTTTAAGAGCGTCTGCTTTAGGAGCTTGTAAAGTGGCTCCAGGCAGACCGAGTGCAAATGCACCGCGACGCCCAATTTATGGCACAGATTGTTTTGCAGCAGACTGGCCATTTGTTCCATTCCGTTCTGCATTAATGGGCCATTACTGCTATTTGCAATGATGTACGATTACAGTTATTAGACCACTTGCATGTGTCCAATTGTGGAAGAAAATGTGCCAGACTCATAATAACATTGAGAAACCCATCACAGCAGATTTACTGCACAGAACAGATGCTTTTGTGTCTATTTGAGTGACATACCCAGTAGAAGAGTCAGACGAGAAATAGAAAAGTTAGTTATGTGGCAGAATTCTCTGTGTGCCTGTTTGTGTGCGTGTGTGTGTGTGTGTGAGTGTGAGTGTGAGTGTGAGTGTGAGTGTGAGTGTGAGTGTGAGTGGAGTGTGAGTGTGAGTGTGTGTGTGGGGGGGTTGGGTTGGAGAAGGGTTCTGTGCTTACCAATGATGGGTGGCTCGTCCAGGTGGATGCCCTGAGATCGGAGGTGTTTCTTGATGCAGGCGAGCCTCTGCTCGTTCGGCCCCCAGCGGCGGCCCAGCTTGTGCACGCGCTGCACCTGCGTCACGAAGCGCATCTCGTCATTGAGCTTGCACTCGGGGCGCCAGTCGGCCGGCGGCACCACGCGGCACAGCCCTGACTGCTCGGCCCGCACCGAGTCCAGGTAGACCAGCGGGTCCTGGAACTCCCGCGGGCTCGGCCGCAGCACCCGGGCCTCGGGCAGCACCGCCAGGCAGGCGTGGTTCCTCTCCCGCTCCCGCTCGCGTTCTCTCTCCCGCTCTCGTTCTCTCTCCCGCTCTCGTTCTCGGTCCCTGTCCGTGCGCGGCTCGCCGGCTGAGGTAGAGGAGCGGTTGTGGGCCACGGTGGCCAGATGCTGGGCCCTCTGCTGGGCCTGCCGCATCAGCATCAGCTTGCCGGCCGACGCTCGCTTGGGCCTCTGGCGCTCGGGCTGGCTCTGGGGGTGGGCGGCTGGGGTGGGGGCGGTGGGGGTGGCAGTGGCTGGGGGCGGAGGCGCGGGCTGCGGGGGGGAGACCAGCGTCTGGGGGGGAGTGACGGGGGCCGCCGTGGCGGTGGCAGTCGCTGCGGCCGCCGCGGCGTGCCCGTTGGGCTGCGTTATGGCCGAGACGGCCTTCCGGCTGCGCGTCTCCAGAGGGCTGGGCTGCACTTTCAGCTTCTTGGCGTCGCCGGCTGCAGGGGGCGGGGCAGAGCTGCGCGACTCCTCCTGCGCCTTCCCTGAAGATGTCACCGGAGCGTCGGTGACAGAGGTCAACGAGGTCGCCGCGGGCACTGTGGAGCTGCGCTCCGGCGGAGGAAGACCTCCCAACGCCGCCTCCAGACGCCTCTTGGAGTGGCGCAAGCCCTCGCGCCCTTGTCCCCTCTCCTCCTTGGCACCGATCTGGCCGTTCAGTCTGCCGTTGAGCCTTACGGTGCCCCCGCTGGCAGGAGGCTGAGACCGCGACAGCCCGTTGGACGTGAGCACCTGTTTGCGGGTTTTTGCATTGCTACTTTGGGCTTTTCCTGAGAGGGCTGGGGGCTGAGGCTGGTGTCCGTTAGCGTTAGCGGCGGCGCGGTGCGGGGACTGATTGTGTGTGTGCAGACGCAGGGTAGCTGCGGACGAGGGCAGGGACGATGAAGAAGAGGACGAGGAAGAGGACGAAGATGAGTGTTTGCTGTGGTTCAGTTTGGTCTTCTTCACCAGGTCCCGCTTGGCTTTGGTGTAGGTGACGTGGCCCTTGGTCACGGTGGCTGTGTACTTCACAGTTTTGGACGGCAATCGGAACTCTTTTGCTTTTTTGGCACCGGCCGCATGTGCGCCCCCTGGGTGCGAGCGTGTGACCCCATTCACTCTTGACACCTGCGGGCGGAGAAGAAAGAAAAATCTTAGTCACGACACAGCATCAAACATTACCACCTTCACACCAACACAGCAGGACTCAAAGGGGCTGGGTAAGACGACATAAATACATCATTAAAATGAATCTCCCACGCAGACTCTGTTTAGGTAGCTCCGCATGTTCCACCGTACGCAGCACATGGATTCACACAGTCTTGGGAGCGTGCCAGAGCTCTTGAGCGTTCCTTTCCATCAAAAATCAACAGACTTCGCTCAAACATTACAATCACATTCTCCAACAACAGACATGAAACAAACCGCACGCTCACATGACGGATCGCGACATACTAAACCAATTACACTCCACCGCACACTCAAAAGCTTTCTCAGGCTAAAAGAAAAGAAAAGAGAAAAAAAAAAAGAAAGAAAAAAAAAAAAAACTCGTATTACAGTACACAACAATCACAACCACAATAATGCTCCCAAAACCCTCCCCAAAACCAGAGGGACCCTGAGAGGCGTTTCATTGAGAGCCAGCTGCTTTTTAGAGTGCCTTTGCAAGTCTCCCCACTGGCTGCTTTACAGCTTCACAACGCGGCTAACGGAACACAAAGTCAACTTTTATTTGCTCTGGTTTCCGAAAGCTCTTTAATTCCGGCTCTAATGCGCCAAATAAAAGCCTTGTGCTGCACGGCACATCTGAAGCACCCCCGCTGCACATCAAGAGCCAGCCGGGAAAGGCTAGGGTTTCAGCTGCCCTCTCATTGGCTAGCGGTTGCTGTGGGAAACGGGCCTATCCCCTGCTCGCTACAGACGGAGGGCCAGACTGCTCACTTCACATTGTTTTCTTGGCCCACTTCTTTTTTGCCCCCCCAACACACACACACACACACACACCCCGTCTTTATTTCATCGTTCGCTCTTTCTTTTCTCTTGTGGTGTCATGCGTATCCCACCCCCCACCCCCGGAGTCCCAGCGCAAGTTCCAGCTGAGTGTTGGGGAGCAGAGATGCGGGTTAAGCTAAGAGGGATAAAACTTTATGGTGGGGGCTTGCGGGGTTTGGAGCGCGCTGTAAAAGTGAAGTGTGGGCACTATGTGACCTCAGAGAGTTCCGCTAGATCTGCTAGGGGTGTCTGGTTGCCGCACAACATTTAAAAGACACAGACACACACACACACACACACACACACACACACACACACACACACACACACACACACACACACACACACACACGTGTCCCGGCAAAGGCACACACTCAAACCGTCTCCTCACATTACTGTCTGGGTCCAGTGTGTCCCTTAGTCTCTGTCCTAGATCTGTTCAAGCTGACTGGAGAGAGAGGCCCGTGTCACAATGGCTGACAGAACACACCCCCTTATTTTGGGTCGCTCTCTTTCTACTCGTTTCCCAATATGGGACCCCAGACCCACCCGACTCCCAGAGCATCATGCCGACCTCTAACACTCGCGTCCTCTGGGCTCCATTACCAACAGCTGCTAATAGTGTGTGAGTGTGTGTGTGTGTGTGTGTGTGTGTGTGTGTGGGGGGTGGGGGGGGGGTGATGTCTAGGTTTTTACACAGGATGTGTGTAATTGTGTCTCTACACGTCTGTGTGTGTGTGTGTGTGTGTGGTGAGAGAGAGGGAGAAAGAGAGGCCTTTGAAGCGGGACACAGGCTTTGTATTGTATTGCCATCAGGTGCAGGCCAACACAAAGAGAGGCTATTAAAAGATAAGAGAGGAGAAATGTGACCTCTCCATCAATCGCTCCTCACGCCTGCCACAGAGATGGAGGGAGGAGAGGAAGGAAGGGCGGAAGGAGAGAGAGAGACAGACAGATAGAGAGAGAGAGAGGTAGATACAAGCCTCATCGGAGGGGTATATGAGAGCAGCATACAGAAGAAGAGTGAGAGAGGGAGAGAAAGAGAGAGACAGAGAGAAAGAGAGGGAGAAGCAGAGATGGTGTGGACAGGCTCTGGCCCCTGAGGCTGCAGTGATGGATGGTCTCTGCAGGTAGTCGCCAAACGTAGCGTGATGTCTGTCTCCGTTTCCTCTGAGACACACACCACACACACACACACACACACACACACCACACACACACAACACACACACACACGGCTAAGACAGATGTCCAACTACTTGTCCAACTGCCATCCCTCAGCTCTGAACACACAGCCTGCTCAGCAAAACATTCCCAACGTTGCCCTCGTTTTTTCTCTCCCCCTCTGCACTCCGTTCTTCACCCAAATGCCTCCCACAATCCCCCTCCCTCTGTCCCTCTCTCCTTCACCCCCTCCCTGTCTGCCCCATCGTATGTTTGTGAAGAGCAGAGCATCTCCTCCTTTAGCACTGGCTCAGGATCAGTCTGTCTCCCTCTGTGTGCTTCAGCCGTCTCTCAGTGTGAGGCTGGCACTGCCTCCTCCGGCCACTGGGGGGCTCAATGACACCATCCCAATCCAATCCTACACCCAGCCATGGCAGCACATGCACACATGCTCAGTCTCACTTCCACCGGAAGAGTTTGGTTTACCACAGGAGGAGTGTAGGGGAGAGCAGTAGCACAGAGAGAGATAGAGAGAGAGAAAGAGAGAGAAAGAGAGAGAAAGAAAGAGATATAGTGCAACAGCCCATGAAGCATCACAGCCCCCACCCAATTTTAAAGAGCAGCAGGAAGCAGAAGAACAAAACACTGACAGAGAAGGAGGGACAGAAAGACAGAGAGAGAGAGAGAGAGAGAAAGAGAGAGAGAGAGGGGTGGATGATGCAGTGTGTGGGATGGTGAAGGGAGTCATGAGGTGGAACAGATGAGGAAGTGAGCCACACACACACACACACACAAACACACACATAAACAGGATGGGTTTGTTCCTGATGGAGCAGAGCTGAAGACACTAACCCACACATAGAGCAGTGAGACTAAACACTCAGGTCTACAGGAGCCCACAGCACAACTACACACATCAGTATAACCACAGTGAAAGACACAGATACTGACCACCACACACACACACACACACACACACACACACACACACACACACACACACACGTGTACGCACAGGCAGACACACGGGGGCAGACTGGCCTCTCACAGAGACTCCAGCCCGCTGGCCTCTGGAGAGGGCTCTGGGTGGCACAGCGGGGAGGATGGATGTGGGCAGGGCTCTGGCGCCCTGTGTGTGTCCGCCATGACATCATCAGCTGCTGCAGCCCCACTACAGAATGGCAGGAAGATTAACAGGGAACATCTGCAGCTCTGCCCATAGGTGGAACAACACACACACACACACACACACACACACACACACACACACACACACACACACACACACACACCACACACACACACACACACACACAGAAGAGAGAGAGAGAGAGAGAGAGAGAGAGAGAGAGAGAGAGAGAGAGAGAGAGAGAGAGAGGAGAGACCCAGAGCCCTGCCCACATCCATCCTCCCTGAGTCCTGAACCCTCTCCAGAAGCCAGTATGCTGGAGTCAGCTGTTCTCTCATGTGCATGTATATATTTATGCATTTATGTATTTAGCACTTTTAATCCAAAGTGACTTACATTTTTGTCCACTATCAATTGTTCAGGGCCAGTGCCCCCCAGAGCAACTTAGGGTTAAGTGCCTTGCTCAGGGGCACAACGGTGGCAGCCATTCAAACCCACAACTTTGCAGGCTACTAGCATGCTAACCAGGTCCTTTAACCACTATGCTAGCACTGCCCCATTTCTCCTCATTCCCTGCAACAGATACGTGTGAAGGAAACAGCTTCACTGCAGGTATACAGAGAAGACAAGAAAGAGATAGAGATTAAGAGGAAGAACTATTTTAGTGTGGAATGTAGTGTGTGTGTGTGTGTGTGGAGAGAGAGAGTGAGAGAGAGAGATAAGTGAGTGAGTCACATTGAGAAAGAGTGGAATATCATAGGTGCAGTGATAACACTATATATGCTGCAGGGGGTTAGGAGTAGGAACACTCACACAATATTCCCTGTGACCAGACTGACAGACTGATCCGCAGACAAAATAATGAGAGAGAAAAGAAAGAAAAGAAGAAAAAAAAAAAAAAATAGAAAAAGTAAAGAAAGAAGACAGAAAGAAAAAAAAGAAAGAATGACACAGTGTAGAGGAGGAGAGTCAACAAAAGCTGAGCCTCAAGTGAGTTTCTGTCTCTCTCCCTCTCCCCTGCCCACAGACAGGGATCTGACAAGAGCTCAGACAGATTGGTGGGATTGGATGGGATGGAGACGACTGGCATGAAATGGGGGAGTGGTTTCATGACTCAGCTGCTGTGTTAACTGTCATATAAAGTCAGCTCTTATCAGCTCTATGAATTCTCATAGTAAACACACACACACACACACACACACACACACACACACACACACACACACACAGTTTTTATTAGGCACTTGAGGGAGTTCCCATAATTGAGATCAGGGAAAAGGGACATGTTGCCCATGGATACACAAACACAACCCCTTTCTCACACTCACACACACTCTCTCCCTTTCTCACACACACACGCACACACAACCATGCATGCACGCACACACACACACACACACACACACACACACACACACACACACACGCGTACATACAGCATACCCTCCGCACAAACCCAGGCAGAAATGAGGGACGTGAGGCCGTCATGGCATACCTGCTTGCGGAGGTCGTCTCTGCGGTGGGAGAGGCCGTTGGTGGTGGCGTTGGTGTTGGGGTTCCTGGTTGTGACTCCAGTGTGCTGGGGGTTGGCCGACTCTCTCCGCTGCTCCGCCCGCTCACTGCGCTCCCGTGCCCCTGAGCTGTCGTGAGCGCGGGAGCGAGGCGTGGGGGTGGACACCACCTCCCGCTCTCGCTGGCTCTTCCCATGACCATTAAACACTGCAGAGAGAGAGAGAGAGAGAGAGAGAGAGGGAGAGAGAGAGAGAGAGAGGGAGGGAGGAAGGACACAACAGCTCTTATTAGTGCCTCCTCCTGGACTTCAGCAACCTGACACTGGTAAAACCACCCCTGGATGATGTGAAGTCACTGACTCTGGAACAGTGAAAATGTTAACTAATGGGTGCAAGAAATATTAATGCCCTATATGTTTGCCTTCTAAGGCCAGACATAATCAGAGGCACACATCAATGTTTCCAGGAAACCAACCTGTAGAGAAACAAAGAGGTGTGATGCAGTGAGTGTGACTGAGAGTCTGTCTGTCTCTTGCATGGACATTCTGCTCGTTTGAGCGCTGAGACCACTGTGCTGTTTGACACCAGTGACTCAGTTTCAACCACCACCTGGCCAAATGTCAAGATACAGCACAGCATTTAACAGCAACTTACTTGCACATGCACGCACACACACACACACACACGCGCACGCACACACACACAGGCACAGGCACGCACACACACACACGCACACACGCGCACACACACACACACACCACACACACACACACACACACACACCACACACACACACACACACACACACACACGGTAACTGTGCCATTAATAAGTACTTTGGCCTTGTCAGGTTCAAGCAGTGGAAACATCACTTCATCTCTGACACTGCGGCTTTATGTCCACCCGATTTCCATATTTATTTTCAACTCAAAGAAGCCCAGTCCTCTCTGGCAGAGAGACACGCTCCCAGCGCCACTGGAATAAGCAGCCCAAATGATTCTAATTAACAGTCCTTTTCCCTCCTCACTCTGTTTATGAGCCACATGAATTCTGTCTCTCTCACCTCCTTTCCCCTCATGCTAACTACTGTTGACATGATACACAACTGACTGCCAGCCCAACTCAATAAAAGGTGTTTAATTTAGAAGG